>VWYH01006111.1:666506-1112610 GCA_013399365.1 Pampusana beccarii | reverse complement strand
TATATTATATTATATTATATATTATACAGGTTGCTAGGTATAATGTTGACCAACAGACCCTTACGAATGTCAAAGGGACTAAGTACAAAATTCAGAAAAAAAAGAAAAAAAGGAGGAAAGATGAGGACTGTGTTATNGCAAGTGTTAATTGTGTTTTGTTTTGTTTTGGTTTTTTTTAAGCAGATGGGAAAACAAAGGCAGATTGAGATTTCTTGAAGGAAAAAATAACAGATAAAATTATGTTAGCATCTGCTGTGCTGCGTTTGTTGAGATGTTGGCTGAGTATGGTGTGTGTTGTGGTGGAATAGCTCCAGCATCAATGGCAGAATACTGCTTTTTTTTGAGAAGCTAAAAGAGAAAAATTTCATGGCCCCTTTGGCTGTTGGAAAAAAAAATCTAATTATTTACTGGTCCTCTTACAGAAAAGATCTGACATAAGATGAACATTTTTCTGAGATTATTTTCTTTAGCAAGTGTGTCCTTAACCTAGCTAGTGAATTATAGATACTGTTCGTCCTGTATCAAACACTTTGATTCTTTTTATTTTCACAGTGCAAATGTTAGGGTAGCTAGGCTAGTTTTGATCACCAGAGATCGGCTTGTCTTTTTAGGCCCAGTTCTCTCATGTAAAATTTTTTGTCCTTGTATAATATTTAAAAAAAAAAAATCAGTATTTAGACAAGTGTCTCTTAGTGTTAGCAACCAGTTAAAATCTTTTAGTGGAACATCAACAGCATTTTAACTAGAGTCTGGAACCACATGGTAAAATAAGCCATAGATTAGTATAGTGGGACTAATACTAGATTTCTGTGTACTTTATACATATTATCTACAAAAACACTTTGCTTGGGTGAAGAAAGGTGGTATGATGGAAGTCCTAGTATCTGTTGGCATTAACTGTGTGGCAGAAGATCAGCTCTAGAAACAAAACGCAGAGTGAAAGGTGGTGGGTTGAAATGACCCATTGTCTTCTCTGTTATGTACTTCCCTCCTTTGGGTAAGCATATGTACATCAGCTTTCTTTCTAGAAGTTCGGTAGTAGAGAGCTATTGGGTTACCAGAGAGGTGGATTTCAAGAGATGTTTAAAGTGAAATTGTTTGCCTGGTTCAGGTTAGCTAAATGGTTGACTTTGTAAAAGTGCTGCAATGGGGAAAAAAATGGCCATGACAAGTGAAGGTTGACTCAATTTAAAAAACAAAAAAGAACCAAAAAAAAAAGTGTTTTTTTTTTTGTTTAGTATGTTTGAGGCTCAGTGGACCAGGGAGAGAAATGAGCGGGATTGTTCCCTGCTACAGGTGCTTATTGTGTAAATCTAAATTCTGCAATCTGTCCCAAGCACTCCTTTTATCTGTTCGCAGCAGCAGTGGGTAGGGAGAAATGCTGGGGACGAAAAGGAAGGGACTCCACCCAGCCATTAAGATGATCTGGTAGTTGCTTATTTATATTCTGTGGTTTGAGCTAGTGTTAAAGCCCTTGCTGACTCTGCAGTGGTAAATAATACTAACGAGCTGAAATGTCGATACCTCATGAAGCCAGGGATGTTTCAGTAACGCACAATGGGAAGCGAGAGTGAGGCTGGCTTTAGATAAAATCTGGACAGTCAAATATCTGTCCCAAAGGCTGATTTCATTTTTTTTCTTTCCTACCTGAATCCTCTTTGTCATTTGAGGTGTCTGAACGGATTCAAATAAAGAGGCAATATCAAGTGTCTCTCTCCCATTCCTCATTCCTAGCTGCAAAGGCAGCTGAAGCGGAGGTGGGCTCACATTTTAACTGGAGTCAGTTATTTCCCTTATATTTCGTAAAACATTCAAAGACTTGAACCCAAAATAAGCCTTGAAGAGGTGCTGAAGCAAAAGTTTATTCCTGAAAGCAGTTTAGACATGTGACTGCAGAAAATTTACGGACTGGCGATGACATTTAGCTTTGTAGGTAACAGGCTGCTTCTGCTGGCCTTAGAGTCGATGAATTTATCCCATCTGTCTCCATATAAAGCAGAATATTCCACAGAATATTCCACATTACCCCTAGCTGGAATAGGCATTTTAAGAATATTGTAGGTGTTCTTTACTGACTGTTTAATTCTTTACTACCAATGATCAACTGTAGTTCCTTCAGGAGGTAGGAATTAGGGCTTTTTGTTCAC
Source organism: Pampusana beccarii (assembly GCA_013399365.1). Lineage (NCBI taxonomy): Eukaryota > Metazoa > Chordata > Aves > Columbiformes > Columbidae > Pampusana > Pampusana beccarii. The sequence continues at coordinate 1,110,463 of VWYH01006111.1, read as the reverse complement.
TTCTGGTTTTGTTTTTGAGGTCTCTGAAAACCTCAGTTAATGTGTCAATGTTTTTTCCTCCCCCTTTTGTTTCTCAATGTCTCAAATACCGCCTGTTTTGCCAAATCATGGCTGAGGTTGGACTGGGAAGCATTAAAACACCATTTAACAGAACAACCTGAGTAGTCTTGAGAAATCTGGGCAGAAAACTTCCTCTTAAGAGATTTGAAGCCTTTCCCTGGAGTGGCAGGAAAGTTTTCATCGTGGTAGTAAGCTTCCTTTTGCTTTCCTCTGTATCAGTCTGGGGGTTTATTCATCACTCAGGGGTTTATTTCTTCTGTGTTATGTTTTCTTCACACCTGCAAAACCGATCAAAATTCACCACTGTTTTTCTTTAAACTTGCTTATTTTCCTGGTTTCTTCAGAGGAACTTGAAATGTTAACAATGCAGTTTCTTAAAACTTATGCCAAAAGCATGTGTGCAAATGTGGGTATGCACTTTGGAAGTCAGCTACAGAATGGCTTGCATGTAACTGCCCTGTTTTGTTGCAATACCTGTGTGTATGAGCCCAATGTGCAATTAAGTTTGTGCTTGAATTACTGAGTTACACAAGAGTAAGGGAGGAAAAAACTCTTCAGAATCAGCCCAGTGTTTTTACAACTGGCTAACAACTGTTCTGTCATCCACAGACGGCCTGAAAGAGTCTTTGTTTCCCATCTCATATCCCTGCAGCACAATTCATAGTGATTTCTATTTGGAAATGGCTTTGGGAATGTGGTGAGTGACCAGAGGAACTGACAGGTTGAACTAAGTAGAAATGACATTTCATGTTCCCAACCACGAAGGTATCTCTGGGCTTCCCAGGTGCCTCCTGCAGTTTAGTTTTATTGGCAACTGGAGGTGCCCATTGGTCCTGCACTTCTTTAGTGTTCATTAGGTATCATTCCTTTTTACTAGCATATCAAAATACTGGATTAAATGTATTGTATATGGATGCACTGTACAGGAGCTTCAAGATTTTATTTCTCTGCACCTGCTGTCAAAAGACCTCATCGAAGTTGCAGGCACCAGTGGCTTCCTTGCACCTCTCTGGAAATGCAGCATCACCTTGACTTTACAGACAGAGGGAGGCACAGAAAGATGAAGTGGCAGCACACAGGAATAGAGCCTTGTGCTCTCTTTCTCCCTCCCCGTTTTCTGTGAGCACCTTTGGCTCAGTATGGCCTTTCAGCACCCAGTAACCACCCTTAGAGGCTGCAGCAAGAACAAACTGTGTGTGCTGTTCAGCCTGACAAGAGCCCCGTTAGGATCCTCAGCTTGCTCATTAATAGCAGACACCCGTGATGCTTGGCTGGGGTTCAGGAGGAACAGAATACAGCCCGTGCTGCAGATGCCTTCCAACAGCATCCAACATGCCATATTGGGGCTTTGAGCCATAAAAACCCTTCGCTGTTTTTTGTCCGAGGATGATCTGTTTGCCTTCATCGTCAGCCCTGCATAAATAGATTAGCAACTGCCCTTTTAGCTGGAGGGAGCAAGGCAGAGAGTTTAGGAAGAATGTGATATGAGGAGGGTAGAAAGCTCAGAGCTGAAGGATTACTGCAAATATTAATATCAGCATTCTCTACTGGTCAAATGACAGGTCTGGGTAGAATTTCACTGCTGGGTCTGTCTAATCTTTTTCCTATGCCATTGAAAATGGAAATATGTGAATTTCATATTCAATGCTTCATTCTTTGTACAGATGAAATCAGAAAAATGTCTTTTAGGAACTAATATTATAATCATTGTTTCTAAATTCGGTATATTTGCAGTTTTAACAAGCCTGGGGGAATTATTTTTCTGTCTGTGCCACTTGGTTGTTTCTGCAGCCAGTGGAATTAATTACTACTAATTATTATTACACTATTAGTGATAAATGTTCTGCATTAGTGAGAAATGTAGGAGGACTTAATGTTGTTAACTTGCACTTCACATAAATGGAGTTGAATGGACCTGCTCCTGTCCTTGTGTCTGGTGATTTCTGACTATTTAGTATACACATCTGTTTCTTCCCATGAAGGAAGTGATGGAGGGTTTGTGTCTCAGTTGGTTTGTGTATCATCACCAGATTTTCCAGGTCCACGTTAAGAGCTGGAAGTGTAGACTGGGAGCACAGGAGATAAGGATGAGAAGGCCAGGGACATGCACATTCTTCTTCTTGCTGAAGTTGCCTCAGTTACTCTTGCAGGATTTCAGGCACCTCTAAGTGTCTCGGTTTGGGTTGGCAAAATGGGGGCAGCTCAAAGCGCACAATGGGAGGTGTAGGAGAAAAGATGTAATAGAAGGAATCCATCAGGAAATGTCGATCACACCAATAACATGTAAGGGATTTCTGCTCTTCCATCCTGACCCCATACACCTCTTGTGTGGAGATACATGGCTATGTATATTATTTGCCATTCCCTTCTTCCCTCCTAAATGAATCTTTTTAACGGAAATCCCTTAACACCATGTGTGCTGGTCACAAACTCCTTCCTCTCTGCTTTCTCTACATTAAAGCCTATTAAGATCATTGCACTTGCTCTAAGAGATAAACCCTTTCACAAGTACCTCCTGCAGATGCAGAGACCTCAAAATGCTGTTGTCCCAGTGATGTCAAAGTATCTGCTAATGTTTGTGTCCAGCACAGCAAGGGAAATAAATTTTGACCTTGGACTGCGTGAATCAAAGTGAATATTGAGGCCTCTGATGTTCTTGCCCCACCTTGTCTCCTGGGCCCTGGATTTTGTTAATAATTCCAGCTTGGTCTGGTGGCTTTGCCTGAGGCCAGGGATATGAAAGCTTTCTATCTCTACATGGCTCCAGTAGAAACAGGAGTTTATTATTTTCCACACCTCACTGGAAAATAACAGAGATGAGGCAACTTGAGGAGTTTACATTTAAATGTTTGGCTGGTCTTATGCTGGCTGAGAGACTTAAAACTAAAATCACAAGTGGAAATAATGCAAGTGGGGGGAGTTTTGAAATTCAGAAAGCTGTACATGTTGACTGTTCGCCAAAACTTGCACCTGGGTACGTGGTGAAAAATACCTATAGTGTCCATCTGCTTAAGGATCTGTAGGTAGTAGTACTGCAGTGAAGAGATATAGGTGCATTTACGTTAGCCAAAAATATGTATTTTTATTATGCTGTAACACTATATAGTCACTCATCTAAATATCATAGCATTTTGAATAAGACTCTTTTTCTTTACCTGCTTAGCTAGCAATTTTCCCTTGTGTGGCATACTTTGACATGACTCAATAGTTAAAATACAGGCAATTCACTAAAATGGCACCAGTGAGAGTCGATGCTCTTAAATTTATGCACCTCATTACATCTCTAGGCTGTGCTTTATACAAGATATTTTAGTGACAATTGCTTTCTTTTACTCCAGTTTGCTTGATTTGCAAATGCTGTGCATCAGGAAAAGTCGATTTATTCTGTTTCTGTACTGTAACGTGTAAAGGCCTGGGGTGACCAGGGCTTGTTGGCTTTCTCATGATACAAGGAAGAAGCAGCAAGAAATTCTTAACTATGTTTTCTGTCCTTGGGAAGCTGAGGATGGTTCAGTTACAGGTCAAAACCAATTCTGTGCAAACTTCTGATTTGAAAAATGTTACCAGAAGGAAATATATATCATTAACTCATTTTTGTTACAGGGATAACTATTTTTTTCCCCTTCATCTTTCTTTCAGCCAGTAGTTGGGGGAATCTGTCTGTATAAATAATGATATCTGAATTATGTTATTCAATTAGAATGTCTTTCTTGTTATGAAAAATGACTGTATTGCACACACATGTACTTACCTTTCGTATAAGACCTCCAGAACATGCTTGCTAGAGTAAGACAAAGGAGTGCTACGCTTTAATGTCTGTGCTTGACGAACAGCAGATATGCTCAGGAAGGAGCTGGAAAGCGAAAAGTCTGTTCCTCCTTCTTCCTCCTGCCTCTTGAGAATGAGAGGACGGAAGACTGGGAGATAGCAGGGGCACAGCAAGAGAGAGGTTACAAATAAGGTTAAAAAGGCAATTTTCTCGTCCTTGCCCTCTTTAAAAGATGCTCTGGCTGGTACTCTCTGAGGGATGTCCAGAACTGCATTAAATGTATCTTCTTGTTTTAAACGATGTGGTTTGTTAGGGAAGGTTTGAAACACGCCATGAAGGAGCTAGGAATTTAATGACTATGAGCTCTTTCATTGCCCATGCAGAATCTTTCCTAAAGCCTGCCAATCCCAGAATATTTCAATGGAGCTAAACACATTTCAATTACTGCTATTTTTAATTGAAAATGGATGTCACAATTCATTTGACAATTTGCTGTGACTGTGTCTTGTTTTATCTACAATTATTTAGAATAGTGCTTGAGACAGGCTAGGGAGGTGTGGAATATTTGCAAATTGCAGTATGAATCTTATTTCAAGTGACATTTGGCAACCTAAGTAAGCATTCACTTGGAAATCTGTTTTGTCTTCCACATAGAAGACCTTGTGCTCCCAACACAAAGCAGAGATGGTGCCATGCCATGGACTGAAACCATGGGATATACACTTTCCTGGAGGTAACAAAGTCCCTGTACTTCCCTTTAATGCAAGTCATGGCAGAGTTTTGTGTGCCCAGGGTGGTCAGTCTATCTGTCAGATAATGATGTGCTGTTCCTGAAGCTTCCTTACTATATCCTGTGGTTTAGTGGAAGTTCTTTTCTGCTCTAATGGTCATCTGTGCAGGTTTTGCTCTCATCCAGTCCTCTTCCTCCAGGCAACCACAGCTGTCCAGCCTCACCAGAGGGGTCTCCAGGCCCACTGTGTGTAGAAGGAAGGAATCATCACAGGGGTATCTTGAACTTGAGCTCTTGTTCAATAGCTCTGTCTTATAAGCTGTATTCTTCTTGAGTGAAGGTTATGCCAAGCTTTACCTTCTTCATGTACCTTAAAATTGCTGTCCTATTTAATGTACATGTGTAACTGCTTATTAACTGCTCAACTATAATGTAGCAGTATCTGCTTTTCAGTGGGATTTTATTTCTCACACAGTTTTCCAACTGGGTTGACTTATTGCTGGGTGGATTTTTCAGCGGCCAGTCCAGTTGTATTTTTGCAGCCTATATGTGCCGGTGGAGAATTTGGCCAACAGACTGAAGCTTGCCCAATATATCTTGAACTTTCAGCTATAATCCTGCACCTCCCTTTTGGCAGGACTCTTTATAAGACTTTTTCATTTCCCCGGCCTTATTCCTCCTGAAATCTCCTTCCCCCACTAACACCTTAGACTGGCTGGGATCCTGGAGTTTCTCCCTTCCAAACGAAGGGTCTGGCAGGAAGAGGGATTGTCCCCCAGAGCCAACTTGGTGGCGGTTTTAGCCATTAGGAGAGCCCTAAATTAAGAAATTTTGCTTGGCGTTAAGGCCAGGATTTCATAATTTTCTACTTTTATTAGTTTGTTTGTACTTCCTTAGCCCCCAGATGATAGATTTTTAAACCGCAGACCTTGCTGCAATCCATCTCTGTTCTTTCTTAACTGTGCTGTTTGGCTCAGTCCAGTCCCACTGGACACTCAGCAGAATGCCTAAAAAGCTGCAAAAACCAGGGGAAAAAATGAAGAGAGGAAAAGGAGGGAAGAAAACCTCCTCTTCCCCCTTTCACCTTCCAGAAATTTTAGCTTAGACATGCATAGCCCAGAAACAAGGACTTTCCAAGACAAACAGGCTGCATTATCACACCAGACTCCCCTGGCAAGAAATGCATTTTTACAGCCTAGAAACATATTTTTCTGTGGATGGGGGACAAATAGTTACAAAGCAAACACTGAGCGTGTTCGCAGGTGCTGTGCTCCATTGTGTTAGCCAACCAGATGTTCTGTGCTGGGATGCTGCCCTGGCCTTTTCTGGGATGAAATGTCACTCTCCGGATGAAATAGAGCAAAACTCTGTACAGTTTCCTAGAACGAGCTGAGCGTTTAATATGTAGACTATTAATATAGCAGTGTCTTTGTATTGGGCAGGGCACCAGTCAAAATAAACATTTAGAATTTGACCTTTAGAAAATTAACTACCATTGGACCATAAAAAGCTGGTCTTGCTACAGCAAGCTGTGGTGCATTTAAGTACTATGGTTGTACTTTTAAAATCTGTCTTGCTATCTGTCACTGCAGGGCTGGGAGGATTTGGGGGAGTTGTCCGTGCACAGAAGGTTTGCGGTGTTGTATCTGCGTGCTGTCATGTGTGTCTCGTGGTGTCAAGGAAAGGTGACAAAACATGGACACCTCCATAAGCCACATATTAAGGATGTCTATGAGTATCTCACTTAGAGATGTGTTTCCTCTATTGCTTCTGCAGCAGGCTGGATTTAGGAGAAAATATTTCCAAACATTGGAAGAAGAGTGGTGCTGAGTCTTATCAGTGATGCAAGAGGGAAGTTTGACAAACACCAGGATTTGAGCAGCTAAGAGAGGAGGCTTTGCTAATACAGAGATGCTTTTTGCTATAAAAGCAGGTTCTGTCTGCCTGGGAGAGACTGAATACAACTATTAAATGCTGCTTTGGATCAGTGAATCCACTGTTGCTTCCATCATTGCTTGTGTGATGTCCAGTGTGTGTTTCTTTCCCTTTCTGGTTTTGTTCTCACTGTCAAACAGCAGCAAAACTTGTCATGAAAATCAAGCAGATTGTATTCGACCTTTATCAAAGAGCTCAAAGGAAGCGATTGGTATCTTAATTCTCAAGCTGTTTGTTCTCCAATGAGGCCGGTGGATGCTTTTCCCTATTACATGGTCCATCCAGCAACATCTGACTTTTTTTTTTTCCCCCTGAATGAGCAGAAACCTGTTTTCCCTGCCTGGAAGCTGGCACAGTCTCAGCTTTCCCCCCCAGGAATTAATGTCACTTTTCTTTTCACTCTTTCCTGATGTAAAAGCAAAATGGGCCCTCTCTTTTGTCACGTTTATCATGAGGGCCACTGGACTGGCTTCTTTGTTTTTCCTGTTCTATCTGACCTTATTTCATGCGCGTCTTGCACTTGAAGCAGCATCACTAATTGACAGGGATTTGGAGGAAGCATACCCATGTCAACTACTGTCTGTTCTGGGATGTCTGGAGAATGTTAATAGCCAGACTTACCTCTTATGTGGCATGTTTAATCTGTAGTTTGGAAAGCTCTGCAGCTTTGCGTTTGTGAAGACAGGCTGTGGAACTGGAGGGAGCACTTCTCATTTGTGCTGGCAGCTCCTCTTGAAGATTTTTTTCCCTATTAAAATACCACGGGCCGGGTTGTCATGTACACAAAAGCCACATTTCACCTCTCTAGCAATGCACGGCATCCTAGGGTAGATGTAAATAAAAGTGTCCCTCAAAGTTCCCTTTGTGCTCCCAGAGTAATGTAAGACAGCCCTAAATGAGAAATCTGGCCTGTATGTGAGAGGGAGGATGTTTGGATCATTAATGAAGAGCTGTGATTGTGCCTACCCCCAAACACTTGAGTGTCATTGATTCCTTTCCAGTTAATAAACCATTTATATGTGGACTGCTTCTAGCATGGGGTAAAATTCTTTTTCACTCAAGCTGTGATGTATAATTATATAGCTGACATCAAACATGAGCAGATACCAAGTTAAAGGAATGAATTTGGTTCTGTTCCTGTAATTCCATTTCCATGTTAACAATTTTTCCCCTCTCTTTAAATAATATTTTTATTGAAAGCTTCAAAGGTCAACTTAGACATTCAGAGAAAATTTGTAACTCAGATTGTTTAGTATTCTCTCACACAGTACAGCCCTACATTACTCTGTGTCAGCAAATTAAGGAAATGAAAGTTGTGGCCAAAGATTACAATAGTACTGGTGTTAACCTTTTATAGCATATGGCATTCAATCAATTTTAGCCACAGGAGAAACTTGCTGTTCACATACAGCAAGTGGGTGTTGAAGTTTTTAATCTAAAAATGAAATCTTGCCGTTAGGAGAAGGATATGAAGACCATAGATCTTCCTTGCTGCTGGATAAACCTCATGAGTAGCTGAGATCTTTCCAGCTGCACATTTTTCCTTCATCCACTTTTTCTTCCTTCCTCACTTTGACAGAGGGACATCTATCCCACTTGACTAGAAAAGCAATAGTCTAGCATAGAGGTACATGGGTACCCATATATTCACAAGATTGAGAGGCTAGGAAGATGGACAGATAACCTACAGACTTGTGAAACCCTCACTTTGCAACAAGGTCTAGCAACACACATTCACCTAATGTCAATCTTCTGTATAGTCCTCGGGAGGTTAATGGGATTGCTCAGCTGTTTTAAGTACCTTATTCAATAGAGGTTATAATTAATCAGGCTGCTAATTATTCAGGAGAACTTAGTTTTAAGGTTAAGTTTACTTTACACTTTAGTTGCTGTATGCTTTTTCAGGGTATACTTGATTCAGCTCAGCCAAGAGAAAACTGATAGGACAGTTTTACTTCATTGCTGTTGAGTGTTGGTTTTTGATTTCACTGGAAGTGTTTCCTCTCCCTTTCTGACACGGGATTTTTTTACCTGCTTTTTTCCACAACACTTAAGTCTTCACCCCAAATCACAGCAGCATATATCATGTAGTCTTGGAATGGCTTCATTTTGATCTATAAACTTAGAGGCTTAAATAGATGGTTCTAAGACATTGTCAGAAATAATTTTCCCTGAGGGGCTGTGTAATAGGGCCAGAGTTTATTGGGTAATGCTCAGTGAGTAGATGGTCCAAAGATTAGGAATTAATTTAGCTGGGGTATGAATAATTGAGTTGAAGCCAAACTAAGTCAACGATCCCACTTAACAGGTTCTCTTAATATGGGATATTATCATTTTGTTGGTCTTTCATGTTCCACAGAACTGCTGTTAAGTCAAAGGTGGCATTGCTAGCTGAGCAGGAGAGGTACAGACCAAGGAACCTATTCATGCTGTCATGCCTATATACCTGAGCTAGGTAGTCTGTAAATGCTCTTTTAGAGAGGATCTTCTTCAGACAGGATTTCACAGCCCCTGATTTCACCTCCTGCTTGTATTTGCTTTTAACGGAGGCTGTATATGGCTTGTTCTTTCCTGCACAGCACCACCTCAGCAGCAGGCGGGAGACATACAGTTGTTGCTGGACCAAGTTTAACATCCCTTCCCAGTTATGAAGACAGCTGTGTTTTAAGGGTGATACGGGCATGCCCTTCCCTACCCACTGCTATACCCTATGGCTCCAGTGCTTGCTGGAAATACAGGATAGGCTGACCTCTGTGTCCTTACAGGCTGTTTTTAATCTGATAGATCATTCAGTTCCTGTCTAGCCCATCTACCCACTTTCTTCTCCCATTTCAAGCACGCCACATTCTGCTAAGATGAATTGCATGTTGGCCAGCCCCGTAATTGATTGCCTTGCCAAGAGTGAGGAAATGAGCCTTGAGCTCTTGTGCACCATTTTTAAAGGTAAAACAGGATGCCCCGTGTGAAGACTTTTGACATGCTGGAAAAAGTACAGCCATACTTTTAATCTCCCTGCCTGCAAGAGTGTCCACGATCAATACAACACAGTGAAACACTACAGAAGTGTCTGGAATTGAATGTGTGACCCAGAGTACTGATCCTGACATATTAATCCTTGGTAAGCATTTACATGCCCAGCTGAAGCACTTGTGTCATTAAAACAGTATTGTAAAGACAAATCGTACTGTAGAGCATGTCTAAGGTTATGAGGGTGGCTCTTTTATTTCTTCAAATGGATTCTTGCTGGGAGGATGAAGTGGCAGGGGGCAGAGGTTGGCTTGGTAGGTTGTGGTGAAATGGAAACAATCCCATACAAGCAGAAGGCTGGAACTGGGAGATGAATCATGTAGCTGGGAGATGAATCATGCTCTAAAAAACCCACAGAACTACTAATTTTCTACATTTGTTCTTCTGCTGGGGACTGTGAACTGAAGAGGTTGCTGTCCCCTGCTACTTGACATAGAGCCCCCTCATGGGGTTGTTCCTCATTTTAATAAAGATGATCTAGTTTACTTAAACTCTTATAGTATGAGCTCATTTTGACAGGAAAGACTCAGCTAACGTAGGGGCTGATAATATCCTACAGAAGGAGAGTTGGAATGCACTGGGGATCATAAAGTTGTCAACCCGTACAACTGCAGCCAAAAAAAGATGGAGATTTGTAAGGAAGAGGTTGAATTAGCCTTGAAGAACAGGTCTGCCTAATTCTGGATTTAGCAATTATAAAATCTATAAATAGAAGGTCTGTGGTTTTTTTGGTAAAGAAATGCTGGAAAAGATTGAATTTTTGATATATTATAGCTATCCTTTAATCTCTTCAGATACACATAAAAGGACCTAATCCTAGCATTCTACATGTAAGGGATGTTAATATTTCACGTGAAACATTTTATAAATGTCTGTTGCATTCAACAGCAAATGGATAGAATTTCTTCTGGGCTGATAAACTGGCAGGCATTAATTTGGGAGTCCAGTAATTAATCCTGGACTCATAGACTTGAAATAACGTTGGAAAACGAACAGACAGGGAACTGTGCATAGACTCCTGATATTAGAGACTATTTCAGAGGTGGATTCATGGGACAGTGATTCAGAAATGGATCCCTGATGCCTGGATATGCATAAGGTTCAACCTGCAGATAACATTAGTGGTGTCAGGGGTTGCATCAGATAACATCTGTCTCATACACAGAAGCCAACACGCTCGATCAGAGTTAAACAACCTACAGCTGCCAAGATCGAGGGGATGGAAATTGTGTCTCATATTAGACCTTTAGGATGTTATCTTTTCCTCTTAAACGTAATATGAAGGTCTGGTCTGTGAAAATCTAAAGATACTTCTTTTTAACGTTATTTTTTGTTGTTAACTGGGAGAAATAAGTCTTGATTGCATCAGAAATACAGCAACTTTATGCTAGGCAGGACTTACAGAGTGAAGCTGACAGGAGGCGGCTGGACTACAAATTAAAATTGAAGCAGACCAGCCTTTTCTCATTCCACCAGCTCAGAAAAATATTGAAAGTAAACCTCTGGCAAGTAGACAGTGAAAAGAAAATTAGATTTGGGAGCAGATGGTGTAGATCAGTATAATATAAGTTGATGTCAATAAGGCGGTGTGATTAACGCTGCCAAGAATATCACTCATGATCTTTTTCAATTTCAGGTGTTATTTGTAGCACAGGTGAGGCAGTTCCACACAGATGCATCCACAGATCATTTCGGAAAGTGGGACTTAATTGAAGCTCTGTTCTAAGAGAAAGGGCTAGGCCTGTATCCAGTTTTCTTTGGAAATGTCCAGGCGCTGAAGAGTGTCCCGGAGTGGGGGAATCTAGAGCTGAGGAGGGAAAAAAGCAGCACATCTATGGCTGACCATGAAGCTGAGTGCAGGACTTAATCCTGAGCACTTAATCGCTGCGAAGGGACCTGAAAGGGCTTTGGTTTGGTGCTGGGTACATGCAAGAGCATCCCTTGGCTGCCATCATTTTGTGCATCTGCATCCTGCGAGTGTTGGAAGAGCTCTGAAGGATTTCACGTTGCTTGCTGCTTGGTCTGTGCAATTCCTTACATGCTGCCAGCAGCCTCCCTCTCATGGGCAAAATATTTACCTGAAATGCAATTATCTCTCAACTTCAGTCAGAATATGGATGATTACTTATGTAAATACTGTTGCAGAAACAAGCCATGACTGTTCTTCCTTTACACTGTAGTCTGAAGCAGGGAAAATTAGTGAGTTACAGGAGAGACTTTTTTTTTTTTTTTCCTTATACAAAGACTTAAAGTATATCAGAACTTCTTAGCTAAATCCCCGGGCTTTTCTAGATATGTCCCTCAGTGATTAATTTAGCGTACACTTTGCAGTCGTGGTCCAAACTAATAGAAGATTCAACTTCAGGAGGATTTTCATGGTGCATTTTATACATTAAGCTATTAGACTTAATAGTTGATAAGAAGAATCATTGCCAGTTCTGTGTGCCCGTTAAAACACAACTATTTTTTGTGTAAGTAATAATAAATTATAGCTGACATTAAAGAGTTCCCCCCTTGTGTTTGCTGTTAAAAATATTTGGATTGACATTTCATATGGAAAAAACTTTTAAAGAATTGACATAAGATGTTGTACTTTCCTTTTTTTTTTTTTTTAATTAGTGTCTGATAATTGGGCAATGTGTATTAGGATGACGAATATGATTTCAGAATGCTTGATATCATTCTAGGAATTATGTGTTTTATTATTGCTCAGTAAATATGAGTGTATCTAAGTGGAGTGCTACTTCATTAATATTGGCTTACTCTTGTCAAAAATAAAAAAACCTACTCATCATCACTGGTGGATGTTGTCTGACCATAATATATCCTTGAGATTCTTCATTTTCAGGATGCTCTGTGAATTAATTAGGAAGAATGCTTCATATAGTCAACAGTGTCAAAGTAGTAGTTCAGCTTCTGATGGCCCACTAAATTCTATACGAAAATCTGATAGAAAAAATAGATTTATGCAATGTAAAGGCTGCACTACTGGATTAGATAAAAATCTGCAAAATAGAGTTGCAAAATAAAATAATACCTTTAAAAATGAGTCACATTGTCTTGGGTGATGTAGCTGTTTTCCAGGAAAAATCTGTTGCCAAGGATCAGGGCACCCTTGGCAAGCTTAAACGTGCTATCAATATCCTTTCACAGAGCTGAACTCTTTTCATTTCAATGTTTTTGGTAAGGAACCTGGGTAAGAGACTTCAGCTCGCTTCAGGAGATGAGTATCAGTCAAAAATGACTTTTTGTCACTTTTGCACTTAGGCAGAGATGAAATAAGCCAGTCTGAGAGTATTTAGAGACTTTGTTTTTATCTTGTATATTGCCATTGGAATTCGGACATTTGAATAGAAAATATCCATAGAGATTAATATTTCGTTCAACTTCGCCTTTTGAGATATATTTTTAATGACTTAATATGCAAGTTTTTAATTTGCTGGGTGCATCTTCTTCAGTATTTCTTCTGCTCATAAATCATACTAGCAATTCCTAGTCTTTGTAGCACACCAGGAGTTAATATATTTACTCCCTTTTGTGTGTATGTTTGTAAGTGTGCATCTCCCCTTTGGTTTGTATTGAATCTGAAGCCTGAAGTGACGATCAATGGTTCAGATTATTTCCTTGCTGTCAGCTATTGACTTTCTCTCTGCCTGATATCAGAGCTCCTTTCCCAGGGCGACGCTACCAGGGTAGAAATAGGAGGGGGAGAGATGAAGAAAAGCTTGATAGAAGTCTTGCAATTTATCTTACAGCATCTGTAACTGAATGTACATGAAGAGGGGAAAAAATTGGCAGAAAACTGCAATTTTAGGATGGAAGATCAGAGAGGCTGAAATTATCTATCAGAGATGCCACAACTGGGCTTTTTTTTTTTTATTCTCTCCAATAAGGTTATTTATTTATATGATGATAGCTGTTCTTTTCAACCTGTTTCGAAGCCCCAAACTATTCCATTGGCTAACCCACCATACTGGTTGGGCAGCGTGGCTTCCCTTCATTACAGCAGAAATAATCAAGACAAGTATGTGTGAACACAAAGTCCTCTGCTGGGTGCGCTGGTGCCAGCGGTGTGGAGGTCACAGAGGAAAGGCTGGAGGAGGAAAGGATGAGCAACCCCTTGGTTTTGGATACAATTTGGATTCGGTTTAGATACTGGCTTGCTCGATCTGTCAAAGTTGGGGCTGTAATTGCGCCATTCAAGGTGCTGGGGGAATTTATAACAAACGCATTGATTAAAGACACAGTACGGTTTAGCCAGCTGACCACGAAGTTGGCACAATCTCTCTCTCCTGTAAATATTCCTGGGATGGGATCTAATCTTCCCCTCCTCTCCCCATGCTTATTTTGTTAGTTCAACCCTATATTTTCATTAATATAATCTGTTATTAGTATACATACCTATGTGTAAATACAAATATATAAACTAACTTCAGCTAGGTTGGAAAGATAAACAACTACCTTTAGCTGAATTTCCCACCTTGGATCTGCCTGGAAGCAGACAGCAGAGTTGCTCGTTTAGCCCAATTTAGTTTTCATTTAACCAGACCAGAGAGTCTATATTACAAATGGCACGTGGCCACCACAGCAGCAAAGTTGCTGTTTACTTAATCAAACATGATTAATGCATTGGTTTTACATTAGTATCTGCTTTTCTCCATTGTGGGAGTAGTCAAGGGATTCCCTTTGTCTGCTAGCAAGGATGAACATGTTTTTTATCCTATCCTGCTTATTGTGCAGTCATGTCAGCAGTAAAAAATGTCTTTAAACTTGCCTTCTTTTATCAGTGGAGAGATCAATACAGCAACTTTCTGAAAGCATAATTCAGTTACATGTGTTGTGGGAGACTAATGCGAACTCTCTTGGTGAGGATGCTTTTCAGCTAGTCAGGGAAAGACAGCGTGGACTTTTATTTCTGCACAGGGTAAGATTAAAGGGATTTCAAGTGTGCTTTGAAAATATCTTATAAGGGAGGATGTTTCAGGCTTACAGCAGGACCTGTGCTGCAGAATGGAAATAAAGCATTGCTACAGATAAAATTTGCTTCCAGTGGAGTCAGCAGAAAATCTCTGCTGCTGAACTTAACCTAAACCTAATGATGACAGTGGTGGATGGTGGGGACAGTGGCTACATGGATCTGTTGACTTCAAGTGAAAGCTACCACTGAAGAGAGAAGATTTCGCTGAAGAAATAACTGCAAGGCCTAAACCCTGCCCTGAGATAAGATGAAAGATTTTAAGGGGCTTTGAGAGGTGTTGGTCAGACACATCATCAGGGAAACTTTGCACTTGATAAGTGAAGAATATCAAAGCTGGTTGAAGGAGGCACCAAGGTGCACCATGATCTTTTCTGCTCTTTATTGGGTAGGACATGTTGTTAAAAGAAATACAACAGCACTGTTTGATGGCTTCTCCTGGCACAAGAAGAAGATGAGGAGACCTGAGCCAGTAAGCAGGCTACTGCAGCAAGATTAGAATCTTAATAGAGTATCACTATGAAGGGCTTGAAAAATAACCTCAGGTATGGTATAAGAGGATTTTGAAACACTACCCATCACTGTTTTAAAGGGATTACTTTCTGGATTTTTTTTTCTTTTCCCATTTGTAAACACCAAGACGGTTTTGCTGCTCCCTTGCAAATACATAAGTCCTCTTTGATGACAGGAAAGGTTGGGCCAGTGCCTTCCCTCGACTGAATAATTCACAGACTCTCTTTCACCAGTCAGGATAATTTTAATTACTTCTGACTGCTTTTTATAGCATTCTCACAAAATTGCATCTTGAATCAGAAGTCATCCATAAAAGCTGCTAAAATCCAGAATATTCATCACATAATTGACCGTAACACTTTTTCCTTCTTGTTGATGACTTTGTCCGTAGCACATTATCAGCCTGGTCATACCTCACTACCTCTCTGCAGACACGTCTTCATTTCCAGACTGATTCCTGTACTTGTCATAGTCATTAACATGTAAATACATCTCATAAAGCACAGAAATGAACTCATAATTATTGCTTTTCCAGCCATTAGCACGTGTGATAGTTAAATCTGGTTATGAACTCTGCCTGTCCACATTCTTTGGCAATGCATTCCTGTGTGGCTTTGTATTTCTTTGCCTGATCTGAGCTGGACTGACTTGGAAGTCCATAAAGCTAAAACTTAATTTATTATATAGCAGTAGTGCTTGAACATGCAAGAAAGTTCTTATTTTTCCAGTTTTCAAATATTTTTAACCCACCTTTTGAAAATATCATCCTAGAAATGAGTCCCTGACTTTGAGAGACGTCCTGGAATTTAACAGCCCATTATTTTTCTATGGGCAATTTATTGCAGTCAGAAGTGATACAGTCCATGGAAAGCAGGTGGATGGATGGCTGAATCATTCCATCACCTGTCATGACTCATTCCCATCATTTCTGTCTCTTCATGAAAGGTGCATAAACATGTCTGCAAACGTAATCATGGCTGAGGGTGTCTCATTAAAATATTACCTTGGTTAGGGTCAGAAAAATGGTTATGTAGCCCCATGGCTAGATTGCAGAAGAGAGGAGAGGATTAAGATCTTGACTGCCACATTCAGAGGAGGATGTCCAAATCAAAAACATGCCGAGGGGCTTCAGCCTGGGCTCTTTTTCTTGGGCTTTTCACTTCTGCAGGCAATTTCCCAGATCTGATTCTTTCATGTACTTTACAGAGTACATGTTGGAAGATGAGCAAATGCCTCTTAAAAAAAAAAAAAAAAGCTGCAGCCTTAATGTATGTGTATCTTTCACAAAGAACTAAAGGGGGGGTTTGTTTGTGTGGTGTTTTGTTTGTTTGTTTCCTGTTTGGTTTTTTTGTGTGTTTTTGTTGTTGTTGTTTGGTTTTGGTGGTAGTAAGGCTCTACTGAAGAGTTAATCAAGTGCTTGAAAGGAGGTATATATGTAGGATTGACTGTTCTGATGCAGCTATTAATGAAAGCAGCAATGTGGCTGGATTGCTTGCAGGTGGGGAGCTTTCATGACTGACTACTGCTGAGCAAGTCCCAGACTGGTGGAAATGTCAGGAAGACAGTTTGGACTAGGTACTCTGCTTCAACCTCATCTCCAAGGGATGAGGAAAGAGAAAAAAGAAAGAAAATTACTCGATAGTCTCATTAAAAGCTGTTTAAGACATGCTCAAGTCTGTGCAGATAAGGTTGTTATTATTGTAACAATAAAATCTTATTATTTGCTTGCTGTAATGCCTAAGAAATCTAATCACAGATTAAGATTGCATTATGGTAGGGATAACTCAAATAGACCAGCAAAAATACAGTGTATGCCTAAAGGAATTTATAATCTGGATGTCACATACCCTCCATGGTGAGGTATCTCCAGGCTGAGCACAGCAGTGATAAGATTATGTACCTGTCAGCTCTGTGGAAAAAAACACAATGCCAGTGGAGAAACAAGGGGCTCTGTGGGGAACACAAAGTAGAGCTGGGAATGAGATGCTCCCCAATAGATAAAGGCTCTGGACTGCATCCCTGGAGTGAAACGAAGCATAAAGAGGCTTGAATTTGCCATCCCTTGGCCTCTGGTGGAGCTCGTAAACCATGAGCCGCCTCTGTCCAACGTCTTCTCCAGGTCTGTGCCTTGCAGACATCACCTCAGCAATTGTTGTTGGCTCTTCTTGAGCGGATCCTTCATCCCTGGCTGCGCGGTGATGTGATGTAATCGTGCAAGTGCGGGCCTTTTATTGCACTAAGAGTATAATGCCCCATTATTCTAAAGACAAGGGTAGGGGGGAAACAGCTGTTTTACTGATTAAGTAAATAAAAGCGTGACTCTCCATTCCTCCCTGCTCCAGCCTGTAGTAATCTGCCCAGACTCTGTGCATCGTCACCATCCACTCAGTTCTTTGCCCTCGAGTGCCGTGAAAACGGGCAGTGTGGGGATCTGGAAGGCTGCCCTGGCTGTGCTCGCTCCAGTCCAAGTGGTTTTGTGAGTCAGGCACTTTGCTTTCTCCCAGAAACCCGTCTTCTGTCCTTGCCTTTCCATTTGCTCATGCCCCTCTCCTGCCAAAGTAACCATTGCAGGGATGGCGTGCGGGAGGGGGGCTGAGAGGAGAGAAGCGGCGTTGCCAATCTCTCATTAATTTCTAGATGTGGAATGGTGGGGGAGATGGTTGTGAGAGTCTAATAATAATGAGCTAAGGAACCAGAGATGGCAAGCGAGGCAAGCTTCTTTAACTAACAACTTAATTATAACAAATTTGCGTCTAAGAGCACCAGGCAAGTAAATCAATCAACCCTTGCAGGCGGGCTCATTAAAACCAGTAAAGTACAGACCAACAAGGTCATCTTATTAAAAGGGATCAGCATTTTCCAGTTAAATCCTTTGCTGCCTATAGGTACTAGGAGAGAATTTGGGTTCTGAGCTTGTCTGTTGTTGCAGCGGTGGAAGGGCTGACCTTGCACAGCAATAAATGCCTTCGGTCCCCGTGGCCAGGCCCTTGGCTTGCTGGTGCCACTGGGCAAGGCTGTATAAACACCGGTGGACCTTTGCCAGTCTGGTCTAGCCGTGGGTTGCCAACAGTCCCGTGGAGCACACTGAAGGGGTGAGTTCTCTCTTGCAAAATAAGAGTAAGCTCGTTCTCCAAGCTTTTCTCCAGTCCTGTGCCTTACAGACTGAGACATCACCTCAGTAATTGTTGTTGGCTCTTGCAATGGCTCTTCCCTGGCTGTGTGGGGTGTCTCTCCTCCTGTCAGGTCATAATATATTTTAGCCCTCAAGGAGTATTTTCTATCTTTTGCCTTTCTTTCCTGGCTGCAGGATGCAGTACTTTGGGTTTTCCAGTGCTTTGAGAGGCAAATTTTCACAGATCCTATTATAATCTTGTTCCTTTAGGAGAGTATATTTACCTTGGAAGAAACATTAAACTGCGAACAGCTATCCAAACAGCTGGCATCCTTCTTCCTGTTTTTCTTTTCTATCAGATACCAGTGTTGGTGGCAGGAGAGGCCTTTTTTTCCTTCTCAGACTTTCCTCTACCCACATTTGCATTCTAGTGGTGACCCTCTGTCTGTGCAACAAGATTCACTACTGTCACAGAAAAGCGATCTGAAGACTGCTGCATCATTCAGAGGATCCCTGGAGCAGTGGTGGGGCTTGCAGGCTACTGTGATGCTGCAGTACTCTTTCCTGCTCCTGAATTGCATTTCTGAGGATAACTGATTTTTATGGAGGTAAAAACAAATGTGTCAGTGTCTGCCATTGAGTAAAATACATAGAGTCAAGACGATCTTGGCCACCAAGAGGAGACTGCAATTAGGAAAGTGGGGATGTTGTGTAGACCACCCTCTATGTTGCACACCCATAGCTCTGCTTCTGTAACCCTGTTTTTGACAAGCCTGCTGTTGCCTAAACAAGAGTGATTCGTGAGGCCACCACCTTGGCTGGAACTCCAGCAGGTTGGCCACATAGTGAGGCATGGGGGCACATCAGCTGTGCAGTCCTATGGTCTGGGTCCGGACTGAGACTGGATATAGTGGATACAGCTCATGGTGCACGTCCTTTGGGTCCTGCTGTGCTCAGGCAGCACCTAAGTTACACAGCAGTTTGTAAATAAGCGTACTGCATATAATGGAAGTTCCCCTTTGCTATTTCAAGAGGCAATGGGTACAAACTGGAACACAGGTACAAACTGGAACGCACTTAAATAGGAGAAGAAACAACTTCTCAGTGAGGCTGACAGAGCCTGGCCCAGGCTGCCCAGGGAGGTTGTGGAGTCTCCTTCTCTGCAGCCATTCAAACCCGCCTGGACACCTTCCTGTGTAACCTCAGCTGGGTGTTCCTGCTCCGGCGGGGGATTGGACTGGATGAGCTTTCGAGGTCCCTTCCAATCTCTAACATTCTGTGATTCTTTAACATTTTTGAAGACCTTTCTCTTTTAAGCCTTTAAGGACATGTAGGAAACTAATTAGTCTTTCAGCAGTTCAGGAGTTCATTTAGAACAATAGTTATGTGTTAGAATACATGACGGGAAAGGTAAGTATGAGAAAGAGATTGAGCATTTCCTTTGTTCTCTAGGTTTCCCTTTCGCAGAGTAAGTACTAAGAGTCCTTCCTGCTCTGCTTGACCCATCAGCAGAGCACAACACAGAGAGCGATAAGTTGCTAAGGGGACAGAAAAAAATAAAGGAGGAAGAAGAAGAAGAAAATATTTATTTTCTACTGTGTTTTCAGCCAGGCAGCACTCTTACAGTATAAGACTGCTGAGCAGAAGGTATGGGTCTTGAGCTGGCTAATGGCCACAAGTAGGTGACTACCAGTCTGTGCTCCCTCCTCAGCTCCGAGAACTTGCTGGGGAGTCCTTAGGTATTGCCACTTAACTTTTCTGCATCAATTTTATAATGTGGAGCATGATCCTTTCTATATGCATATTAGCTAAGATGCTTAGATCAAAGCAGTTATTGACTACGTAACCGTATTTCTGCTTAGCTGAAACACTCAGACTCCCCTCCTCACAGTGTATTGGGGCTGCTGGAATTTGTTAATATGCTGCAGCCAAGTGCAGAGTCTGGAGCCACTTTCTTATGCCTGTGCCTGGAGGCACCTTTGGTTTCACACATCCCTTGAGCCTCTGAACGTCACTAGCTTTGCATGGATTTCTTGTCTTGATGAATGAGTTGCCTCGAATGAGGACGCGCCCCTTATCCTCTCCATCTCTAACAATTTTTCCTTCTTCCACAAGGGTAGGGACAAATTCAGGACAGACCTAGTTACACCATGATAGTGTATGAGTTCCGTCAGCCAATGTGATCAATACAGGACTCAAAGTAGTACAATTTTATTGGAATACTCTAGAAAATACCAATTATTTGTTCTCTCATATTTTCCACTCACTGCTCCTCCTTTCACATTCCTTTAGCCTTTGCCCAAATTTCACCTCAAACCACACGCAATTACTCTTGCCTTTTTTTTTTTTTTTCCCTGGGAGGTGAAGGGTTAAAACAATAAATACATTGGTTCCTGTTTTTCCTCTCTGCAGCTCTGGGCTCCAGCTGGGTGCAGACACGGAATAGTAACAAGTCCATGGGAAAGGCTCATCTTCTCACAGCCCTTACAGCAGCACTCCAGGCTCAGTGTGAACTTCCCAGAGCACTGTGGTGGAGCTGAAACCCTCACTGATGCTGCCAGGAACCTTTTGCAGGGAATAAAGTGACAGGATGGAGATGATGCATGTGCGAACCCAAACTGAGTTCAAGGTATGTATGAAGAACAGTATCCTCTGTTCTCAGCTGAGTTTAAAAGATGTATCTATATACGTATATACATATATTTTGCGGTGGCCATTGACATTTGGCTTTTTCCATGCTGTGTATCTCTGGCTAGTAACTTTTAGACCTGGAAAAAAAATGTTTTTCTGGTGTAAAAGATAAACATGAGGCAGCAAGATCAGCTCACTGGTGTATTCTGGTGTCCAGAAACATTACGATAATTTTTCTTTTGCCCTTTCACAACGAGTGCTCTTTTCCCACAAACTGTAGCTCCTGAGGGCCAGGTGGACAATTTCTACTTACCTCTCTGAGCTGACTCAAATGCATTGATAGAAGAACATCCAAGAGAAGACTTTGGTGTGCCAGGGATAAAGGGTAGTAGGAAAACCAAGCTCTCCCAGGGTTCTCTGGCCCTGCTGGCACAGAGGGCATGTGAAGCAGTGACTGTTGCAGCAAGGAAGCAGCCACCTCTCAGCACATTTCTTTCCTTCTGCTCCAGCAGAAGAGCTGCCCACCTGGGTACAGGTAACCTGCAGTGCCTGGTGTTGGAGCAGCCAATCCCCATCTCGTCCCTCACACGCAGAGTAAATACTCATATTTAGTCCTGATAAACGCTTTCCGTTCCTCAGCGATTTCTGATGGGAAAGGGGGAATACTACATCTTTGTGGATCAGTAGGTTTGCTTGGGTTGGTGTCTCAGCCTGGAGAATAGGAAGAGCTGAGGACAGAGAGGGACAGACTCACCCCTGCATGAAGGGTTTTGACTGCAACAACCTGATTGCTGTCTTAAAGCCCAGTTTATGGCAATGTCAGTGACAGCCCTGTTCCTAACCCGCATTAATAGAGACTGTCAGGTCATGGGGGAGGTCTCTGGTACATTGTGCAGGGTTTATCTTCTTGTCATGTAGCAAAAGGAACAGCCGAGTGACGGTAAAGCTGTGGCGGGAGGTGTCTCACCAGCTTGGCACAGATGTATTGGCACTGCAAGGTGACAGGGTGACCTTACATAGAAGTGCAATTACACTTTTGGTTTGCTAAAAGATTCTAAAGTCCAGAGTCAAAAGGACCAACACTGGCGTTGGCAGAGACAAGAGTGCATTGCTGGACATCTTGTGATGTCAGCTTAAGGGGGGTGAAAGCCTCAGGAAGCCAAAACCAACAACCTGCCCCAAATTGTGCCTGATGCTACTCATTACTGCACCTCTTGCAGTCCCTTTGATGAAACACCAGAAGGATTTTTGTTGTTGTTGTTTTCTCATGCTTGCTTTGTGGAAAAAAACAAACAAAACCACCAACAACAACCAAACCAGGGAGCTGTGAGGCAGTCTTTACTTCCCCTACCCCTGGCCAAGCAGTAGAGAGCAGTGAGAAACAGTTAGCAAAGGTGTCAGATTTTCTCTAAGGGCAGCCACAAGACTCTTGTGCCAAACACTATTTGACATTTAATTTTAGACCTATGTAAAGTAACAGCCAGAGCAGGCAGCAGGCAGAGCGTTCCAGCTGACAGACTGGCTCTGTTTGCTTCAATTTCCTTAGTGTGATGGCCAAGTTCATCTGCAAGCAAGAAATACCCAGAGTATTTGTTGTTGTTGTTGTTAGCCCGTCACGAAAAGAGAGCACTGTGTTATGTTCAGACACCGTTTCAGGCTTCAGGTGGCCTTAATCAGGGAACATAATGCAAGAGAGGTGTGCGTCGGAACCAGAGGAGCCAAAGAAATCTGTACCTCTTCAATTAAATAATGCTGAAGTCAAACATTGGGTTCCTGGTCTGAACCGAACCATTCAACAGGTGTAAAGGTGGAGAGAGAGGATCTGTGTGTGGTGGTTTAGCACCCTCCCAGCCAGGTGTTGGGGGAGCAGGGAGGGCGTCCTTCTTCCTTAAATGTGGGTGTCATGACCGCTTAGTGCCGAGAGGTCCACATGAGGATGCCGTCACACTGTCCGTGTGCAAGCAGACCATCCACAACACCTCTCCTGCTCCGTGCGGTTTGTGCTAGAGGCTCACGGATAGTGGAAGGAAAGGTAAAGGGTGACGAAGGGAAAATTGCAAAGGGGTTATTTGCATTCTAGTTGCTTTTGTGTTTCTGCTGGCGCTGGGATCTGGACCTAGTGCGCTGCTAAGGAGCTGAGGTGGTAATAAAACCCACCTGGGCATGCGGAGTGGTGGGTGCTTATAGCTGAGCCCTGTGCGAAGAGGAAAGCAGTAGTGGAAGCTGGGCTGTGTAGTTGATAACAGCAAAGGGGAAATGTTAAGAGGTGGTTGTAGAAACGAGTCAGAAAATGTATGATACTTGATTCTTAGGTTTTTTGGTTGTTTTTGTTTTTTTTTTTAAAGAAAATAATGGTATTTGATCAGCAGAGTGAAGTATGGTATTTCCAAGAGTGCAAGTTTGGTGATGAAAGTGTGGAAGGGTTATGTTAGTCCCACATGTAAGGAATATCGGGGGGAGAAAAGGTCTATGAAACAAGTGGTTTGCTGCAGTGAAGACCAAAGGCAGCTGTAGGATGTGGAAGTGGTGGGAGGAGAAGGGTCCCCAGGCAGAGGGACAGAGACAGCAGCCTGGAGGCAGTGTTGGCTGGCTGGAGCAGGACTTGGCTGCTTTTCCAAGGTCATTAGGAAGTCTAGACTTTCTCAGAAAAGGGTCCCATTTGCTGAAGAAATCCTTGGGCTACCAGTGCCCTGAGGGCTTCACGGAGAGCGTAAAGGCATCCAGAACAGCCTTGCTACACCGAGGTACCTTTCCCCGAGTATTTCTGCGTATCTGGACCTTGGAGGCTGACTTTGGGGCAGGCTGGCAGGAACAAAGGTGGCTCTGGGGCTGGTTCACCTGGTGTTTGGGACACTGCTGCTCCTCATCAGGTTTCTCGCCCAGCAGGCAGGACAGAGGAGCCAAAAACAACTGCATTCCTCATAGAAAGGCAGAAAGCAAAGAACTACTTTTGTGTGCTGGTGGAGGCGTTTGAGGAACCCCATTCAGGCAGCTGTTCCCAGAACTCAGAAAGGAGACTTCCACCTCTATGACAAACCTCTCTGAGGTGCCTGGTGTCTCTGGGGTTATTTAATCAACTGGTTGGTGACATCCTATGGCTTTAAGCACTTTAAATATCAGCTACCCTCCTCGTGTAGAGAGTATCTCGCAATCTAACACAACCCACCTGGAGAGAGGTTCTCTTTAGTGGTGTTCAGAGTAAATCACAACTCCAAATCCCTCTCAGATAGCAGAGTACACTTTTGTTCCTGCTAGTGGGGCTTGCCAACTTGTGCCGCAACTTACCTTGTAAGGAGAAACCAGAGCGAGTAGCTAAAGGCAGGGAAAAAATGAGTGCAGCTTTCTAATTGAGTCAGGGAAAAAAAAAAAAGGTTGAGAAGTATTTTTCTTGAATGAGGGTTCGAACACCTGGGAGATTGGCAATTGTTGGATCCTGTTCTTTTTGTAAGCCCAACCGTGTTATCCTTGTTTTAGGGTGCCCTTGTGAAAATCAGTGTCTGGAAAGAGTGGCCTGGTGGGCCGAATCCTACCCTGGGATAAAGTACCTACAGATGATGCTGCCCACCCCAAAAGAAACAATGCTGGGGGCTGCGGTGGTGGATAGAGTATGGTCAGACTTCTGCCCAAAGGAGACAGTGTGCTGAATGCGAGAAGCCTCTTGGCATCTGCACAACCTCAGATGAGGCTGATTCGAGCCTTGAGGAGTTTGTAATCTGTCTGGGATCAGCTTTATGGTTTGGACAACCATAGTGCAGTTGGATATGATACCATCTTGGGAAGATGTGACTTGCCCGCGACCATTGTGAAAAGGTTTCCGTGTGCATTTACCATATGTTTTCGTGGCATTTTTTTCTTGTTTGTAACGGGGTCTTCCTGAACATCAGTTGGATGGTTCAGCAAAGAGAAGAATGTATATTAAAAATCAAGCACCACAATGTGGGAAGGAATCCTGAATAGCACTAGGGGACCTTCCAGAACTGGTCTTTATCTTTTCTTTGTTTTCAACAATCCAATTTCTCTTTGTGTGTTCTGTGTGCAGAGGGACTAATCTAAGCTGAGTTTATCACAGCAGTGGAACTGGAGCAACTCCAAGTACATTGGCCTATATCTTGTAAATAGGAGACTGCTTATCCAGTTATCTAAAGTTTATTTTCGAGGGAAAAATGGCAGGCTCGAATCCTGCACAGGGTAAAATCCTCTTAGAGTGTGTCATCTTCTCCTATGAAGTAGGACATAGTCCCAGGTTTCATGAGATGCTGGTTTGCCTCCTGGTCTGAAAAGCTGCTGTGTCAGACTGAGGATCTTGAGTGTTCAAATAAGAAAGTACCTCTTAGCAGGAGTGAGAGATGAGGCTTAAAAATACATGTGATAAGCTTTACCTTCTTGTTCGAACACTTTTCACCCACTGCCATGATTAAATTTGTGAGAAGAGTCATAACAATAAATAAACTATACATTATTGAGGGCAAAAGCTCCCAGGAGGGGAGGCATTGAGTGGTACGGAGAGATACAGGCATGTTTAACAATGAAACAAAGGGGCAGACTTTGGCTGAACATCAGGAAAAACATACTGAGAGTATTAATAAAATAAATTTGGCTGTAGGACAGATCCCAACAACAGTAGCAGCAGTCCCGTTACCCAGACTAATTTTAAACACTCCTGTAGACATCATTCCCATCTGGGCCTGGTTAGAGAAGGTTTCAGTCACATTAATATTTTGGACATGTCACCTTTTTTTTTACCCCAAAATTTTCCATGGAAAATATTTTGAATCAATGGAGACAATTGTCAGTTTCTTTTCATTCCAGCCATTCTCTCTCTTTCTTTTTTTTTTTTTTTAAAGCAATTAATTCTAAAAAGAAAAATCACTTTGGAAAGGTGAGGACAAGTGAATTTTTCAGCTGGGTTAGTGTGGCTCATCATTTAAAGGAGTGTTGGATCAGCCACCTTCAGTCCAGGCTTTTCTGCACTAGGAAGTCAGAAGAAGTGACTAAAAGGTGAAGATAATCTTCCTCTCAGTTCCTATTACAAAACTTGCATCTTCTGAGTTAATAAGTGGGTCTGCACAGACTGGCAGCCTCAGTTGCTCTTTGCCCTCATTATATAAACCAGCCACAAAGGGACAAGGAGTCGAGAACAACATTTGGCCAATGATGCAGATATACCACATCAGCCACGACTTTTCTCCAAGTTCTTGCTTCTTCCTTCTGTTATATTCCTCTTTCCTGCAATCAAAGTGAATCCAGTACGAAATCTCTCTTACTTATTCAATGGGATCAAGAACTGAGCAGAAAAGGTGTGATAAGTAGGGAAAAAAGACTCAACTCCTTCTCCAGTGCATGTGTGGGCAGCCTGAAAGCATCATGGGCTGTTGGTTGGGAGGACATGGTGCTTGTCACTGGGCTCTTGGGGACTGGGAGAGACTGGGTGGTGCTGGATGGTTTTGTGTTGGCTTAGGTCTCTCATAATATGGTTTGCAGCACTTATTTTGTGAAGTGAGAACGTGCTCTCTGTTTGCTTCTAACACACCTGTTGGCTCCCCAAACAAGCCTGCCAATTAAACACACAAGTCAAATCCCACAAGGAGCTTGGCTGCATATGCTAGAAGATGTATGTATTTAATAAATGGTATTATGAGGTGTACATCCAAGCCTATTTATGACTTACCATATGAGAAAGAAAGCATGGTCAGAATACTGAATAGGCTCATATAACATATGGATTTATGTGTTAGACCCACCTCCAACCCCTTGTATCATCTTGGACAAGTCATTGAGCCCCGCTGGGCCTCAGGTCCTCTACTGAGTGCATCTAGGGTGATTAAAAAAATAATCATTTTTATCTGTTTTCTCTACCCTAATTCCAAGTGCTCTGAAACAGGAATCATCTCTCTGTGCATACACTTGATTTTGTCGGGATTTCTATAATGCTAAGTAACCCAAGTATTGCTGCATTTCAGCCTGTACCCTTGCAGAGCAGAGAGCATATAAAAGCAAAAGCAGCATTGCTCCTTTGCATTCCCTTTTCTGTTCTATTATCGGTACCTCCTCTCACAAGTCAGTGAACTGGATTTTACTCATCACGTGAAAACTAAACTTTGGTTTCCATGGAAGCCAGGTACCTCTGTACTCAGTGAAGTCCCACTATTACTCATCAGGAGAAGGGCAGCCAACGTTGTGTTTCTGCTGTAGCTGACAGGCAATTTATCTGGTACGAATCCCTTAACAGTGGGCTTCAGCCTTTCCTGAAATCTTATCCTTTGCCTCTCCGCAAGCGGGGCTGCTGGCTTGACGGAAAGGTTCATTTCAGACAGATGCTGACAACTGGAGCTGAGTGGTGCTGAGAGAACGTGACGGAAAGCTGCAGCAAATGTGTTAATTGCACTGCTTGGGGAGGGCTAGTTGTTTTTTTTTTTTTCTTCTTTTTTTCTTTTTCTTTTTTTTTCTTTTCCTCCTGTAAAAGCTTTGTGTGTGGAGGGCGTCCTGCTGAGTTTTTCTCTTGTACAGTAATTAACATAGTGCAGAGTCTTGGGCTTCAGCCTCACATCCCAGGAAGGTGCATTATTAACCCAAAAGGATTTGATACCCTCCCGCTGTGTCTCGTTTTCTCTGCTCTTGCATGGTCCTCCTATTTGCTTCAGCATCCCAGATCCATTAAGATCTTCTCAGTTGCCCGTGCACAAACCTGACAGGCTCATGGGGAGATTCTAAAATGATGCTGGTTCAATTAGCAGGATATAATTTGCCCTTTGGTGAAATCCTGGGCTCCCCTGCCAGGCTAAGCACTTGCTGCCAGGACATTTGGACAAAGAGCAGCATTCCCGTTGCGTCTTTATCTCTGGCAGGTCACAGAAATAGTGAACCCAAGTAGCTGCAGTAAGAAACTAGCTGTATTTTTATCTGAAATTTTACTTTTCCTCATGAAATGAAGTTTAGAGACAACCAGAAAGCCCACTTTGGTTATTCAATGTGAACAAACCAGCTGACAGCTGTGGCCTTTATTTCAGTCTGGGAATCCTGCTGGCTATTTTATTTTTTTCCTTCCCCATGAGCCCCTCTTGCAATTTGAATTCTTCTGCCTTGTAGGTCACAGGCCAGTTTGGTATGCAATTTTCTGTCTCCGTGTTGATCAAATACTTTTCTGAATGATTTGTTGTTTGCTGTGGTTGATAACCTCCTGAGTACTTAGTGTTGCTTCTCTCGCTCACCTCTGAGATGTGTTGAAATGCCTGAAGGGTTACCAGTATCAAGCCATATATATTCATAGTGACTATTCCCCATGCAGCTGCACAGACAAAAAAATTTGCCTGCTTACTAGAAACAGGGATGAGTCAAACTTATAGTGAGAGTGATGTTCAGAACAGAGGGAGGGAAGAGAACATTACATATATATATATTTCCTCAGCATTCAGTCATTTTGGACAGTAGATGTTCCTGTGAGATCTTCTGGAAGTTAGAGAGATTGCAAAGTGACAAATTTGCATGCTTTGAGGGTGGAACTTCTCACACCAGAGGAGGTCTTCTCCTAGAGAGACTATGTGGAAAAGGCTGGTGTCATCTGTCCCTGCTGGGGCAGGCAGGAAATCTGGCCAGAGCTGCAACAAGAACAGAATTTGGCTGTATTGGCTCTCTCTTGTGGTGGGAAAAACCTGCCCTTAACTCTGGTCTTAAGGAATGATGTGGGTTTTGGTGGGTTTTTTTTTTTTTGTGGTTGCTTCTCTTTCCCAGGAGACTTCCCTGGGTTTATAAATGACTGCATTTCCCTTCAGCGTGACAGCTGCAGCTTCACCTCTTCTCGTGTGAACCTGGAGTCAGGTCAGGCTAAAATGCTGAATTTTTTCTTTCCCCTTCCCGTGGTTCTCTGGCCCCCTCCTTCCTTCCCCATATCAACTGGCTGTATTGCCATAACTTGAGGATTAGCTTTTCCCTGCAGGACTGAGCTGAAATGCAAGTGCTTCACTGAGCAAAACAAATCTCTTCAATATTAGCAAGGCGAAGCAAAACGCTTGACCACATGTGTTTTTTGTTAGCTGACTTCTCCCCCAGCCTCATGTTTGGTCCCAGTGTCAGATTCCCTCTTAAATATGCTTAGGAGGTCAGAGAAAGCAGGTGAATAGTCATACCATAAAAATCACATCACACCTCTTAAAAAAAAAAAAAATACATCCCCTCTTCCCCCCACTTATGCACAGTAGAGGCAAAGACTTGATTATGCACTTGGTGGGAACGAACTAAAAATGAGTTTTCCTAGCAGGTTTGAGCACAGTGATGTCGTCAACAGATCAGACTTTTGGAAATGAGCACAGAGAGTTATAGGGTGCCTTAAGTTAAGCAGGTAAATACAGGTCAGGCTCTCTGCTGGCGTGATTTGTCTTCCCTGGAGTGATGCCACATGGCATCAGGGTCTGGCTTCTGAATGCCTGTGCTGGTGCCAGCTGGGTATTTTCGGGAAGTGGCTATTGAGTAAGATGCTGAGAAGATGGCAAAGGTATATACACAGAACACACCTCTGAGTGTTTAGTGCAGGTGTGTGCAATAAAGCTTGGATGGGTTTTTTGAAACCATGACTCAGTTCCTTTAGAAAGATCAGATATTGGGTTTCTGTTGTGTTAGCGAGGGGAATAGAGCCAAGCGCCCCAGACGCCCCCAGTACTTCTTAACTGCTGGAAACTCATACGAATCTCTCCGATTGATTTGACCTTACAAAAGTAACTCTAACAAAATGTTTAGGTCATGGTCCTGTGCATGAATTTTACAAGCCACCCCAGCCAAGGCAATACCTGTTCATTGCTAGATATGTGAACCAAAGCAAAAAAAGCTAGCTTGAGCACTAGTGACATTGTGAAAGTTTTGTCTTTTTTTTTTTTTTTCCCCCTCACTGTAATTGTAGTGCTCTCTAGACAATGTTTAGATGATGTTGTTATGCATTTAAAGAAAAAAAAAAAAAGCAAGCCCGGGAGCTCAAAGCAGATGTATGGAGACCCAGCAGCAGCAGAACAGTGTGCCATGGGGAGGGAAGGTCCTTAAAAAGTGGAAATAAAAGGGAGAGTTGAATGAGACAGCAGGATTTCAAACAGCAATGGTTCTTCAGAGATAACAGGAGCAATGTTTGCAATACAAGTACACAACCTGCAGTGATGCACTCGGCTGCCTCTGTCAAGCCCTAGGGCATGGAGACAGTTCAGCCCCTTCTTCAGCAGCGTGTCCTGAACCAGGACCCTCCAGCATTGTTGCGTTGTGTTGATGCCAACATCTCTATGGGCTTAATGCACAGATCAGGGCTACACAGGCACAGCAAGGGGTGGATTTCAGGCAGACTTACAGTCCAAAAGCCTTTTCCTTGCTGGTGGCACACACCTAGGGCCATTCAGCAACTGTCCAACAGCAGGAGGAACTCCAAGAAATCTGTCTACTTGTAACTAGAAAAACACGGTCAGGCTTTGCTGCACGTAAACATACAGCAGAAGGGAATAAATAACTTCCTTAGGTTGAATAGAACGAACCTTTTCCACCTCTGGGTTTTATTTATGTTGGTTTGTGTGTATACCCTGGCTTTAACGGCCAAGAGGTGACAGAGTGAAAAAACAGGGAGAAATGCTGAGGAAATGTGGTTGTATTCAACTCCATGCTTAGGGCATTTAGGTCTCTCTACTGGGCAGAACTAAAACTGTGAACAGCATTAACATGCGAAAAGGTTTTTAAAGAAAGATCATGATAGATTAGGGCCAAGACCTGCCTTTTGTTTCACTGAATGGTATGTTTGACTCTTGTTTGAGGTACCCTTTGAAAGGGAAGCTGTCATGGTGTGTCCAGGTGTGTAAGCTATGAACCTTTGTATAAACCAGTGAATTTATTTGAATCGAGATTTGATTTCAGAAGTTAGCCTTTGGGCTGCAAAAACACTTCTCCTTGTTATTCTAAGATAGTTTTTCCTGGTAATAAGCATTCTGTTTATTCTGTTTTGTATCATCTTGATTTTTTTTTGTTTTGTTTTGTGTTTGTTTTCATAGTCCTGCACTCTGCCCCCGAGTCTTCATAACTCTGTTATTTCCAGTTTTTGCTGATGTAAAATAGAAGTTGAAAAGAGCAATTTAAACAATTGCAGAGGAGTAGGTTTTCAACCTCTAACATCTGCTTGTGCTTCCTGGCACACTGTGCGTCTTAAATAACATGTTTATAAAGTGGTTTGACGTGTGATGCTCAGATAAATGCAGGTGTAGTTTGGAAGTGCACAGCCTTGCAGTTTATGTAGTAAATACAGCCACTACGTTTAGCAAATTCAAAGTCCATCACTGTGTTCTCAGGATGACAGTATTTTAAGGTGTAGCTGTACAATTCTACTAATTAAAAAGTTGGGAGAAAGGTCAGAATAATTTAGCCTGTATCTCTTAGAAATCCTTTTGGCTATGAAACAATCAAAACTCGTGGTGCAAAAGGTTTGACCTTTTGATATTTTTTTTTATCTTTCTCTTTTTTCTTCCTGCATTTGGTCGTAAAATCCATGAAGTTACTTCTAGGGGCTCTTGGTGATCACGATGACAGTGTTTCAAAGCAGTTAATTTGGAGCTTTGGTCTCATAAATAGTAAATGGCAGTTATTGTAACAGTTGCTAAACAGGGAGTGAAGCAGCCCCGGACCACTGGATGCTTTCAGAGTGTTCAACTGAGATTGGATAAAACCAGAGGAGTCTTCGTGGTGGGTAAGAGGGTAGATGTGATTGCATTGTGTAAGCAAAGAGGTATCAGAAATATTTTTTGCTTCTAGAACATGTAGACAGAGTGCTTTTTCCTTTCTTTAAAAAAGTTGTAGGAGTTAAAATGGAAAGGAAAGTGACAGGGATGATTCTTTAAAAGTTCATCTGATAGTCAGAAATTCGAGATTATCAATAACATCAACTTTTAGAAATAAACAAACAATCCATAGATATGTTTGAAGGCACAGCAAACAACTGACTACAATCTCAGAAGGTGGGAAAAAAATCCCCAAACCTTAGTACGTAACAGCAGAAAGCAGGTTTTTAAAAATTAATATTATTTTTGTAAAGTTTTACTAGTGGTGGAAGTTTGCTCTTGGAGCAACGTACCTAGGAGTACAGTGGCAATATCTTTGCATGGGAACATTGCTGATATCGAATGTGTTTGTTTCTCCTAAGTATCTAATTTTCTATTTCAAGTAGGGGCAGACTGCAGAGATCTGCATAACGGTATGTAGCATGTGTTATACACGAGGTCACAGCGAAGCACCCATTGCAGCCACCTCATTCTTTTAAGATCTGAGGGGATGAAGCAGAGCTCAACTGCATGCTGTAACAAGAATTAAAAAAAGAATAATTCTTAAGACAAAGTAATATGCTCCCCATACACTCAGAGTCAAAATGTAATAGTGTGTTGCCCCTTGCAAAGCAGCCTCGGGAGGAGAATCAAGCAAGAGCTGCTAAGTTGTGCTCTTGGGCTAATTCTACTCTTTGCTCTGCACAACCTGCTCCAGCTCAGGTCCTCCGACAGCCCGGGACATTGTGGCGATTGCGCACCCCCCATAAGGTCCGGAGCTTTCAATGGGGCAATTAACGGCTCTTTAGCACCTTTTGTCCTCACGGACACCTCCCCCAGGGTGGGGGGAGCAGGAGGGGCGGGCTCCCCGGTCAATAGACAGGGTCCTCAGCCAACGAGGTGCCCAGACCCAGAGAAGGTTCTGGTCTATGGTTGTGATGGTCACAGCCTGGTCCGGGCGGGCTATAACATGGGACCCAGCTGGAGACCCCCTTTGGGTGATGATCTCGTAGCAGTGGGACTGTGATCACAGCCCTCCCACTAGACCAGGATCGCGTCTATGGAGACTTCCCGGGATGCAGAGCCCTCACCTGCTCCTTGGTGAGTGATTATTTTATTTTCTTCTGGATTTATCCTCCAGTGAGCCCTTGTTCCCCTCAGACAAGCGATTATTTCTTCTGGGTGCCCTGGGTGAGCGAGGCCTCTTGTTGTGAGTAAGGGCTGCCTGCTGGGAGCATCGCTGCTGTGGCTGGACGGGGATAACATCCCCAACCGGGACAGGGATAACATCCCCAACCGGGACAGCAAACCTGCACTTTATTAAATGTTTTCAGAGTGCTGACTGATTTTTAGGTTACCCCCTGCTTGCATTGGTTTCTGTTGTTTGGTTTCGGTTCTGAATTAAGGTTAGCTTAAGATTATTATTTGCTTGGAGTTGTTTTGGGGTGCCTCTGTGACAGACGCTCAGCAGTGGTGGGGACAGTGCACACGCTGAAATGTGACATCACGCTGGGGCAGGAGACTGGTTATTGATGTGCTGGTGCTTTGATCTGCTTGGAACGAACCTCACGGGATGAATCTGTGGTGTTCACTTCTTGAGACAAGAGCTTGGCAGCAGCAATTGAGCAGAGGATGCACTGAGGAGGAGGCTAGGAATTATGAAAGAAAGACCTGCCCACTCAGCCAGGGATGAGGTTGCTGTGAAATGAAGTCCTGTTTCTCTCCAGCACAACTTCTAGGCTTTGATACTCTACTGCCTTTTTTTTTATAATTAGTTTTTAGGATTGGACATTTCTGTTTCAGTATCACATGCATTTTGCTTGTCTTTGTGTCTTGACTCAAGCTTGGGAATTTGGTGAGTGAGAGAAGGACCTGCTGTGATGATAAATAAGGTGCAACCAAAGCCATGGGCTCCAGATAATGGATGTTCAATTTGGCAGGATGTACCAGTTTGAGCAGTTTAATTTCTAACTAGTTAAAGATCTTTCTTGTGAAAAATTACTTCCCATTTCCAACCTATAATGAAAGTAAAATAGTGGAAAGACAGATGAGTTAGTGCTCCTAGTAATCTGTTATGTAGCTGGGTGAGAAATAAAACCATTTGTCTCTCCCCCTTGACTGACTTTTCTTACACAAAATAACTGTGTAATTGTCTTAAACCCTGAATAGAGAGCGTAGTCTGGAGGAGGGAGGTTCTTATGTTTCAGCTGGCTCACAGCTGTTCGTTTAGGGAGAGCAAGGTTGTGTGTGTGAAAGGAATTCACTGGGAACCCATTTCTCAGAGCTCTGACACTTTTCCTGTTTGTCAGATGCACTGATTTTCTGGAATATGTTTTCTTGCTCAGTATTGTGTGAGATTCTGGCAATGCAAGCTGCCTTTGAGCCCCAAACGAGTTCTCAGCTGGCTGAGACTTGGGTGGACGACGTGAGGTTGTGCACTTCATGGACAGCAAGAGGAGCTGGATGGAGCCGTGGAGCTCAGATCCGCACCTCAGATATCACAGTGTTGGGGCAGATGTACGCAGGAATCAACACTATAAAACAACCTGACCTTATGGTGTTTACTGGAGGGTTTGGTTCGTATTTAGAGTTTCTGAAACTTGAGATGTTTTCCACTTCTGCCGTCAAACAACAAATGCTTCAGTTATAATTGACTCAAGAAGTTTCAATTTGGAGGATACTTTTTAACTTTGCATTTTTCAATTTTTTTTACTGACTTTTAGAAATTGTTGAAACAATGCAAAGGAATTTTGTGGAAGCAAGACTATTTTTGCTGAGTTTACTGGAGCTGGTTAAATTATTTGCTCTTTCCTTAAACCACAGTCATAGGTGCTAATTCTGAATGTTTTCCGTATAGATTCAGAATGTTTTTTACCACTGCATTATACAGGCTCAATTTCACAGCTAGGCATGGCAATAGGCTTCCCACTAATGAGGGAGATTGATATCTCTTGTGATGATACTGCAACCTAGCAGAGCTTGGGTCAGGAGGGAGGAAATACAGGGTGTTCCAAAAAGATGGACCCAATTTGAAAACACTAAATCTTTGAAATTGGGCCCATCTTTTTGAAACACACTGTATATCGTGAAGCATCAAGAAGCCAGTATTTTGGCATGTGCCTTGAATGTTACCTTATGGGACAGTAGCTTGGTAAATCGTTTTTCTAAACAAGGACCAGTTCTATTTTTAAAAGTTGTGTGTGTTGGTGTTGTTAGTGGTGTGGTTGGTTGGTTTGTTTGGGCTTGTGTGTGTGTGTGGAGGGGGTTGTTGGTGTTTTGTTTTGGTTTTGTTTCTCTTTTTTGTTTGTTTTTGGTGTTTTGTGTTTTTTTTGTTTTGTTTTAATTTCCTGGTATGCGACACGTGAAATTCAGAGACTGTCAAGTCTCTGAGTTTCATCCAGGAATTAGCAATGCTATATCTTTCAACACAAGCTTTCAAAACAATAAGTAGTTTGCCAAGTTGAGGAAGAATTTTTCTCTTCTGAGAGTAGAAACTGCGTTTTAATCGTAATGGTGATAGTAATCTGGTTAATAATTTGAAATTGTAACATGGAGAAATGCACAACTCTCAGCACAGTGCAAACTTTTGTAGTTAAATCAACGACCTCCCCTGTCGAGAAGCGAATGACTGAAGGCTGTACAGTTCTGTCCCCTTTATGCAATCCCAGTGGTGTGGAAAGTGCAGTCTCTTCCCAGAAACGAGCAAACAATTCACAACAATAAAGGCACAATGCACTTTGTCAAACACATTGAATAAACAGTCATAGAGGAAGTTCAAGTTTATATAATTTGATGGGGAAGGAGGTGAGTCAGGAACCAACACACCCTTGAAAAACCAGTGGGTGTGAAGGGGATTTCTGTGCTGTCCTCTCCGCTGTGGGAGATAGCGAAGAACAGATGTTGTCCTGCAGCGAGTATTGTGTGTATGTAGGAAACCTGCCCGGCTTTTTGTGGGGCTGACCCTTCAGGAAGTGTTGGGTTTTTTCCATCTGTGAAACACAGCAAAGTCCTGAAGTCACAGCTAATAAGACATCCCAGCTCTGAGCGATGAGGGAACCCAAATCCATAGCAGAGAGCAGCAGGGAGCAAATTTGCTTTTAGGAGGGTCCGAGGATGGTTTAGGTAGCACAGAATCATAGAATAGTTTGTGTTGGAAGAGACTTTCAAAGGTCATTGACTCCAACCCCTGCCATGAGCAGGGACATCTTCACCAGCTCAGGTTGCTCAGAGCCCCGTCCAGCCTGGCCTGGGATGTCTCGGATGGTTTAGGTAGCACAGAATCATAGAATAGTTTGAGTTGGAAGAGACTTTCAAAGGTCATTGACTCCAACGCCCTGCCATGAGCAGGGACATCTTCACCAGCTCAGGTTGCTCAGAGCCCCGTCCAGCCTGGCCTGGGATGTCTCCAGGGATGGGGCACCCACCACCTCTCTGGGCAACCTGGGCCAGTGTTTCACCAGCCTGGGCATCTTATTGACGTCACGGTATTGCTTTGCAGGGGAATGCTATGTTTGTTTCCATTTGCACTCTATGTATGGATTTCTTCCTGCTTTAACTCTTCATATGTGGGACTGTCCTGTTAAGAATTGACTGTGGCTTAACTAGGTGAGACTAATGAGAGGGAAGCTGTTCCCTGAGCAGAACTTCATCCTATATTTTATCTCCTGCACGGATTAAGCTTCTCCTCCAATAACACTTCACCAAATGAGTTTGGCCAAAGCATAGATGTATTTGTAGAGGTGCCTCCAGTCTGATTCCAACCCTGGTGTGGGAAGGTCTGAACACCTTGGCAACTCATGTGCAACCTGCCTGTTTTGCCAGACCTTTCCTACTTGAATCTCACTTCTGTGTTCCTCCATGTATGTGCAAGGTATAAAGTAAATGGCTGTGTGAATGAGAAGGAACACGAAGGTACAAATGGTTTGAAATGCAAGTATATTAAGGAAAAGCTAATGATACATAATTTGCATGGGAATGTCAATAAATATTGTCTACAGGCTTTAGACTGGCCAACCTGAAATGTTTTAATAATGGAAACAAATT
The DNA here is from genome assembly GCA_013399365.1 of Pampusana beccarii. Taxonomy (NCBI): domain Eukaryota; kingdom Metazoa; phylum Chordata; class Aves; order Columbiformes; family Columbidae; genus Pampusana; species Pampusana beccarii. Next base: position 1,073,899 of record VWYH01006111.1, on the reverse strand, counting down.
GGATATTTCTGTCAACATAGTGCCTTTCAGCAGTCCTGAAATCTATTTTAAAATAACATTATATTAACATGCTTTTAAAGCACCTTTTTCTAACATGATCCAGGAGGCTGTGCAAAAACAACTTGGAATAATCTTGAAACCCATGCAGGGCCAAGACAGAGAAAAGGAGCCAACACCTTTGGGCAAAGAAAAACAGAAAATCTAAAGAGAAGAGCCAGGAAGGAGGGAGAAAAGATATGTTAATGGAAAAATCTACCTCTAAAGCAACATGCTGTCCAGAAATTGCTTTTTTTTTTATCCTAGAGAAATCTCCATGTAAAACCAATGCAATGCTTTATATATTTATTCGATTTTCTCAGTGAAAGAATAATCTAGCTGCTGAGAGAACACTTTGTGCCAAAAAGCTATTGTCTCTGGAGCTGCCTCAAATAAAGAGCTTGGTTATTCTGTTAATGGAATATGAGATTAGGGAGTTTGGGTTAAATACAGCATAGAGCAGCAGCAATGTTCAGCTCAGATCCCTGACTTGTTTTTGTGTGATTGGTTAATCCACGAATCAAGGAAACCAGGTGTTTAAATTCCACATTCTTGATAAGGAAACAAGTATCCACTTGTTACCTGAACTACGTTGTCATTTAGGGAGTGGGAAGCCTCCCCACGTAAGCTGCTAAAGCAATCCATACCCAAAGCAATCTCTTTGCTACATCATTGCTACTTGGAACTATCTGAGAATGCAATAAGTCACAGGTAGGACTGTGTCTTCCAAGGTAAATATTTTGATTGTGAAAGAAAATGAACCTGAAGGCTCCAGCATACCAAGGCTGACCTTCTTTGCTAGGTCTATTGTACTGTGGAACAGAAAGCATTCAGAAATATGCTCCGATGGATGGGATGGGCAGGGGAGACTGTATTTCTTTTTATTCCTTTTTTAGCTTGGTGCCAGTATACACAAAGAGGGATGGTCTGGATTTTCCTGTCATTCCCTCCATCACTCCAAACCGAATGTTGTTGTTGAGGTTCAGCTGAAAGGTTTTGGACCCTGAACGAACCTTTAGGTGGAATTTTATGGCTTTCACTTTCACTCAAGATCAGATCACAGAAATTATTTCACTTGAGATTTTGTTGTTGTTGCTTTAGGTTTACATCTTCTCTTGGGTATCCATCACATACATTAGGCACCAGTCACCCATCCAGCAGGTTTGGTTTTGGATATCCTCAGAATTCTGCATGAAAGTCAGAATAAATTGTTATTATAAAGTAGAGTGCCAAAAGTAGACCTGGGTGTCTGAACCTGGCTCTTTTATTGCTCTAACAGTGTCTCCCAGTGTATGGAGAAACAGGATCACGGGAGGCCACCTCTGAAGGCAAGTTACAGGAAAGCATAGCCGCAGAAAGTATCTTTTAAGAAAATGGTAACTCTGAACTTTGTGGCAATTCTATTCTGAGCAAACTGACATCTGAAAGACTGACAGCAGCAAAGATAAATATAGTAGTAGTGCAGCAGGAGAGCTGAGAATGAGCAGTGGCATATTCCACCGAGACGTTCCCTGACATCCTGAACCGCATCAGTGGAGAAATCCCAAGATTTGCCCTGTTTGGATTAAAAAAATGCTGACAGAGCCCAAGGTGAGTTCCAAGGCACAGGCTTCTCCTTTCTTGAAGTCGGTTCTCACTGGGCTTGAGGTCCTCCCCGAAGATTTTCAGATCTGGTAGTCCAGCATCAGAAGCTCATTATAAAATTAGTCTGCTTCCCTTTATGTATTTCTGCACCATGTGTGTTTGTTGAGGTTCATCAGGACTTCTTTTTGAATGTAGGAATGCTGAACTTTGCTCTACTTTTTCTCCTTTAGTAAGATATGGAGCAGCCCATACTTGTAAAATAAATGGAAAAGAAAGAATAGCCCTTAGGTCAGCCAAGATTTAGAAGGGGAAGAGCTTAATTTGTTACTATGACAACATTTTGTTGTGCTTTTAAATTTAAGATATATCCTTAATGGCCCACCAGTAGGAGGTAGAATCCCCGGCAAGGATAGGAATGTAGTTTCCTGCCTTCTACTGACTTACACCTGTTTAGTGAGTTTAGCTTATAATTTTGGAATGGTGGAAATTATGTAGCTTCAGACATAGATAGCTCTTACTTGTGCGTCTAGTGGAGGCCTGTATTTTGTTAAGTTCCGTAGATGTCCGTTCTACTTCTGTAGGTAAGAACATATAACTGCAATGTGAATGATTATTGAAGATTCATGGAGGAAGGAATATCAGTCAACTGCAGAAACTTTTATTTCTTTTTGCTTTCCTCTGCTTATTTAATAACAAACCCAAGATTGTTAAAAATAGAGATTGCATCTGCTCCCCTCATTTTTTTTGCATTATCTGTGCATCTAGACACGTTAAATCAAACCACACATATTTGAGAACAGAACTTCTCTCTCAGAGAAATTTTATGATGCGCCTTTGTACAATATTATACCAAAGCAGAGAAAATGTTTATGGGAGAGTTAACCAAGCAATATGTGTATATATGTGCACAGCCATGCATGTGTGTGAGCTCTCTCTGCAGGATAAAAAGTTTTTCTGATGGTTTAAGAAAATGTTGGGCTACCAAGCGGACTGGATAGCAACAGTTTTCTGAATAGCTGTGCTTTTCCCAGATGGCATTCAGAGGTAACATTCGATTGCTGAAGCAATAAATAAATAAAAATGCAGCAAAATTTCTCTGATGGGGATTGTTTGGATTCTGGATCATGTGATTGGACTGGCTGCTTTAGGAGTTTTGCATTAAGAATGTGTCTCAAGAGCAACACACTGCAAATCTTTTTTAGAGTGCTGGATTCAGAGACTTCTAGGTACTGCAATTAGATAATGTTTGTAGAATCGAGGGAATAGAAAAAATAGTCACATTACAGCTGCCCTGTGTCTCAAAGCTTGTTTGGAAACACTTTTAATTGCTCTATCTATCATGCCATTCATTTAGATTAAGAACGGCTAGTGCTGTGCGCTGCCCAGAAGCAATAATCTCAGCAAGACCATGTTCTCTTCACAGCTTCATTAACCTCTACAATAAACAGCCAAGGCTTTGCGGTATAAATGTTCCTGCAGTAAATGTTCTGTGGCTCTTTGGGTGGGCCATCTGTCTTCCAAGGTAGTCATGGGTGAATGCTAGATAGTTATTTCCTAAAGAGGTCAGTACAAAACTCATTTTTTCAGGGGCCTGCAGATATTGCAAGCAGTCCTTAGCTCTTCTTCACATCCATTCCCAGTAGCCACCTGTGGGCTTCTTCCACAGAGTTCAGTGTAAATGGAAAGACACTCAAAATCATGAATGTGTGCTTGGGATGTCTGCACCTTCAGGTGGAAGTGAAACGACAGGTTGCAGTTATTTCCCTAGAAAATAGACGGTGCTTTTTGACGTGCTGCGTCTTGCTGAATTTGGCATCACACTGCTGTGTGTCCTAACTGGAGGGAAGAGCTGGGTGGAGAGACCTCATGGAAAGATCTCCTGGATAAGCTTCTCTTCTCATCTGAAAAGTGCTTTGAGAGAGAAGCAGAAAAGGGGAGAATAACCCAACCACACAGGGACTTGTGCTGAGTGGCCCACAAACGGGGAGTTGGGTTTGGGAACTGCATGCTCAGATGGTCTTTCTGGGCAGTAGGTAAGCTGGCATTTAAGACAACGGGTTCCAGGTAGGAAAAACCAAAAGTAAAGAAAAAACCCCAAAGAAACAAACCAACCAAACAAAAACAACTAAAAAAAACATAACCAATCAACCAAAGACACACACAAAAAAACCAAACACAAAAACAAACACCAAAACCACACATGCACAAAAAAAACCCCAAACCACAGCAACCGTAGATATATTAGCAGTGACTGGAAAACACTCTGTCACAAAATCGAGTGATGTGGAGGACAACGTGTGGCACCAGGCCCTGTGGTTATCTGGGCTTGACGAGAACAGGAGTGAGAGTTGATTGATTAGGTTAGGCTAAAACTGGAGTTGAGGGAGGGAGTTCTTGGTGTCCACATGGTCTTTTGGGTGTGAAACAGTCCCTCAAGCTTTTAGGGTTATTGCTGTGTGAATAATCCCATGATAGTCCCTGTAACCCTGCCCTCTTGCTAGCTCTGCTAAGGCTCTTTAGGAAAAGAATCCACATGTAAAATATGCAATATCTGATTTGGTTGAGACTGATTCAGGCTGTAATGAGGCTACATGCATGCTAACAGAGCTGAACTAGCTTGTTAGTACAGCAATGCTGCTGCTTTCGCAAATTATTTTAAGTTCAGCTTGTGGCAAACAACAAAAAAAAGAAGGAAAATTTATTCATGCTCTGGGCTCACAATACAGATTTCACCATTGGTCTTTGAGTCATTAAATAACAATTGGAAATAACTTTTGCAGGGAGAAATTGCGAGATATATTCAAGTTTCTACTTAGGCAAAGCTCCTTTTTAAATCTAACTTCTTTGTCTCTTACGTTCATCCAGGTACTCACAGGAGTTTCCATCAGCCAGCCTTAACTCGGCTGCCTAATAGGACTATTTGTGTTTTTTGAATTTCTACTTTCTTTTTCTGAAAGACTTTAGAAGTCAACCTGAGTCTTGAGAGGATCTAGTCCATGGAATAGCAACAAGTTGTTTTATACACAAGCTACTGGAAAATAGGCAGGACATCTTCGTTTAGCTGATGAAAGCAGAGATGGCATCTTCTAAATTCTCTGGGCCTTTAGCCAAATTCATCCCAAAGATAATGGGTACCACAGGTAATTTAATGAACAAAGAGCCTCTCCCCGCAGCTATGTGCAACTGCTGGTGGTTACTTAATCCTGCAGCTGCACACAGTTGCTGATGGTTTCGTGATCCTATCTCCAGTTATCTCAACATGGTCCAGTTGCCTCTTTTACACTGCAAAATGTCTTGCTTGTTGTGTATTATGGACTGTCTTGTGGCTGGACACTGTCTTACAGGCCATTTATCTTTCTTTGCTCTAGATCTAATTGAATTTCTCTTGATTTGATTCCCCTCTGGTTATACATTTTTCTAGTGTAGTGAGGAAATGCTCTTGAGCAGACAAGGGTAGTTGGTGAGTTAGATGAGTCTTCTTTAGTATTTCTGAACATCTTTGTGAGAAGCAGCTGCAGTCATCTTCCTCACTGTTCTTTCTCCCTCTTGTTATTATAATATACTTTTATAGGCAGTGAGATCATGCATTCAGAGATGTTGTCTTGATGTAAACTTGTATCTATTAATATGTCAGTATGAACTATTTCACATCAGCTTTCGTCAGCAAACTAGGGTGTTCCCATTCTTTCATGTGTGCTTTCCTTGTGGAATTTTCCAATGATGAAACAAAATATATATCAGGCAGGATTTATATCTAGCCAGTAAATCTCTTTTTTTAATCACCTCACATTTTCCCCAGGTATTTCATGGTCTCACACCATTTTAGTTCTCCTTATGTCTTGTCAAAGAAAGATTTTACTGATATGCTTGTTAGGTACTGGTTCCCCTTTGTTCCCCTCTCTTTAAACTTTGGATCACATTAAGTGGATCTGTGGAAACAAATATTACTGGTTTGCCAAAGGTCATTAGCATCTGTGTTTAGATCCTAGGAATTCTTATTTGGAGTCCTTTAGTTACGAGAAATAACAACATAGCACCTATATTGTAATTTTAATCTGTAGATCTTGAAATTCTTCATAAATGTCTGTCAGATGTTCACAGCTTCTCTGTGGGAAGGTGAAAGCCCAGGTAAGTGAAAGGTCCAAGTCTCCAAAGAGACTAAAGGAATGGCCTGTCCCTTTCCTCCATCCCAAAATGCTTTGGATCCGCATCTCTGAATGAGATGTCCAGAATTCCAGTATAACATGCTGGAAGACCTTGGGATATCAGTGTAATACACAAAAGCCAGAATATGGAGTAGAAAACAACTTAGTTTAACAAACTGTTAAGGGCTTACACAGATACCTCTCTGGGTGGGGGTGTGTTTAGGTACCTTATTTGCTGCTCCCGGAAAGGATATTTTTGTTGTTCTTTTCAAATACTTAAGCTGCTTTCTGCATTTACTGAACAAGGTAGCGAAAGAGCTACTAGAATTTTTGACTTGGTAATTCCTCACAGTAACTACACATTCTTGATTCCTGGTATTTTGCTCAAACCCCTGGAACACAGTTCCTCTGAACTCAGATGCTCTCTCATTTTGTTTTCAAATTCATATATTAACGGAAGGAAGGAAACATGCACAACAACAAACAGGTCCTATGAATGCCTAATGATTTTAAGATCAAAATCTTACCAAAAATCTTATGAAAGCAGAAGAAATTTGAAGAGCTGAGCCATATGGAAGGTAAGACCAGGCACTCCAGCTGGTTCTGGAACGTTCTGGTTTATGGACAGAAATGAATGTGTGCTTCAGTTGTTTGAATATCCTTGTAATTAACAGCTGAGTGCTTCCTATAAAGCTGAGCAGAGTATTCGAAGAGCAGTGATGACCTTGTATGTCTGCACTCGAGGTATCTGTCTCTTGGGGTCTATTCTCCTGCGGCAATGATGGCGTTTCTGTTTCCTCTTTGGAGACTATATAATTTTATTTTTCTAGTCCAGTTTTTAAATCTAGCCTGGAGTCATTCAATCTAGGTGGTAAGTGGTCTGGGAGGTGAGTCCTTTGATTTAACTCCGCGAAAACAAGTGAATTCAGCTTCAGGGTTGAAGCTGGCTACTCATGAATACACAATACATGTTTGCCCCAAGAATGGCTGGGGTTGTAGCCCTCACTAAAATCTTGTTAGTCTTGGGCTCTGGATTTGGCCGACAACTTGTCTAACTCTTATTAGAGCAATTAGCAGCTGTACAAATAGAGGTTTTCCTTTTAAACTCCTCAGCCTCCTGACTTTTCAGCGGGGTTTAATGCTGTTGCGTTTGATCCTTTTTGGTTCCACTCTTCATCTGCTGCAGAGGTTTACCTGTTATTCCTTAAGCCTGATTTGGTGAATCTTTGGCTGTCTGACAGTCTCAGAGCTTTAGTTCAAATCCATGCTATATGACTTATTCTTGTGGACATAGACCTAAACCCTCAAAGTAAAGGTGAGTTCAGAAACAACAGTAGAGTTGCTGCACATGTAATTGGTGCAAGTATACCATGTTATGTTACAGCTGACGTGGGCATTAAGTGTCCATATTGAATTGGAGTGGAAATACGCTACCTTGGAAGAGCCTAACTTGTACATTACTTCATGTCAGAAACAATTTTCATATTCAGATGAGAGTATTTGCATTTGATTGCTAAGAGCTGTTGTGTTTAGTCAACAATTATTTATATTTCTGTGTGAGAGAGATAAGTAATTTGACTTGTTAGTAGGCAGATATATACAGATCTTAATCAGAAGGCTTCAAGGATTTATATTATGGATTTTACGTGAAAGCACAGTTCTGGCTGTATCTGACATCCATTAAGCAAACTGGAAGTGAATATTTCTGATTTTGATGATACTTATGAAGAAGGAAATCAAGCTTGTCAGTGTGCTTCATGCAGTGGAACTGGCTTTTATTTTTCAGTGAAACTCTGGCAGGTTTTTGCAAATCTTGAAGGCTGAGAATTTTGTTTTTTAGTTCAGTTCATGCAAGGTACTCCTTTCCTCTGAAAAAAACCTATTCTTTTTATGGACCTTTTGTGTGCGGTATGTGGGTGGGTAGGGAACCATACTTACTATGAGTTCTAATTATTCTCAGTCTTTTAAAATATGTACTTATACGTTCCTGGCTACATAGAACTTCATTAGCTTGTGCTTAAACTCATGGAAACTTGTGGGTGAATTATTGGCTCAGAGAGTGCAATGCTGAAATGCATACATGGTTTAGTCATTTGGCCAATTACAGAACTTAAAATCTGACTGAACACTGGAGGTATAGCTCTTAGTGGGACTTTCTTATCTACAGGCTGATTTGTTTTAATAAGAAAAAGAAATGTTAAAAGAAGGTTTGAAATGAAAGTCTTTGGTATGTTAAATAGCAATCTTTTGAAATACCAAAGGTGAAGAGAGGTGGTTTATAATAGTTCAGCAATTTCATCACCCATGTGAAACAAACTGGTACCTCTACAGATTTTATTCTGCAAATTTTTCTGCTTCTTTCCCTTAGTCCCTCTTTTACAAACCTATCTGTTTTTTTGAATTGGAAGGATGAAATGCACCTATCAGTCATGAAAAAAAATACAAGAATATGCAGTTTTCAGACTTAAAAGCGTTTCTGGTTTTGGCCTTTATGAAAGGAATATTCTTGAGCTGTTGTTTGGCCAGATTAAATGTCGGATTATGGACTGAGGTTTGTAGGTACACCCAAACCAAATCGCTATTGTCCTCTGTTGGTTTTGTTCCTTATCTTTTACAACATCTGCTGTTATAAATCTGACAGCTTGGGGTTGTTGCCTCCCCGGGCTAGATTTCTGGTAGCCAAGTGGCAGGTCTTTCAGCTGGGTAGCTCAAGGAACTACTGGCTCCAACTTCTCTCCTATCTTTCAGCGTATTCTCCTGGAGACAAGAAAGATAATACATTTCACGTGGCCCTGTTCTGGCAGCCCCTGTGCAAAAGGCAGGATGGCTGAGACAGAGAAGCAAGAGAATTGTGGAAACATAATTTTATAGGATTGAGGACTCAAGCCGTTCAAAGGAACCGGTGTAGCCAGAGCTGCTGGTGATGCCTGGCTTTCTGTGCTCAGCAAGGAGCACCCTGATATGACTGGCAAATGCAGGGAAATCTTCTTTGGCTTGGCAAGGCCCTGTGGAGATTTGTCACAAGTCAGTGCCGCAGTTCACTCCAGGTTTCTTGAGTCAGAAAAATAAGTCATGGTTCAGCACAGGGACTCCTGTGACCTCTTCTGCAAAGGAGGGTGAAGGTGGGCAAGAAGCACTGCTCTCTTTGCTAACACTGTCTGCCTGTCGGTGACAAATTAAACATTCCAGCCCTGCAATGCTGAACATTCATCCTGCTTGAGGGACGCTGCGGTTTGCTCCTCGCAGCAGCTATCTGTATCCATTAGCTGTGCTGCAGGGCAGAGCGAATGGAGCAAATGGCACTCGGGCTTTTCAGAGAATCAGTAGTGAAATCTTAAACTTATCTACAAAACACGATGTAACATTTCCGTGTCTTCTTGTCTTCCTTAACTAGTGTTCAATATGGGCCTGTCTTACCATGTTACTGCCAAGAAAAGGTGTTAACTTGCTACTGCTGGGCTGAAGGCCAGTGCTACGGGAGGGGGTGAATGCGCAAGGACGGCCACCCTATAATCCAGTGTAACAGAACAGTGTCCTTGCTGGATAATATGACAGTGTCTTGCAATTTTTTATTTTCTAAGTAAATCCTTTGCTGAGGCAGATATCTGAAGATGCCACTTTACCCCCAGTGTAGATATAAGCTGACAAACTGTAGGCTTCTGGGGATTTTTTGCCCACGCAGTGTCCACTGAAGAGCCTTTAAGGCACTTCACAGATGATTGCAGGTGCTCTTACTGTGAGACCTGGTGATGCCATTCCCACCAGAAAATATGTCAAAGTGAAGCCCTGACAGCTATAAACTGGTTGATACTATCTGGGCACAGACAGTTCTGTGGCAGTAAAAAGCAGTCACGTGAGTGAAAATGTGGACAGAACGATGCTATCGTCTTTGCATGACAGCACGTTCAACTCTCTCCTGCAGATGTCCTTCCTGCCAAATTAAAATATAGGCCTCTAACAGCTCCCCGTGAATGTCTAGACATAAAATCAAGATTGTTGAAATTTTCCTAACTTAGTCCCAAATGCCTTTACTGTCAAAATATCATCATTGTCATTTTTTTGCCTATCACAGATGTCTCTCATCCGGGAAGTGTTTAGACTCTGGTAGCCCTGCAAGTCTTACATCCACATTTTGTCTAGGTCTTGTATAATACTGGTGGCATGGCTTTTTCTCCCTTACTGGTTTAAATAAAACTCATGTCCAGGTGCTAGCTTTTATTTCATTTCAGCAACATCATTTTCCCTCTGACTTTGACAGATGCCATGTGGCTCAGTTATAGGAACTGAATATATCACTGTGACTGTGCTATCCATGTGCTTTGCATCCTTCCCTCTCTACTCTCCCTCATCTATCTTACAGTCCATATCTAACAAGATCAAAGTTCCTGCCTTCAATCAGCCCATAATGCTGACCTTCATCATCTGCTTGTTACATTTTCAATTGCATGTTTCTGATCTTTTCTCCCATCAGCCTGTGCACAGCAATGCTATTACCCCTCTTGAAGTCCATTCTTTTTGCCCTGTTGCCTAATGATAATGATTAGGGGTACGGAGGCTGCGTGGTTTGGTGATCATCTTGATCTCACATCTTCCCTGTAACTTTTCCTCTTTCTGCATTTTTCTGTCATCTCTTGCCTTTGGATGGTGACCTCTTTGGGGCCAGGGTGGTCTCTGTACCTTGTGTAATGGTGATGCAAATTTAGCAACAATAATATCTGAAGAATTTGGAAAGATAATGAATATTCATATTCATCCTCTTAACTTGGCATAAATCTGGTCCAAGAAAGGCTTCACAAATTAGGTACTTATGTAGCAGCTTTTCACTGTCCTGCGAGATAATTAGTTTAGTTATTTATGTCTTTTATTCAATTTTTAATAGACATGGGAGTACATTCAGTCCCATGAACTACTCCACTGTTACCTACTTTCCCACTAGCAGCGTTTGTGCAAATTTAAAGATGTGATCCCTCTGCAAAAGGACACAGAGAAAATGGTATGAATTAATTAAACCTCCAAATTAGTGGGTTATTTGAACCTTCTGGGTGGAAACTTCCATACGGAGTTAAAATTGCCTTAATTCACTTTGGAATAAATCTTTAATTTTAAAATATTAACACAGCTTTTGGGGACATTGCCATCTCATCTGATGAATTTTTTTCTGGCTTACTGCTTTGCTTCAGTGGGAAACTAAATACGAGGCTGGGGATGAATTCTCTCACTGATCTCTCTTCAGCCAATCCTTGGGATGTGCTGGAGATATATGCTCGACTTCATACCCAGATGCATCTCTGGGAGTCTTGTGATCGCCCAACCGTGCTTGGAGGCATCTCCTGGGGGCTCAGCGGGTGCAGCTGGTCCTGCTGGGGCATCCATGTGAATGGCAGGAGGTTGCTCAGGTGGTTCTCAATATGGTGTCTCAAGGGAGACTTGAGGCTGGCACTAACCCAGTTTAAAGCAGGCTGGATGAAAGGGGTTGCAGCTTGCGCATCTCCTTTTCTGAATCCAGCGGTGCGATTCTTTCTTCCTCTAGAGGAAGACGGGCGACTACATTTAGCAGGAGAACTGGTAAATTGAGTTGTTCCTTTGACCGTCTTTTACGACCATCAGAACTGTCCTTCAGGAAAATAAACACAGTTACAGTTATTTAAGGACATCAGACCGTGTGGCGGACTTCTAACACCATCTTGACTGGAATATATTTCTTCTATGTGCTATGAATATTTCAAGTGAAAGCCTCCTCCCCCACACAACATTAATTTTATAGATGGCTAATTAATTATCCTCCCTATGGCAATTGGCTGTGGGTTTTATTAACTTGCAAATCAAAAGAAGAGCCTAAAAAATGACAAGCTAATTTTTTAATAAGGTATGTCTTCTGTGTTTATTTGTATTTTATTTCCCAGCAGTCTGTAAAGTTATCTGTTTAATTTGGGAAAACACATTATTGCGGTTTGAGTAATCTTCCATGGAAAAAAATAAAGATTATTTTGCAACCACAGTGATGAAATATATTGTACTGCAGTCACGAATATGCTAAACAGATACATATCTTTGCTTAATTTAAGTAAATCAGAATCTCACTCTGATTATAATGATCACGACAGTAGTGTTAACGTTGATATAATCCTTGCGTCAGTTTTCTCCTGATATGGGACATTCCCAGATGCCAGACTTCTGCCCTGCGGTTTCCTGCCATCATTTTTATTATTTTTACTTTTGAGATAAATTGTGGGCCTATTTCAGCAACAAGTGTTTTGCAATTAGTTTTGATGAAGCCAAGATTTCACTGGTTCTCTCTAGTCCACAAAAACCAGAATTGTTCCACCAACGTCAAATGAAGTTTGTACAAGCAGCTCTTCCACGTGAAGAGAATGAAAAAACACAGAGGAGATCCTGCCAATGCTTGCTTCATATTGAAATTATTCTGGGGAAGATTCTCAGAAATGAGGGTGAAAACTCTGGTGGAAAAAAATGATGACTGCTGCAACATTTTTGTAGCTGTTTGTACCTTTTCCATGAAGAGTCACTTGAGGTGTTGCTGTTTCTGCAGTTATATATCTCAGGAAGCAACGACCTCTGAAATCCTGGCCAAGTTTAGCGAAATCACTAATTGCAAGTTGCTTTGATTTCACTTTTCGGCTTCTTGTCCCATCGAGCGCTGTCTCCTGTCTGGGACCATGACTGAAGGTGGTGACAGATTCCTGGGTTGTGTCCTTCCCCTTTGGAGACAGTTAACTCTGTTAAAAGTTACTTTTCATCCTGCACCTCTACCCATATTTCCAGAACCATGCCTCTAGTCATGTGGATCCATCTCTTTCATCCTCCTTGGACCATGGGGAGTACAGAGGCATTCATGGAAGATGTTGGATGTCTGTAAAAGCAAGAGGGGATTTCTCATTCACCTGAAGATAGAATCATAGAATTATTTTGGTTGGAAGAGACCTTTAAGATCATCAAGTCCAACCATTAAGCACTGGCACTAAACCGTGTCACTGAGAACCTCACCCTGCAGGGTGGTGACTCAACCACTCTCAACACAAAAAGATCAGCTTTTTGAGATGAGCTCAAGTCCTCTTTGAAGCTCTGAAACAAATTTGCTCCATTTGTTGCCCTGTTGAAAACTTGGCTGAAAGTCACTGGCGTTTCTTCTGGAGCACAATGGTTTATAATCTTCATATTTCTTTTGTTCTATTGGCATAACTTAGAGATTTCTTTATTACTCATATTTATGTGTTGGTTCTCGGAGGAGTGTGGGGAAGACAAGATAGAGAAATTATACTGAAAGAATTGTCAAGCTTAATATAGTGCATTTCTCATTTTCTGAAACTGTGGAAAGACATATTTGCGAGGCCGTTGTTTGGACAGTCTCTGTTCCAGCTTTAGAAATCTTGGCATGTTTATAATGTTTGACTATATAAAAGGTATGAGTGCATGTAGCTACTGTAAATCTAGATAAGTACAGCACTGGGCAATGCTACTCCACCCATGGTCTGCAAGGTGTCACCAGGGTAGCCAGTGACAGCATCTGTGGACACCCCCAGTATCTCTTGGGTAAGGGGATCTCCAGCCCTAGGTGCCTGCAATAGGCAGGACTTAGCGACTAACAGCAGGCATGGAGTCACATTCTTACAGATCATCATCTTATTTACAGGTTTAATACAGCTGGTTTGTGTTTACGATGAGAAAAACCACAGTTTTGGGTAGCAGTAGCATTTTATCTGCCTGGGTGATTAGTGTTTCATTTATCATTCTGTTAACTGCCTGTCTGACTTGTAAGGGATGCAAGCTGGTGTGTCACATCTTTTTCCAAGACTGTTAGGATATTCTTCACTTAATCAGAGGTTGAAGGAAACTTCATGCAAAGTAACTGGGTGACCCATATGATCATATTGAGCAAGCAAGAACTGTGCCTTGGTGTGTGCAGGGGTGAGCTGTTTCATTTTAACCTACATCATGGGACTTCAATGGAGAATCTGAGTTGGTTGAACTCTTATGTTGGCTCCTAACTGCAGTGGACACGGAACTAGAGAAGGCTCAACCTTGACATGGAGTAGAGCAGACTCGTCCAAGAGTTGACTTGCTGGAATTGAGGTCAATGTGTTGACACGGTGCTCTGCACTGACCCAATGAAGATGACTGTTGAGTGTAGGACACATCCAACAGCAGTGGATGCTGATGCCCCAGAGCATCCCATGGAATGTGCACTGTCCTTCACTGCTGCTCACATCCAGAAATAAGACTCTGCAGACTTACAAAGTTATTCTCAATTCAGTTCTCTTAGTGTCTGGCACCAATAATGAACTTTGAATTCCCTGGGATAATTAGGCATAGTCTGAAAAAGCCAAAAAGGACTTTGCTTCTATTCAGAAGTTCTGTTTCACAGAACTAATAAATCTTCCTGGGGTTTTAGGATCATCTACATGCTTCTTTTTCTTCTTAATCACTCAAACTTTGGTTTCACTGATAAATATCTTGCCTTTTCATATCATATTGTTTAACTAACCTTTTTTTTTGGTATGCTATCCAAAATCTAGATCCCTACCACCAGTAAGTGATATGAAAAACAATTTCTTTCCAAGCTCAGGAAAACAGAGAAATCCCCACTCTACCAGCTTCCCGAGAAGAATGCAACAACCACATTTCTTTTTTGTTTCCAAATTTTGCTCATAACCTTGCTGTATTGCAAGTTCAAAAAACTATTCTTTTCAGCCCTGGCACCAAACTAATTTAATTTCCATATTTTCATTATCTTCCTATTAACCACTATGGCTCTGCAACAAAGAAGCTATTAGAAATATATAATGCTACAGCCATTCCATGCTACAAACTCTCTGGGGCACTTCGAAAAATTACATCCTCATAATGAAGAAGTAGTGGAGAAAGGGTGGTAACAATAGATTCTTTTTAATTTTTTTTTTTCTACAATAGAATGAAATTGGGATTTGATCTGATGCAACAAGACCTGCTCACAGTGCAGATAGAATATCAAATCATCCCTGCAAAATTTAAACCTTGCTATAATCCCCCCATTGTATCCATTGTTCTGCCGAAACTTGGAAGACTACATATATAATAGTTTACAAATGGGGATTTAGTTGATATAGTGGTTTTTTTCTTTTTTTTTAACTTGCTCAATTTAATTATCCTCAGCCTAGAGTCTAATTTATGTGTGTTTGATGTCACTATTCATTAGCAGTACAGATACAGCCTAGAAAGCAACTGTAAAAAAAAAATGCAGCTGGGTTCCCTTCTTAAACAAACTGCACTTGGTTATATACTGGAATTGTGTTACAAAATGGGTTTGGAACAACACCGTCAGAAAAATTACTACCTAGAGAAGCATAAGAATGTGAATTTGTATAAGAAATGTCTGTAAAAGTTGTTGTATCAAAAAGACAGAGTTTAATTCTGCACCAGGACACATATCTGATTCATTAGCTGTCACTTAGAGGAGAGACAGACAGACAGACCCTAAACTAGAGTTATGATTTTCAAGGTCACTGGCCAAATTGAAAAACTGGCAATACGTTAAATTGTGGGTTACTGTGAAATGGATTTGTTTGGTTTTTTTCCCCTCCGTTAAATGAAAATTCCTTACAATGTTTTTAAACAAATGTAAGGTTTTGTATATCCAAATAAAATATTTGGGTTCTTTTTTGTTTAAGCACAAACTGTGAAATTGAGGTCACTTCCATCTGAAAAAAAAAAAAAGGCAAAATGTTTTTGGTTTTCACTTTTTTTTTTTTTTTAAATACAAATATTTCCACATTCAAAACAACTTACTGACATTGACAGAAAATTGCAGGTTAGTTTTGATTAACAGAAATGCACATTTATAAGAAAGTTATAGGCATGGCTTTGGCTGACTCTTCTAAATACACTGCCTGGCTCTAATGAAACAACATGTCCCAGCTCAGGAGTCCCTGAGTTTGTTAGAGACCAAATCAAGGTCCATCCCTGCAAATGCCAGTGAAACCCAATATTATTATTTTATGCCTACCCAATGCACAAGGGAAGGAGGTTTTCCTGTTCAGCCCATCTCGCTGGCAGAGGGACACCTGCTCAGGAAAATCCTTTCAACACATTTTCCTCCCTCCATCTCTCTTGTCCCTGGGTAGGAGGGATTAGTATAATAAACCCCTGGAAACAGGGACACTGAACCCATTGCTGTGACCTCTGTGCCACTTGTTGCTCCCTGTGGATGGGCACAGCTGAGTTATGGGGCAAGCTCTGCCCTGAGAGGTCTGCTTACCCCTGCAAAAGTAATCTTTGCCTCTTTATCTTCTGTATGTATTGCTGAATGATGGAGTGGTCACTGAGAAATTAATAAATAACTCATTAAAACAAAACAAAAAAAACCCTACCCCTCTCCCCACCAAGACCAAATTCCCCGCTGGGGCAGAGCAAATGGCACTATGCCTGCTCTTGGGAGGTCTTGCTTGGTCTCAAGATCCTTCCTTGGGTTTAGTTGGAATCTCAGGTTTCAGGAGCACGGCCCGTTGCCCTTGTTTCCCCAGCCATGGGGCTGAATTTTTCAGCTCCTGACACTTGCCAGCTGGCCGGAGCTGCTGCTGGTTTAGGGAGGGATCCCATGGGCTGGCAAACAGGTGCCGGTGACTGGGAGGGATGCCCTTGGTCCTGGTGCGGCACCCACTGTCTGAGCGATAGGTATTGCTTATGTTTAGGGTGGTTGGGGTCTGGAGCTGATGAAATATTACATGCCAGTGTAGCGATTGCTCCCAGTTAACTGAATTAAAACTTCTCTGTTCTTACTGTGGAAAAACACAGCCTGTGTAACCATTTTAAAGCAATAGGGTGAATTGTTATATGTATCAATTAAATCAGCCCTTCTAGTGACAAGTGAATATTTGATTTTCTATCCCCAAAGGAGAGTACGTACCGTATTACATTACAGTGATATTTTCTAATAAATTATCAAGCTGACATCTTGCCTCTGAGGGGGAGAGGCAGATTGTTAACAAAGAAGACAAAACCAGCTCTTTCGTATTTATGCCTCATCTCCATTATGCGTAAGGGCACCGGTCTCAGTGTTCTCTACCTCATAAATGATGATAGCTAGGAGAGGAAAAGTTCATTTGTTGCGTGCACACATATATATACAGCTTTGAAATGTACAAAGCAGTCACAGAGTCAACCTCAGCTTTTCCCTTTCTTTTCCCACCCAGAAGTAGTTATCTCAGTGATAATAGGAAAAATATTAGGTCAGATCCTCCAGTGACTTTGCATCAGCATCGCTTCACACAGAGCCTCACGTAGGGTGGGAAATCAGTGTTTGTGCAAGGAAACCACATGAAGTTTGCTGGCTTGGGAGCCTGGCTGTGTACAGGAGGTGTGATAAATGGAAGGGCTGGGTTTGCTCTCATTCAGCCTTGTGGATAACCAGGAAAAGGATGATTTGTCCCTCAGCATCTCTTTCCTCATTTGTGGAGATGGCGATCCCAAACATTTCTACTGGGGCTAAGGTTTGGTGAAGGGCCAGAAGAATGACTGTGTGAGGAGTACTTGTTGGACCCAAGGGACCACTCATGAGGCTTTGGAGAGGTTTTCAGTGGTTTGCAACATTCAAGAGAATTATTGAGAATATTAAAGTGGAAACAATACATTCTTCTTAATTAATTCAATGTTTAATGTAAGCCGGAGGAGAGGGAGATACATGACAGCTGGTGGAACAAAATTTCACGAACTCCAATGAGTTTTGCTGCCCAAAAATCCTGTATTGGTTCTCTTGTTGTTTTCAAAACCATAATGGCATCTGCTAAGGCATCGGGAACCATACAGTGGGGCTCCTGGAAATAAGCAAGCAGAGCAGGAGTCTTATAAGACAGTTTTGAATGAATTTATACTGAAAAAGCTGCTCTGATTCACTTTGTGCATACTTAAGAAAGTACTTGTTGGGGCTTGATTCCACTCAAATACAACATGTTAACTCATCCTTCTGTTTACTGGGACGTTATTATGTATTATTTGTTTATTTGTAATTGGATCAACTAGTTAGGTGCAATTTAGTTCAAGTAGGATTTTTGAACTAATTTTTGTACAACTTTATCTCAGCAAAATGTGATGGAAGAATTGATTTGGTGGGCTGTGTTTTCCCTGCTTCTGCCCCAAAAGGGTTTTCACAGCAGCCAAATAGGATCCGTTGTGTTTTAGTGCCTCCGAGTTGCAAGTAGATGACAATTCTGCACAGGGAAGGGTACGTCTGCAAAAGGTTTGGCCTTGTCCATCCAGTGGAATAACTGCAGGAGAAGCCTTAACTGGGTGCAGGAGGAAGAAAGGAAAGTCCTTGACAGGTTGAAATATTTTTCCATAGCAGCAGCAGCATTTTAGAGACACTTGCTAATGAAGATGATTGATTGGAAAATGAGTCAAAGCTTTTAAATCTTTAAAAAAAATGATTTTGATTTTTTTTTTTCCTTCTTGAAAGTGGATTACTCATCTGATCGTGAAGACAGGAGATTTTTCCTTTCCACTTCCAAAGAATTAAAAGTTCCTCCAGGCGCAAACTGAGAAGCTCTGCATAATTACGCACAGGACACCTGGAACAGTTCGTGTGACAGGCAGGATGAGCTGTCTGGTTTGCTTTTGAGAGACAGAGAATGGTGAGAAAAAAAGGTGTAATACCTTTTGTGCTAAGTGTTTAATAATGTTTTTTGTCAAACAAATTAATACTAGACACCCTCCCCAAAATCCAGCCAAAGCTAACAAACATGAGAGTATTTCCTGACATATAACCAACATTTTTAGACAGTATGTGTTGTTGCTTCTCATGAAAAATAATGAAAACAAAGTAAATAAGAGGACATTTTTCAAACCGTTTTATTGTCTGCTCTAGTGAAAATGGTAGTCATCAGTATTGGTAGGGAAAGTAGAAATAATGGTAGCAATATTAGTATCCATCTTCCACTTATGTCTTACTTCCAAACACATGAAGTATATGCTAAGAAGATACATGGCATCAACGTAACATTAATAAGAGCCTGAATATAAAAAATTCCCAAAGTGAAAGGTTTTTCACCAGTTAATTTAGATTTGCTGCCTCTTTATATTTCATAAATAAAATATATCTTTTGCTGCCTATCTGTGTAGCTGGCACTCATAAATAAAATATTGACGCAGTAGAATTTGAACATGAAGAAGGGAAGTGAATATATTTTTAAAATGTTTAAGTTATGTGAGGCGGAACAAATGTAGTTGGTAGGCTGTATTGTTTTCTGTGTGTTCAGTCTTACAGCCTTACTGTTCTTGCATGCATGGTTTATATGGCTGCAAATTGTTTGAGCTTTACTGGTCATAAAGATTAGGAAAAATTAAAATCCAGTGAAGCAGGAAGCAGGGTTCTCCCCACACACACTTTCATTTTAAATTTTTTTTTTTTTATGGGTCTGCTTCAAGCAAAATATTGAGTTCAGAAGCTGTGACCTTGGATAAATAATGTATTTTATCATAACGTTAAACCAATGAATATTGTCCGTGTACTCAGCGTTAGCTGTGTATGTAAATACCTTGTGGAATCAAGGCCCCTTCTGGCAGAAGCCCTGAAGTGTCTGCGCCCCCGAGAGCAAAGCTGTTCACCTTGGGAAACGCACAGGCTTCGTTTGTAACAGAGAAGCCTGTGCTAAATATACCTCCCTGCTGATCCAGGGTGAAAATGAACTGGTGCCTTGTTCAAAAGTATGCATAACTGGCCTTTTTTGGCTGTTTTGCAAGGTGTATGGGGTGTTAAAAGCACAGCTGAATTCTCCTTTCAGATTTACACTTCAGTCCTGGTGACCTGCAAACCACAGCTGCACGTACAGTCTGTGCAGCGCTCTTGTTGCAGGGTCAGATGCTGTGGTTTTTGTCTTTAAATGATGGGGACTGAAAGGATTTTTCTTCTGTTGGCCCAGCTTTATTGTCTGAGTACAGACAATACAATTTTTGGTTGGATGAGGTGTAGGTGATGTGCTGAGCCTTGGATCTCATCACAAGATCTGCACGGACACGTTTCATCCCAGCTCCAGGTCTCCTTTGCAGTCCTCTATGAAGGTTCGGTAATCCTAGGAGCTAACAATAATAATATCAAGTGTAGTTACCAATAGCATCTTTAATCATCATTAACATTCTTATTCTGAATAGCACTTAAAGCACATTTTTATCTTTTGTCGGCAATAAAGTGCAGCCTCATAAATATTTAAATTGTCTGATTAAATTATCCATGCTGAAACAGATAACTGGGCATTTTAATAAGCTTAAACTAAAATCTTGGCTGTTATTATCTCCCTGGAGAAGAAAGAGAAAGTGATAAAGGTTCTCCTGGCTCAGGTGACCCTCGCACCATTCGGCTCAGCAGTGGGAGATTCTTATCGAACCTGAAAGAGGCCTCAGAAATGAACACTAAGTTGATGATTATTAATAGCAATCGTTGTCTGCCTTTATGACTCTCCAGCTGAAGGAGAGGACAGAAAGTCTGCACGGCTCATCTGTTGTGCGGCCAGAGCACCAAAGCGGGGAGAGGTGACGGTGGCTGTGCCGATGCCGTTGTCCCACTGGACATGAGGCAGAGCTGCAGTGTAGACCATCAAACCAGCTGCCTCTGTGTAAAGCCCCTTTCCCACATCCGGAGACACTCTAAGGCTGTACAAAGATTTTTAGGGCCAGAAAGGACTTTTGTGGTCTTCTCTTGAAGCACACTGAAACATGCTAGCCATGGGATGCCACCCAACTCTTTGTTTCAAGCCCTCTGGCTTGCGGCTAGATGAAAGCATGCCTTTTTTTTTTTTTTTTTAATTGAAAAATGAAATTATGATGGCAGCTGCTGTTTTTCTCTTTTTGTGCTCCTGGAGAGCGTTGAAACAGCCTCTGAATCACCTGCTGCTGACTCCTGCAGTCGTTGCCTTCACTCCAACAGACGTATCTTCCGTACTGTCCTGGCTTGTCAGCCTGAGTCACCGTGAAAGCTCTGAACAAGCACATGCACAGGGTCATAACCCTTTAGCAGGCATGAGAGCATCTCCCAGAGACACTTCAACCCAGAATTGCAGTCCATTGCCTGTTGCTCACCTTGTAGAAAGGACACTTTGGTGCAACCTTAAGGTCTTGTTGAGGGAGAGAGGGGAACCAGATGGGATACATCTCAGAGCAAGGAAATGAAGATGTAGGGTTGCCACATTTAGGGCAGAACCTGGGACAAGGTGAGCTTGAGTGGGATAAAAAAGAGGAGCAAGGGTGGGAGAAAGAGAAAGACGAATGAACATTGGGGGCCAGGATCAAAGCTGCATAAGATGGGTTATGTTGTGGAGTTGATGAGCCTCTGCAAGACCCTTTGTAGAACAAGAGCATCCTCTGCAGGAGTGGATCAAGGTGGCTTTGTTTGATCCCAGTCTCCAGCTCACTTGCTGCTGAATTGCAGTGAGTCATGAAGCCCTTGGCTGTGCTGCTCAGCTCTTTCATATCCTATGCAAAATGCTTGTGCCCCTCCTTGATTCCTAATCACTCCTGCTACCCACTCCACACCGTCTCTGCTGTGGCTCTGCCAAACAGCTGCAGCGAGTACAACAATGAGCCAGAAACTGATCCCCCTCATCTTAAACAAAAATCAGTGTTTGGAGACTACTTTGTGTGTACAGGGGAACAACTTCGGGCAAGTGTGGACTGGGTTAAAGTAGAGAGGAAGAGAGAAAAAAAGATTCCACTTCCAACCTGTTAGTATGAATAAAGTCAGCATAGAAAAATTGGAGCACAAGAGCAGGAGACACGATCTGAGTTTTTTTGCAGTCCCTTTGGAACTTTACAAAAAATTAAGCAAAATGTCCTCAACATCCTTCAGCAGCAAAAAACAACAGTAAAGAAAAAGCTCTTCATGTACATCTGAAAAATAAATTGGTCTGAAAATAAAAGGAAAAGCAGGGCAAAAAATATAATTAGCAGACTTATTACCTCAGGGGAGAAGAGTTTGTTTGCAACTTTACATGATGGGAAGAATTTAAAAGCTAAGTGAGTGCCTATATGTCCCTGTGCACATGGGTCTCTAGCTCTATGTCTGTGCTTTTGTGTCTAAAAACAGAAATGGAGAGTTGGCAGGACTTGTGTTACTCCATTTATATTTAAAATGTATATACTTTATTTATACATTTGATATGAAACATGGAACAAGCTGTCAAGAGCAGGTGTGGGGCATGTGTGTGAGAGAAATGCCTAATATATACTTTCTCTCTCCTTCCAACTTACACAAACACACCCAACTTTTCTGACTACATTTCCACTCCATTTTAGGCCAAGTGCTCCCAAAGCCATCGAGCACTCTGCACCCTTCCCTGCAAACAAAGTGCTAACAAATAATCTCTGAAAAACCAGCATCCTATACGCTCTGATTTTTTTTTTTTTTAACCATTTTCCACAATTTTGCTGCACTCTAGTTTTTCAAAAGAGAACCTTCAAGTGAAACTGCAGGTACTTGCCTTGCTGAGGAAAGAATATATAACACCAACTGTAATTGTTAGTCTGGCAGGTAGCGCGCACAGGCCTCCCTGTTAATTAATCTTTAATGTCATTAATTGGTTGTCTGCTTGCTGGCGAGAAAAAGGGTAAACATTGTTCACAAATCAATTTAATTCTGCTTCTAACCAGCTTGTTTTCAAGGGGATAAAAACAATTATGAGCATTGCGCTGACTGGACACCCAGGCTTTACTGATAACACCACTGGAACAATACAATATGCAAGCCATGCTCGCTGGTGCAGGGCTGCTGATTGAGCTTCTTCCCTCTCAGATTGACTCACTGGTTTTGTTGTGGATGAAGGTACACAATAAGCAGAGGATATTGTTCGATTTCATTCCTTCTGGCCAGTTGACTCCTTTATTTATACCCTGGGCTTGCCCTGAAACAGAATTTCTGGAATCTCATGCAGCATATGAAAATAAAAGGAATTGTTGCTGGGTGTGGCTATTCAGCCAGCTCACAGTGCAAGCACATGTGTGTTCTTTTAATTCCATGGCAGGACCTGGGACTTTTCATCCTGTTAATCGCTGTGACAACCTCTGCTCCAGCGCCTGGGTGCAGCCAGCGCTTCATTTTAGTGCAAAGGATAGGTGCAACAGCATGGGATCGATGGCGTGGAACTGCCCTCGTCGTTAGTCAAATTGCAACAGGGCTGTGGGATAATATGCCAAAATCGAGAAGGTCCCAGGATGGAGTACGTAAGATCTGTACTGTAGATATCATTCAATGGCTTCTGGTGCGGTCTATTGATGGTGCAGCAGAGAGCTCTGCTGGGCTCCCCACGGTCCACGGCTTCTCCTGAAGATCAGGGGAAGCTGGGTTTGCGTATGTGTCTGTAAACTCTTAAGCCAGAGTGTCAGTCATCAAGCTCCATCTTCTATTTTAACCCTTTTCCTCCTGCCAGAGTTGGCCTACTAGAGTTTAGTTTTATGTCAAATAAACCTGAGATACCCTTCAGCTTACCTAATGTCCCTCTTCACGTTCTTAAATGCCTTTAGAAGAGCTCAACTTGTGTTATGATAATGTGACAAATCTACACCTCTGATTGTGCTAAGAGAAAGCTGGCAAGTGAGCTGCATGGAAAAGGTTCTCCTGAGCATTCAAAAGGATATTCAGGACCAAGCAAAACATCAGCCTTTGATGATTTACATCAAGGGATGCAGTCTAGCAGCAAGGGTGGGAACAAAGTCAAAAAGCAGTGCCGGTGGAGGAAGAAGAGTTTGTATGGCAGCAAAACCAGGACGATTTCACAATGACATTGGATTCCCTTCTCAGCCCCCTGTGGAACTTGCTGTATGACCTGGGATAAGTCTTTCTGTGAGATTTGTGACTTGATAATTCTTGTCTTGTTTTGGTGCTTCTTGTTGCAAAGAGCCGAAGGATGTGATGTCCCCTCAGCTGGTCCAGGGGAGAAGTGGTGGCACTGGAAGGGCAGAAGCTGCAAATACAAATGGCTGATCACGGAGTTTGTTATCAGTGTCACCAATTCAATTTTTTTTTCTACAGTCTCATTAATTTAAAATATGTTGTGTATATATTTTACATCTTTTGCTCTTCCTGAAGGACTTTAAAGGCCTTGTCAGTGGTTCGTAGGAGAGAGAATGGCTATGGGTTCTGACCATGAGTGTTTAACCCTTTATAAATGCATGGTTTGGCCATGAATTTGTGGTGCTTTGTCTCCTGCAGCTGGACTTGGCTGCTTTAAGTTGGGCAACTGTAGGCACAGACCTTAATTCCTTCAGTAGGACTGCTTATTTGGACAAGACCTATATTCAAACTCCCTGTGGCATTTCCTGGTCTGTCATGACAATTTTGAATGCCATGGTTGCAGTGTCTAGATATCTAACATGGTGGTATTTATGAAACCTTCATCACCGTCTCTTAAGGGGTCTGGAATCTCTTTGTGTCCTTCTGCTCCTAAAATATCAAATATGGAGAAACTTCTTTGTGCCTCAGATATTTTCACAGAAATTCAGTGGGGCTTTTCTGCCACCAATTGAATCATTCCTTCCCACACCTGAAAGTGAAATGGAAAAATAACCCTCAACATACCTTGAAATGCCTGTTTCTTATTTCCCAAGTGCTCGGGAGCTGACTGACATTTCTTATTGTGCCCCTCTCTCTATCTGAAGCTGCTTCTTCCACATAATTTATCAGCTACTGTTGGGATTTTCAAAGATTGAAACTTATATTCTTTTTATTTTGAAAACGGCTTATCTTAATTGCTTATAACTATCCAAGAGGGTAATACTGTCACTGGTTGGGGTAATTAGGAAGCCTTAATTAGCTCTTTAAAGAAAATCAAAACTTAGCTGTGTCATTGCTATATCACCCTCATTAGTTCAATCTGGCAGCTTTTAACTGGTACATTTATGTTTCTGATTTACATATATATCCCATGGTGCTGAGCAATATAACTTGCAATAATAATAATAAAAAAGGTTACTCCAGAGAGTCATCACATGAGAGATGTGGGTATAGATAATATGTGAAGAATATCCCAGTATCTTACAGTTGGACTTGGTTTATTGCCGCAGTACTTAAAATACAATTAGAAGTGTATGTGCACGCTCTGTCTTTTCTGTCACTAGCCTTGCCCTTGTTCAAATTCTGTGGGTAAGCAGAAACACGTAATCGCTCTAAAAACCCCTTTATTTTTGGAGGATAAAAAATGGCAAATGTAAGCTGCTCTCAAATACTGAGCTAAAGCCGCCAGGTATGTAATCTGCAGAATGCTAAAAACTAAAAGGTCAGGGTTGATTTGCACAGGTGACCCAAGGATGCTGCAGCAAATGGAGGTGAAGGTCTGGGCTGGACAGGGACAGCGCTTGGTGGTTTTGGGAGCTGGCAATTTCAGGACAGTCAGAACACTTGGAAAACTCCTTTGAATATAAAATTATAAATGGCCCAGCTGATGCTTGCACATTCCCTATTATGTCTCTTATTAACAGCTCTCTGTGCGTATTTAAAAAGGGGAAGACCGTAGGGAATCAGTTTGTCTGAAAATCCAGGGAACTGAGAAGTAATTTATAAGTTACTTATCTGATATTTATTAACCAGAGCTACTGAAAGTGGAGGAAGACAGATGACTGGCTTCTTAGAATTGATTTTATTTGCTGAAGGACAAATTTCTCACATTTGTATGTAACATAATCATTCAAGATGGTATTGACTCTTAAAATAAATATGCGGAACTGAAGTTTCATTCCTTTCTTACTGCATCAAAAGCAAAACATTTTATTCTTAATGCAACTCGTGGTGTGAGTGTTATGTAGGAGTTCACTCATTTATTTACAATGCATATATCCCTCTCTCCTCGTTCAGATGCTCGTTACCAAGGATCTTGGCCCTGCTCTGATCTCCTGGTGCTGTCAGGGCCAGCAGATCCCTCTGACCTTGCAGCCTCATTTGCAGAACCACCACCATCATCTTCATTTCCTCCCTCCAGGGACTTTGAGGAAAATCTGATAAAACCACTTTGATACATCATAAGCCCCCATCAGTCTTTCAGTTTACTCCCCAGACTTGATGGCATCTGGAAGGTACCAAAAGATACTTTTTTTTCCCTTGAATTTGAACATTTTGCTGTCTGTAGAAATGAGCTCAGCCTTCCTTTTCTGAACTTTTCCTTTGCCCCTTGACAGAGTTTCCTCAAATGTAGGATGGTGCAACTATTTCTCTGTTGCTCTTCCAGCTGTGAGCAACATGAACTTGCTTCAGAAAACATGTCACTGGAGTTGCAAACTGACCAGTAAGTGTCAAATTTGACAGACTTATCAGCAGTATAGCATCTAGATTAAGAGACAGCCTCTAGTAATGATGTAGTCTTATCTGCAGTTCATTAAGATGCTGTGGGTTTGGGAAGTTTCTAGATAAATCTGCAAACTATGCTGAAACAAAACCTATGAATCTTTCCATCCGAATGCTTTTTCACGCAGTATTTACTTTCTTATAATGGCTAAGCCTGAGCTAAGCAAGCATGTTCCTGTGAAATCAGCTACTGTTTGCTCTTCCCCAGCCATGCTTACCCCTTGCAAAGCCACAGTATAAACTAATTAGGGATTTGCTATTTGGAGAAAGTTATCATAAGTTTGCCGACAAGGGCATCGCCTAATCTCATTGCACACGCGTCGGTGGCTATACAAGTGTGAAATTAAGTGGGTTTTTGCTGATTCCTGCAGACTGCCTGTTTTTTATCTTGAGACAACATTCCCAATCTTAAAATGCATTAACATCCGCTATTGCGGGCTTACTGTAATATGTGTAATACTAGGAGCAATTCTTTGATATCACCTTCAAATGCTTTGTTAAGGGAGATCACAGAAATGGCTTTGATAGGCCACATGATTTACCCAGTAGAAGGAAAAGCTGATAGGGAAAATAATCCTGCAAGGTTTTTGCTTCAAATAGAAATGGTATAGATGGATCTGCCCCCTCAGCTGGTGATAGGAACTGGTCTACCTGAAGGCATTTTGTTCTTTTAAACTAGCGTTAAGTGAAACAATTGGCCTATGAAGACCTTGGAATCAAACGCACATCTGCATTTGGCGGGATGATGGGAGGTTTGAAGTGATAATAATGCAGAGAAGGGAATCCAAAAAAGCCAGCAAACTACCTTCCATGCAGTGAAGAGGGAACATCTCCAGTTCTAAACCCCAAGCCTAATTTTTCTCTGGGACACGATAAAACGATTACTTGGCTTCTACAGGATTTGTCTTTGGGTAGATGTGACTGTGGTTTGAGCACCAGATACACATGGCAAATAAGACAATATTCAGTCATCTTATAATGTGTATACTTTGTAGTTCTAAAGAGATTTCCAGCTAGTTGAAGCTTTCTGGGCTTTCAGTTGAAGCACAGCTTTGGAGGCAATGATGTCCCATTGGGGAAGAGTGTAAGAATAATAAAATACAGAGTTTGTTGCATGCGTCTGAACTTAACTGCAGGTAGGCCCAATAAAATGCCTCCTGGCAGTAAGCAATTACTTTATGAAAGCGTTGCTTTTGCTCAGCTGTCACAGTAAATGTCATTAAAGCACCACGTAGCAACAGTCTTGTGGAGCCTTTTGATTGAGCACCACCAGGATTGGCTGCTCAAGGACATCAGCAAATGTCCCGTGTCCTCTGTGTGCTTCTTGGCACAGCCTCCTCATGATAATGCTCTCTTCTCATTAGGGATTCTCCAGGGAGAGAAGGAAAAAAAGCAAAGAGTTGAAAGAGAGGAGGAAAACAAAACCCAAGAGCAGGTTTTTCTTCCTCTTGCATCCTATTTGTCTGGAATTGTGTCACAAAACTCTTTCAGATCTGTGTGCTTTCTGTGCTGTTGAGTAGACATCAGTATCCAATTTTGGGGGAGTAGAAGGCATTGGGAACTGTACTGCAAATCTTTGGGTCTCAAATTGCTGTGTGTGGAGGGGAGTATATAAAATAGAGGTGATTCATTGTTATGGTATGTCTGGTATATAAGTATTGTTTGTTTGTGTTCTATCTTGATTCTATGGAAATATATGCAGTGGAAATCTGCAAACCAGGAGAGGTTTGGTGATCCTCAAAGGGAAACGCTTTTTCCTTTTACCCCCTCCTTTCTCTCGGGGGTAGGGAGAAGAAAGGCAAGAAAAGTGAGAATTAACTGAAACCTGCAGTTCTTCCCTGTTAAACTGAACCTGTATGATCAGCTAAATTATTATGTATATGGAAGAAGACTGTGAAAACATTCAGTTAAGAACAGACTGACTGAACATGCAGTTTATGTAGTTAACCCCACGGATGTTAATGAATGTATGGTTTGTGTGGGACAAAACTAAGCCACTTCCTATAAGGCACTAATTGGGATTGCTGAGGCTGCATACTGAGATAACCCAAACTCAGCACCTTGCTCACAGACAAGTTATTTGCCCCATAATGTTGAAAGCACAGAAGAAAATCTGGGGAAATTGCAGAGTAGACTGGCTTAATCAGAAATCCTCGCTGCAGCAATCGGGATCAAATGAATAGTAATTGTGTTAATCAGCTTGTGAACTTTTATGCCATGTTCATTATTTCAAATATCACCAAATCCTGTACAGTGAGTCAGTTGCTGCTGATCTCATGAAAATGTTGTATGCGAGATGAGACATTTATTTTGTGAGAAACTATTATGTTTTTCCTCTAGCAGCTTTTGTAAATGCCCTGGGTTTTTATATTTTGTAATTAAAGTTGCAGAAATTTTTCAAAGCACAACTCCTGCGGATTACTTTTGGTACCCCTGCGGATTACTTTTTGGTACCCCTGCTGAAGGACGACTCCTCTCTGTAGTCAGTGGCAGCTCAGATGTGGGAACCCCTAAGATGAGCTGTTATTTCCCAATGCTGCTGCTTTTTTTCTTTTCCCTTCCCAAAATATTTTCCTTCCCATCTTGTCTATTGCAAGTGTGAGCTCTGTTGGGCTCCGGAGCCCTAACGCCGGAGTAGCTGTACTTAGGAACAATTGTGCTGTGGTGCTCTTGTCTCTCCTGTGTGTTTTTCCATGTTTATTATTTTTGTTAAAAGTCTTTCATAGGCAGCATTTTGCTACTAATAACAGTAAACGGGAGCAATAAACCTTATACCTAAAAGGACTCAAAGAGGTTTTAGTGATTGGAAATGCCTAATGCTATGATGTAGCACCCCAAAATGCTTCATACTTTCTTGTCTCTTTCTAATCACAATATGTCACTTATTTATGTGCCTGAATCCTCATTGCAGAAGTAGGTATAGATGTCCACGCCTCATCTGGGACCCCCTTCCTCCCTCCTGAAAAAACTGCAAGCCAAATAAGACAAAAAGCAGCTTTTAAAATAATCCTTACCTTCCTGTAGGCAGAGACTTGTGCCTGTTTAAAGTCAGGCTCTGTCAAAGTCAAAGGGAATTTTGCTTCAGTGGAGATGGAGCTGATCCAAATCCAGGACGGGAACATAGGAAAAAAGTGAGTGCAGGGTGCGTTAGGGAGAGCAAAGTATGAAATCAGCTTTAAAATGTTAAACTAAATTAGGACTCAAAGTAACCTGGATTCGGTTTCTGTCCCTGCTGTTTCCTTTGTCAATTTGAGCAAATTGCTTAAGCTGTTAATTAGGTTATGAAACATATATCTAAGTAAGCCAAAAGAGGGTGTAATTTTTTTTTTTTTTTTCTGTAAACGTGCCTGTGCCTTGCAGCACAGGGCCTGGATTCCTTGGGAGTTTTCAAGTGTATCCAAAATACAAATGCAGCCTGTGTCTTGCGTGTGTGGTGGGTGTTGTTTGTTTTTTTTGTTTTGTTTTTTTTTTTAAGGTCACATATGATATATGCCGTAACTGGGGAGAAAGGGTCAGAAACAAACAGGGGAGGTGGGAGGTGAGCGGGGGCAGCCATGATCACATCACCACATCGCCACATCAATTAAAGCCACTGTTGTCAGCGCTGATTGTTGAGTAGCATCAGCACCGACAGAACAAGGCTGACAAAGTCATTTTATTGCTAATGTCTCATCTTTATGGAGAGAGGTCTACAGGAGTCCTCTCATGCCTAAATTCCTGTCTAGCTGTGTAGGAGAGAAAATAGCTTGACTAATACTTAAAAATGATGGGATTCTGCCTGATGCCATAGTTATGCTTCAAAATATTTATCTTAGTCTGGTTCACTTGTTTGAGCATTGTCTTCCTGTGGACAACGCTGCTGTAAGACATAGGGTTTCTGCACAGGGATGTGCCACTGTTTGGCTTTCCAGTTTTCTGAGCCCTTTTATTGGGAAATCATATTCCCTTCTGTTTTATGACAGGAGGACAATGTTTTTCTGAGGTCTTCCTGGAATCACCGCAGCAAGCTGTGATGTGAATAATAGATGACACAAAAATCCCTGCCCGGTGAAGAGAGAATGCAGTGTGGTGCAGTTTTCCTGTTGCACTGGCTGTGTGCTCAAAGCATACAAGCGTAATCTGCAAGTTGGGAAAAAAAAAAGAAAATAAAAGGCCCGTTAAGAAGGAAAAAAAGCTCTCATACTTCACTATCATCTACCAAGAGATAGTGAGATAGTGGAACACCATCTTTTGGTTCTGGCAATAAATCTTTCTCTTGAGAAGTCTTTCTTTATTCCCCTATGTTACAAAGGAATCAACAACCTCCCTTATACATCACGCCTTTCCTGTTCCTCGTGAATGCTCAAGAAAACCTGTTCGCAGTGCACAACCTGATCTACAAGGATGCAGCTTCAGATTTGGAGCCTTCCCTTCCCTTCCCTTNCTGTGGAGCCGTCCCTTCCCCTCCCTTCCCTTCCCTTCCCTTCCCTTCCCTTCCCTTCCCTTCCCTTCCCTTCCCTTCCCTTCCCTTCCCTTCCCTTCCCTTCCCTTCCCTTCCCTTCCCTTCCCTTCCCTTCCCTTCCCTTCCCTTCCCCTCTGCTCTTGGAAATAGTGGCTAAAGACAATCTCCCCCTGATTTCCCAGAAAATTCCAAGATTTAGCTGTATTATTTTGGTATACTTCTCGAAATTTCAGAGCCTTTCTGTATATTCTGTTTTAGTTTTCAATATAATGATGGACTCGTCCTTGCTTGATGGGTGATCCTTTCCTGTCAGCCTGTGAAGTTTTTATTATTATTCTCCTGAAGTTTTTTCGTTTGTTGGGTTTTTTTGGTGGTGGTGGTGGTGTTGGTTGGTTGTTTTTTTAATTTATTTTTTGTTTGTTTTGGGTTTTTTTCCTCTTTCTGGCTCACTCTTTTCACACTGACATGGGTTGTGTGGGGTTTTTTTGTGTTTTCCCTCCCCTCAAGGTGTTGTGTGACCCAACCACCTATCTTGCTGTATTTTCATATATTTTTGTTTTTCCTCCTTCAGCATCTTTGCTTCATTACACACACTGTTCATGTTCCCTCCATGCCAAATATCTCCTTCATACGTTGTGCCATTTTACCTTGTCCTTACAGATCACCTCTGCCTATTTAGTAACTTTTTCAGTATTTCTAATTCCAAAAATATACGTATTTTCTTTATACTTTAATTTTAATGTGGTCAGTTTGGCAGCATCCTGAACCCATTGAATATAAAACCCAAAGCAGAAAAGAGTTTAGGTGAAATTACTAAAGCAAATTCAGCAGAGAATGAGAAGTATCTTCACATCCGAAATGCAGAGCTAGCCTTAGTAAAAGTTGCTTTAGTAAACAGACTTTATAGCTTGAATTTAATTCTTTCCCCTTCTTGTAAGTTTTTGAAAGCAATGGAAAAAGAAGTGCTCAAAGGAAATCAGTATTTTCCATTCCTCTTGGTTAGGGCAGGTTTTTTCCTCTGTAGCCCAGAAGGTCACAAGCATAGAATGGAATATAAATGACACTAAAAATGTTTGGATTTCATAAAATTTAAGCATGTACACTTAATATGCTGTCTTTGATTGGACTCTGTTCCCAAACTTCCAAAGCAAATCAGGTGCTCTGCGCAACAGACCTGTGAGAAATATTAGTGACATTTAAAAAGCAATTGTGTGGAGGGAAATATTCCTAATGATGTCCATAAGTCTTTTGTATCTATTCATGAATTCATGGGGCTAGTGTCGTGCATGAAGAGTGAACTCCAGGGATGATAAACAGAAACCTAGAAATGCTGAAATATGACTTGCTAATGAGGTTCTTCAACCCTGGGCTTGTGTTGGACTCTCCTCTCTTACCTGGCTGATGGGTCACTGGAGGCATTTCAAAGGATTTTCCTTGGTAGAGATAAAATAGGCTTGGAGTTTGTTTGTAGCTGTTCAAAGTGGTGGTAGAATTCAGGCAAATCATACTCCAGCACATACACAAGTTTGATTTAGTGGGTCTCAGCAACCTTTCTGGATGACCTGTTTATATTCTTTTTCCTATGATTATTCTAAAGCATCCTACTACTATGAGAACTGAGCTGGGCAGTTTGTTAAGTGGAAAATTTGCCTCTGTAGATTCCTTGTAATTTTAGAAAAACTATAGACAAACTGATTTTTAAGTTAAAAGCCTGGAACTGATTTTTAAAGTACAGACTATTTTTATCTACTATATATAATTACTAACATGTCTGGTACTAAAACTCTGCTTCATTTATGTTTAGTTATCTTCTACCTTATTAACTTCTAAGATTAATTCTGTGACCAAAATATTGCCTTTCACGTCAATACTAGTTGCTAGTGAACAAAGCCCTAATCCAAACATTCTGTGTGGAGTGGTGTTTGGTTTTGGCTTTTTTTTTCCGCTTGATAGTATTCTATACTGCTCAGAGAATTCTAATGACTTTACAATTTAAAAGTCTTTAAGTACGTATTTCATTGTTATTGGTGCACAGTATATTTTATATCACTTTTAATTGGTCAAAATTTCTTAGGTAATTTGGACTGAAGCTGAGAAGACTCAGCTCTGCACAAATCTATTTAAGTGGCTGCAGTCGTATACGTAATTGATATGTCAACCAGGAGTTTAGTGTTGATCACCAGAATATATCATAAGTCCTTTCTCTGTCTTCTGTAATTTGCTTTTTCCAATTACATAACGTCATTGTTATAATTAATAGCATTAAACATTGATTTTGTTTCAGTCACTACCGTTCTCCCTGCCTCTCTTTTTAAATGAGGTTTGGGGTTATTACAGCAGTGAGTGGGACCTGTGAGGAACAGCAGGTGTCATTTATGTGTCAGCTGTAACAAACCTGACTCATGTCCACTGCAGTGGGTTTTTTGGTCTTTTTTTTGGTGTGTGTGTGTGGGTTTGTTTTGTTTTTAGCTGAGATTGGTTGTGTTATAGCCCAAACCCCCACTTTTGCAGAGGTTCAAAATTATTCTTCCAAACTCACAATGTTGAAGCCTGCAGCAAAGATGGGAAGAGAGACAAGGAGCTCCAGCCAGTGTATCTGTGCTCTGAGGACAACTCCTGCTCTTGTGTGTGTACCAGCTGTTCACAGTCACAAGGACTTTGCATATAAGCACATTGTGCCTCTTTGTAAGAGCAGAACTCCTTTACCCATCCTGTCTTGTCCCTGTGGGCTTTGTCTGCAAAGCACCTCCAGTCCCACCCCCTGCAAACATCTTGGAAGACCCAAGTCACTCTCTGCGTGTTCCTGGGCTGTGTACGTAAAGCAGTATGTAAGGCACACTGTAAGGCAGTGTGTATGGCTCCCTAGAAATTCAGAATTATCCACAGACTTACATTGGGTATGAGTTTTTTCCTTGTTTTCTTGCACCCATTATTATAAGGAGAAATTGCAGTTACTGAATGGAAAGCATAGGTCAATTGGTCGTGATGTTTGGTGGGGATATCTGTGGGTGAAGCTGGATTTGAGCTCATTTGATTTTATGGAAGACAGTGGTGGAAGATAATTCATTCTAGAAGTGGCTTTATTGCTTTCTCTTTCTAAGTTATTATATCTGGACTTGGCTAATTTCTTGAGCTAACAGGTCATGGTTTTATAGACATAAGTGCCTACAACTGGTGTAGGAATCACTATATACAAGTAGAGCTTCACTGCAATGGGCAAAGCAGGAGTTCAGAGTAAAATAGTTGAAAGGTGAGAGCCTGTAACATGTATGAAGCAAGTGTCTTACATCTTGCACAATAAGATTCTTCTATGTGTGTATCTGTGAATTACAACCTTGTATTTTTAAATTCTGGAGAAGAACCAAACTAGTGAAAATGTACAGATGGATGGAATGGGGGTGAGAAAGGGTTATTTTTATAAGAGCAGTAATTGTGTTCTCAGCTTCACTGTTGAGTGATCTGGTGACCTTAGTAAGTTTATAGTTCAGGTGGACACATGTGAGCCATTGTTTAAGAAGCCTGGGATGAAATGTGCTAGAAAATGGGAAGATGTAACTGTTAGTGGAGTCCAAATGAAGTGAGTTAAATTGTTCTACTTGCCTAAGGATGAATTAATATTAAGAATGGGCATGCTTACCATCAAAATACATTAGTTTCTTTGGCATGGGATGGGAAAGGAGGAGGAAGAGAGAAAACCGCCTGCAAAATGCAAAAAAACAGCTTGATATCACAGCTATGACAAATCCTCCATTGTACACGTTAATCAAAAAACATGAGGTGCTCAAGCACTTATGAATAATTCAGGCCACTGAGATGAGGCCATTAGATACTGACCCAACACAAGCCTGGTCCCATCAATCTCTGTTTCTGAAGGAAGCCCAGGCAATGGCAGCATCCTTTAGAAAGAACCGACGCAAGACGCTTTTGATTTGCAAGCTAAAGTGGCCCACAAGTAAGAAAATCAATTCCAACACAAAATGACATGTGAGTTTTATGAAGTCAGCATTGTCTCGCCTGCATTATTTAATAGTATGAGCTACTGTGACCTCAGTGAAGAGTTAAACTGCATGAGCAGAATAAAGTATTCTTCAGTTTAGCTCCAGAAGTCAGTCAAGAGTTAAGATAGAAGCAGCCTGGCAAAGCTGGATTTACCTACTATTTATGTCCTCGAATAACAAGTAGGTGAAATGTAAAATCTTGGGTCCAGCTAAGTCTTGCAAATAAGATCAGGTGCTTCCTTTCAGTACATTTGGTTTAAATCAGCTCTGTAACAGCTACAAGAACAGGTTTTCTCAGGGGAGTGGGGGGAAGTGATGCAAAAAAAAACCCAAAACAACCCTTTCTGCTATTTTTTTGGCTCTGACTAGAGTAGGAAACTTGCCAGAATCCCTTCTTTCCTGATATTTTGGAACCTGTGTTCTAGATGTAAGTAGGAAGCTCCAGTTTGGAAAGCAAAAATGTGTACACAAACATAGTGAGGAAATAGGTACAGTGTGGGTTTGTGTGTGTGGTGTCTGCTTTATTCTCTCTTCTTACTATTAACATTTGAAATTACAATATTTATTGTCAGTCCAGAAGGGACTGGGAACTTTCAAAGTTAAGGAATGAAAGAGGGAGTGTCACATCTAGGAAGGGCCAAAGCTGAGAGAGATTTTCACCTGATGTGAGAGAGATAGAGGTTTTAGTATCTGCTGTATATACAGGATAAGTTTCCAAATGTTTTCTAATTTTCTGGATTTGATAAGAAATCTTGGAATTGATAATGCTTCCTTGACAAGAGTGTCATTAAAACCGCTGTATTCTGAAAAACAATTGTTTTAGCAGATGTTCTTTTTCTGCTGAGGAAAAAATTACAGTGTTAAAGACTTCTTTTCTTGAAAGTAAAGACGTGTGAAACTTTTCGGTCCAATGTTTTTCCCCTAAATATATTCATTTTGTTGGTTTATTTTGGCTGCAAATATTTTACCTGTAAGTTCTAAATGAAATGCTTCAGTGTGATGTTTCAAATGGGCATTTTATTTTAGAAATGTGTGTACGTTGTTTCTTTGTTACAGATTAGAAAAATAATTTTGTGTTCTTACTGATGATTTTTTTTTTTTTTTATTTTACTTCTATTCAGCCAGGAATGTGGAAAATCAATTATTCACACAATGCTATTTGAGTGAAGGTTTAGGTCAGGTTGGTTCTTACTTTACCCTGCCATTCCAATTATTTTATAATATATGCAAATTCCCTTTGGCTTTTTGGCACTCTGATAGTCTAGTCTGTCAAACCTTGGCTGCCTGATTGCAATAAAAATGAGACTCATCGAGCAAATCATATGAGATTCTACCCTCAACAGTTCTAATTGTTAAGAAGGCTTGCTCGATTGTTAAAGGGACCCATCCTTTGATAGTACTTTATTTTTCCTTTTTTTTTTTTTCCCCTTACAGTTAAAGGCTTTATAGTGCAAGTTAACTCCTCAGAGGTACTTTGTCCACCAGAAATGTGTAAACCAGACCTCCTAATAAGACCAGAAAGAAACACAAGGCTTCGTGAGATGTGTAGGCTGGAAGCCTATGCTGAAAGCCCCAATATGTGCTTTTGAGATGGCACAAAAAGAGACTTTGAGACCAGTAGTGTGAGCACCTGGACATGGGCAATAACTGGTTTCAGTGAAACCTTTTAAGAAAAGGTCTGAGCCTGAGAATGGGGCTCCAAGTCACTTGTTTCCTTCAGTAGTGAAGCCATTTCCCCAGGGATTTCAGTTTTGCAAGCCCAACTCTACCCCGTTGATTAAGGAACCCCATGACTTGGACCGCAAGAAGTTTTTCATTTGTTTCAGATACAATTAAAAGCAAAGAAATTTAGCATGTAATTCGCTGGCAATCTGCACCCCCCCACCTCCTCCTCATTACCCTCTAACCCTTATGCTCGTTTTCCAAATTTGGATAATGATGAGACTCAAGGGAGATGTGAATTATAACTTGTCTGTGGCTTGGCTAATGAAGAAGGAACAGACTTTGTTTCCATCTGGACTGTGGTTTTATTTATTTTCTCCCCTTTACTTTAAATAAAGGAAGTAAAATTTCTTAAAAAAAAATTACTGCAAAAGTAAATTAACCTGAATTTACTGGTAGTATGAGTGTGGGTCCTGAACAGCCCTTGTCTAAATGAATACTTGTTGCTTACATAAAGTGCATTAACATTAGGGGAACATCTTCAAGATGTGCAGCATCCTGTGAAGCTGTGAGGGTTTGCTTATAGGAGCAGCTTGCTGAACACTGGCTGTGCAGGGAACTTTTTACTTACAGCCTCTGTGTTTTCTTGCTAAGTAGGGTGTCCAAACAATTCCTTCTGCAGGGAAAAACAGGGCTGTAAGTTTAAGGAATTCCTGGATTTAGAGGTGAAAGCAGCACTGTCGGCCTCTGCAGCCTCTGGCCTTAGAGGAGATGGGTTGTGCAGGTACGAAATGCTACAGCTAGAAAAGCTGATAAATTCCATTTTAATTTGGCTTCTTCCAGTTCACTGAGAGCAAGAGCTAAATGCGTTGCCCTTGCAGGTTTTCCAAAAAGATGCAAGAGGCTGCAAAGACCATCTGATAAATAGAAATGAAAACACAATTTGAGAGAAGAGCAAAGTGAGGTCAAGACCAATTAGCAGCAGTTAGGTGGTTTACATTCTTTCAGGATTAATTTCTAACAGTGTGGGCTACTATTCCTGGCAAATACCATTAGTTTGATATTATCTGATCTTTCCTCAATCTGTTGATGCATTCCCCTCAGTGCTTAGAGACTTCCCACATCTCCAGCAATTTCCCTGCAGTCTCCAGGAAGGCTTGGGGTGGCTTTTGGAGCATTGCAGTGAAGGGTGAGGATGACTTCCACATCCCAAAACCTCAGTGTCAGCTGTGGTATTTTTTTTCTTAATCTTCTAGCAGAATTAGGAATCAATTTGCAGCTAAATTGTCGAGCATACGAAGGAGCACTTGAACTGGCTGTTATGTTTTGCTACTTCAGAATGACTCTGAATCTCCACAATCTGTTTCCATATGTCCTTAGACTGTAGCATTGGAAATGTACATATAGCTTTAGCCTCAAAAGGGTTGATGTGGAAAATGAAGCTGGAGTAGAAAAAGAAAAGCCGTAACCCCAAAGTAGGAAGAAATAATTTCCTATTTTGTTATACACAGGAACTTGAGTCTATTTTCCCTGGGTGAATTTTATCCCAGGAGGACAGGAAACCTATCAAGAATCCAGCTGAGGTCCTGTTTTGAGAAATCAAATGAGTCTTCTCTGAGCACAAATCCCATCTTGTTCTCACTCTTTGTCCCATTGAATGTTATTAAGACCTGTTCAGAAATGTTGTTTTGCTTTTCTCTGGGCTTTACATTCACTCTTTGAGTTGTTCACCCTGTTAGAGGTACAGGCTATTTAATTCCCAATTCAAAATCTGCAGCACACTGAACATGGTACCTCACAGTTATGCACACCCACTCCTCACACATCAATGCATCATTTGGGGTGGGGAGCGGATTTTACTTTTGTTCTTTCTCAGACTGATTTTTCTTTAACACAAGATGTGTAGGCAGAGAGGCCGCGGCTGTTGGAGCAGGAGAAAACTGAACACTTGCATTAATGGACAACAGTAATGCACCCTGTTGCCTGTCAGTCATGTATGTATATTATGGAATGCTTGCTGCCTGTTTCTCTTCAAGGAATAAAAAAAGATATCCAGGAAGGAGCCATTTATTTAAACATAAGCATGAGGAACATCTGGATGCCTGTGTCTGGCCCTGTGTTGGTATCGTGTCTGAGGCCTCTCAAGCATTAGATCAGATGTAGAGTCTTTGCTTTTTGTTTTCCCATTTGATAAGGTGGCAAATGCTTTGTCTGAATTCAGTAACTGCTGTATTTAAATGCCTTGGCCCAGCTCCTGGAGCTTGCTAAAATATATAATTCAATCTTATCAGATCCTGTTATACTGCTTCCTTGTTGACCATATGGTGGCAAAATTCTGAGAAAGGAAATAGATTTAGGAAAGAAACAATGAGAATTGTTCCTGCTTCTGAATGATATATGGGGTTTACTTAGTTCCTACTGTTTCCTGAAAGGGCACTCTGGAGAGTAAATTACTCTGTTAATGGTGTCTAAAGATATGCGCCTAAAATAGCTTCTGTCCTACTGTTAATAAATAATCTGCAAACATGCCACACTCCTCGGCTTTTCATTATATTAGGGAGAATACAGACTTCTCACAGTCCTGTGTCGGGGTGTGCATTTAATTTTATCTAGCTTTCTTCATACAACAATAAATAGAGCTTTTCTCCCAAGCCCCAATTAAAGGAAAAGACTTGCATGTATCATGTTATTAAGCCTTTTTTTTTTCTTTAAATCATAACTATCTGGTCCCCAAACCAGCTTGTGCCTTTTTCTAACTTTATTTATTTTTTTAGTTTTTGTTAACAAGCCTGAGACGCATTTTTAAAAAAAAAACCAAACAACTCATACTTCTTGGAGTGAAGTCACAGGACTGTCTCAGACTCTCAGCTTCTGTTCCTTGATGAAATGGATTTGGTGCATGAGAGCCACGTGTCCTATCGCAAGCATATATTGGGTGAACCAAGACCAAACTGCTGTCATTTTTTTGGCTTACAAACAATACAGAACTTGCTGACACTGAAAAAAAAGTGGACAGACTGAAAACACAAGCAAGAAAGGGGATTATTTTGATCTATGGACGCTTCTCCTTGGAATGCACAGACAGCACAGATGACAACCTCTTATAGATAAAGGGGTTTTCATTTTGTTACTGTCACTGGTCTAGACTGAGTGGTGTTCCCCTGTTCCTGTGTAATCCCAGCCGCTCTACCCTGGAAAGATGTAGTTTGCCTTCAAAGAGCTGTTTTATTTCTCCTCTTCCTCTCATCGTGGTCATTCACCTTCCACACTCCTGGTTTGTTTCTTTGCCACTGTCCATACCCATCCCCTTTGGCACACCTCTGACCTAGTGATGGATTTGGCACTTCTTATTGCCAAGGTATCCTCCAGAAGACAGTATAATAAATTGTACCTCAAGACGAATAACAGCTAGGCTAAAATTTTGGGGACTTGACCTGAAATTTTGCCTTCGTCTAGATAAGGATTAAGCTGTCCTCTATACAAACATCTATATCAACACCCTGGCTGATTTTTATGAGCTGATAGGTAAGAACTGGATGCAGAAGTCTCTCTTCCTTTTCCCCTTACACTTTCTGCTTACACTTAAAAAACCCAAACAAACAAAACAAACCAAAACCCCACACAAATAAAATTAAAAAACCCCAAGCAACCAAAAAATACACACATGAAAAAAAACCCCACACCTCGTCCTAAAAGGTGGTTTAAATAGGACTGCCATCTGCCTTTGCTTGCATTTTGTCTTCTCTAGTGTCATCACTCTGCTGGAAATTTGTATCGCAAGATTGTTGATCGTACTCATGTGGAAAAGGATGTTCCAGTGACTCTGGCTGGTGAGAACTGGGCTATCTTACTCTGTTACTGGTATTAACTGTGGTATCACCTTTGATCATCTCCATTTTTTTGCCTTTCGAAATGCCAGCCATGACCTCATCAGGAATCTCCTGTGATGTGTTTTGGGGTGCACAATCCCAACGTGTCCACATCCTAAATGTTACTCTCTGCAGCAGTGAATCAGCACAAGAAATGCACTGCCCAGGGACATCAGTAAAAGTTAGCAGAGTTCAAAAACCCTGAACATAGTGAGCTCACGGGACTGTCTAAAGGTTTGTTACAGTAGCCATAAACAAACACCTAACTGATGAATGTTAATTAGACAGTTTTTATTGGGTAATTATCCATTTATTGTGCTTTCCTCTGAAGCAGTTTATCCTTTTCTCCAGAAGCGACAAGTATCCAAGGTAAGATGAGTTACTGAGTTTATCCAGTGTGACAAATCCCATGTGCACTGATGAAGTGGGCACGGGAAGACGTCTTGGGAGTCCAATCAAAGTAAAAATGGAAAACAAAAGTTCTGCCTTTTGCGGCTGTTTTTACTACCTGGCTCTTCATCATTAATCCCTCCCAGAGATAAAATGACTATGGCTCTAAATGCTTTCAAAATAATTTACTGGCCTCCTGAGAATAATTAAATTAATAAAATCAACAGCCACATCACCTCTCTGCTAAACTAATTTTGGTAAATCTACAGCGCAGAGGAAGGAAAAGGATTTAGGAAACTGTGTCAGTTTTGCAGAGGGTTTTGGTTTCTGGCTTGTGTGTGGCATGTTTTTTTGTGTGTGTGGGGGGGGTTTCTTGGTGTGTGTTTTTTGTTTTTATTTATGTTTTTTTTCCCCCAATCTCATGATGTTTGCCTTTTCCTGGCATTTCTCTTTATACTGATGAATAAAGGATGAAGTCCCAATGTTAGTTATATTACTGTATGGTTTTTTTTCATTTGGAGGGCTTTTGCCCAGGTAAAGCTGAAGTGGACTTTATCTATACTGAGGCTTTCTGGTGAAGCAGCAGTGTGCAGGGTTTCTTGGTCCCATTCTGCCTTCAGCTAGCCATGGTACAGACTAAATTATCATGTTATTTCTCAAAATATTTCTCATCTGACAGTGTTTAGGAGCTGGTTGTCTCAAGCATTTTGAGATACTAGACACTGATTACTTGCTGGTTGCAGTTTGCTTCAAAGTTTCTTAATGGAGACAGAAAGCCTTTTATCTGGAGAGACCTGAAAAGTGCTTTGCAAATAGCAATTAACCTTCATGCCATTCCAGTCAGTTGTCAGCTGTTAACCTTCTAAGCTCTCCTGAATTCTTTGCATGTGTGTGTTCAGTACCTGAACCTTGATTTAATACATGAGATGTTACCACAGTGTAAGTAAAAATCTTCTCTTGACCCAGGGAGAGGCTGCAAGTTTGGAGGTCACTTCAGTTTATAACACAAAGGGAAAAAGAAAGTTTTGTGGGCGCCAGGTTGGTTCTGGGTGGAAATGGGAAAGGGGAAATCAGCATGTGGGTTTTAAACTTTATTTTTCCTTTCCAAATGATTCTATCTCTCTTAAAGAGTTTTGGTGCGTTAAAGGAGTTTTAGGGCTTTGCAGGACAGAGCCATGATTGATTGCTGCAGTTGAGGCTTGCAAATCTCTCAGGATGCCCCAGCTCGAAGCAACCTGCTCTCTTGGTGAAATATTTTAAACTGATCAATAGCTGCTCCTTTGCTTTATAATGTAATTACGCTCTGGGCGATGAAAATGGGCAGGTGAGAGTTGATCTGCTATCTGCAGGTCTTTTCCTGCTCTGCCTTTGAGGAATGAGGTTAGATGTTAAGAAACATTAGGTATCAGTCACGCTTTCCTCCTTGCCATGTTCCACCAAAATCTACTGCTGCACTATGATAGAACTCTATTAACGCTGTGGTCAACCAGTCTCCCAATGTGCACCTCTCCGTACCATGTATTTATTAGCTGGGAGGACTGCAATAGCTTGCCTGTCTCAGTTTTATTGTCTCTTCCAACACTAAAATGCCACGAGATGTGTAGCAGTCATGGAGCTTCTCTGTACCTCAGTTTTCCATTCCTAAAGTGAGGAAGCAGTATTGACCTATTATTCAGGGGCAATGCAAAGGTTGATTATTGTCTGCAAATTACTTCTAGATTCACTGGTGAAAAGTGCTTTATTTCTATCACGGGCTTAGAGGAAAACTGCTTCTGTGTTGGGGTCCCAGTTGGCTCACTTTGCAGTCATCTCCAAGTTGCTTTGTGCAATGCATGCATTTAGACTGATATAGAGATATTAATTATTGCTGAATTAAATGTGCTTGTACTAGCCACTGGATAACCCGGTTTTTCAATCTTGCTATCACATTTCATTAAAAAAATAAATTAGTCTTCCCCCCAGTCCATAGGCTGCAAGGAGATAATTTATTTTAGCATGGCATAAAAAGCTAAGGGGATAATGAAGCTGGGAAAGCAGACTGTGGGTATCACAGACTCTGGGACTCATATGTATTTTTATTTTCCTCGGTACTCTAGAGACTTCTAGGTACTGAAGTTTATAAGATAAATGGAAATGGTTTGGTGCTGATAGTGGGTTCAGGAGAACGAGTAAGTCTGTTAAGCTGGAAAGGTGGCACTTCTAAAATAAGATTACTAGCAAATCTGGGAAACTTGTACTGTCTAATGCACTCTGAGGTGGGCAATTTAATTATGGGCGAGTAGCAGAGTGGGTAGAGCTGGTGTTGTTAATGATACATGTCAAGGAGCTGGGATGGCAGCGGTGGAGTGTTCACTAAGGCCAGCCCTGCCCTAACAAGCTCCTAGTTCCTCCAAATATTTAAATGCAAACCATCCTACTAATAGCTGTGTGTACTCCCTTCCTGTTGCTTATTGTCCTACAGGTAAAAGACACAAGGTCACTGAGCTGGGCTGTTTGCCAAGGAAGTTTAATTGCAAAATCTTTATTAAAGAAAATGTTAAGAGCAATGTGTCTCTAGGAGTGAATTACATTTTCTTCTAATTATCCAGAAATATGAAAGCTGTGTGCAAGGGAATTACTGCACGCATTAGCATGAGATTATGCAATGACCCGTTTTAACGAGGACCAAATTTACAAAGTGACTGTGGTCTGCTTAAGGATTGCTGCCACCAGGGAACCAGCTGCATCTCACTTGTTTGGGGGCTGTATCTGCCTCAGCCTGATTTAGCAGCTTGTCCTCTGTGCTAAGCTCAGTCTGAAAGGGTGCAGAGCATCCTCTGTGCAGCGATGGGAGCAGCTACCCGAACAGAGCTGCTTTTTCAGCATAGACCTCTGAAAAATTCATACGCTGGTGGTACAAGCTCATGCTTTTCTGAACTACTAGGAGTCTTTAAAGCTCTCTAAATGCGTATTAAAAAAACAAACCAAAACAAAACTATTTCTTGTCTGTTCTGTTCTACCACTCAGCTGATACCATAAAGGATTGGTAAGGGATTGGATGTCCATTGTATGCATGGGAAAACAGCAAGTGAGAGAACTGAGATTGCAAACTCATTGAAATCAGATCTGTGGCCTTCACTTTAATTAAAAAACAAAAACACTTCACTCGAAACAAATGCACACAAGCTTCACTTTCTACATCTTTTTCTAGTGATGCCAATTGGTTATTGCTACAAGACTATGGGTTTTTTTAACCATTTTTTCTTGCCTTTTTTTTTTTTTTTTCATACAAATAGTGGGGGAATTCATTAGTGGGCAAGTTTAGGCATGATTTTATACCACTATTGCTATCACTTTGCCTCTCAATAGTCCCGTAGTCCCTGTTCCTTGCTGTGGGTACGGGTGCCCTTTGGTTTTTCTGTTCTTGTAATGACTTTGTGCCAGCATGAGGCCGTCAGAGGGCATGTTATTCTCCCCGACCCACTGGAGTTTCACTGTTTTGTTGGGCTGCTGTTCTTGAACCACAGCTGCAGTTTTATGGAAAAGAGTTTTCTTTGCACAGATATTAATGAATTAAACCTGGTCTGCATAAGAACAAATTTTAACTTCTAGACAGGGTATTTCATTCCCCAGAGTTTCATAACCCTATTGCACAGGTGCAAGAATTATTTCATTTCTCAGGGAAATTTAGTCACCTCAGGGATGCATTATATGTTATCTGCTAAATCCATCTATCTAGTTTCTTATTCTGAGCCTACTCTGTGCTTTGCAAATGCACAAGCATTTCCTTCCCACAGAGCTTTACATTATCCATTGAAAATGAATTATGTCCTCAAGACTCTAATTCACTTACACTATTTCCAAAGTTGCCTTATTGAATATTATGATCTTTTGTGCATTCATGTTTTAATTTGCATTTGATTTACCTCCCCAGACCTTGCAGACTGACCTTGATCATCCTTGGAAGGATTAAAAAAAAAAAAGCAAAGCTACAAACTGAGAACAATACACAAACTCATACACCTGTATGTATCAAAATTTAAGATGTTTTTTATTGTTTGAAGAGAAAAGGTCTCAATGTTTTAAGACAAACACACTTGAGTAGCTGGTGTTATAATGTGCTCCCTTCAGAGGTTGTGCTTCTGCCAGAAACTTTGTCTCTCTAATACTGAATTTCAGAGGCTTGAATTCTTAATTCTTCAGTCCATCTCACCTGTGATTCTGCTGTGAACACAGTCAGCTCTTCTCTACGCTTCAGTGTTTTTGTGTCTGCAGCTTAGAAATTCCCTCTACTTCCAGTCCTAGTGAAGTCAATTGCAGCTCTTCCTTTGGTTTTGTGATCTGAAGCAGGAGTATTTCATCATCACAACTTACCCTGTTCCCCTGAAAATAAGATACAGTCTTATATCCATTTTTGC
Source organism: Pampusana beccarii (assembly GCA_013399365.1). NCBI lineage: Eukaryota > Metazoa > Chordata > Aves > Columbiformes > Columbidae > Pampusana > Pampusana beccarii. Next base: position 1,029,069 of record VWYH01006111.1, on the reverse strand, counting down.
TCCAAAAGTTACTACTTTTTGACATGTATAGCTGCCTGGATGCTGTTTAAATTGACTTTTAAAAATGAACTGTAACTAGGGCTTATTTTTGGAGTAGGGTTTATGTTTCAAGCATCCTCAAAAATCCTGAAAAATCACGCTAGGGCTTATTTTCATGGTAGGTCTTATTTTTGGGGAAACATGGCAGTGACAGGAATGTTCCCAGAGTCCCAATACCATATGGGAAGAAGTGACCAGGTAATTTGGACTGTGATCAAACTTTTTGCCTCACTTTCCTAAATAAACGTGCTCTGTCCATGGTATTGCAAGACTCACTGCAAATAAACGTAACTGTTCACAGACTAAAGCATATAAACAGATTTATTCCTTGAGGACTGTAGGATTGCCAACTAAGATCTTCCTAAACACTTTACAGACCAAATAACATCATCTTCTTATGAACAAAGTGTACATGGGTGGCATTCATCCAGGGATTTCTCACTCCATGAATTGCCTGTGATCAGTTCGTGTTTTTTATGGGTTGCTGCCTATCCAAAAGTGCCAGACAAATGTTTTTGAGCAAATTTTAAAGTCTGTTCTGCTTGCAAAAGGGTTGCTGAGGTTGCTTATTGATATAGCAGGTCTGAAATTCTCTCATCCCTTCAATAGGTATTCAGTTAACCATTGCTTATGCCTTATTTCTGTGTTCTCTGTGTGTAACTTTTTTAAACTGCAGGAGAGCTTTCTTCTCCTGATAAAACTACTTCAATTTTAAAATGAGGCCAAATTATCTCATGAGTCTTGTTTTCTGCTGTTTGTTTAAATACGGCCAGGCTTACAGGAACACTTGCAGAACACACAAAATTACAAGGTATAATAGAAGTGCTGAATCAAAATTTATGTCAGAACCTGTTTAAGTCACCTTGGATATTTTTCCTTCCAGATTCAAAAATCTGCAGAGACCATGGTGTCTGTATTTGGCCTGTCAAGGCACTAAAAAAACCCCCAAACAAACAAACAAAAAAACCCCAACTGTTAACTACTTATTTGTTCCGTCCACAGAGGATGGATATCCATGTATATGACTCCTGGAGAAAACCAACCTCCATCCTCCATACAGAAGCCCAGGGGATTCTTGCTTTCATATTCTTTTTCTGTAAATCAAACCATCCATCCCAGAGGATGGAGAAATCACTGCTTTCCCTGAGATGAACCTCTTTGACCTGATGACTGAGCACAGATTTTATGGTACTGGTATGGCAGGAGCACACCAATTTTTGACTTGCTCGTGTTCAGTAGCTTAGGTCTTATCAGAAAATTATTCCAGTAGGATGAAAGGCATCCTAATTTTTCTGTCGCTTCCAGACACATGACTGAGACAGCTTATAGATGAATTATGGAAGGATTATGAAAGAGATGAGTTTGGCTCTGTTTTGACACCTTGCTGTGATTTTTTTATTAAAACTTATTTCTAATAAAATGCAAAGAGGCATTTACATCAGCTGAGAGTTTGACCCAAAGACCTCATAGCTTTTTGTGGAGACATTGCCCTTGTATAAATAGCTGTTTGTTCGTGCTCTTTCTCCTATTCATTATAGTCAAAGTCTGAGCTAATGTCTGTTTCTTAACGCACAAAGAGTCTATAAATTCAGGGATGCTTGGGTCATTTTTGAGTTTCATTAAGTGAAATGTTACATTATGATAAGACTGGGCAGTATGAATGTTAGCTTTTTCAGATCCTATCTCAGAAAAAAAGATTCTTTTGCTATTTTGAGCTCTGCAATTACCTGTACAAATAAATCCTCACTATGAAGAAATACAATATCTCCCATTACCAAAAAGCAGCAAATAGGATTTAGCTTATGTTGGAGAAGACATGCTGTCGGTTTTGTTTTTCATTACCAGAACAATTGTAGCAGATTTATTTAACCAATCATTCTTCAGCTAGTTTACAAAAGCTCCTGGGGCTGCTGCAGTTGTTGGACAGTTGACAGAATTATTTAGCTGATAAATACAAAAGATAATTTGATTCCAATATGACTTCTGCGGGACTGAGAAAAACACAGCGTTTGTTTTGCCTCTCTTTGGATTTCAAGAGGATGCAGAATTAGATCTCGGAGTAGGAGTTAGTTTCACAGTTGGCCTCTGGAAATATCCTGCTATTTTAAAAATAATTTCAGTCATTAGTCTTGCTTGTAATTAAATAAATACAGCTACATTTTGCACTAATTATGCCCTCAGTCCAAGAAAGTACTTAACAGGTGCATGGCTTTAGAACACGAATAATCCTGCTGGCTCATATGCTTATGGTTAGATCTGTGAATAACAGCTTGGTTCATCAAAACACAATAAACACTTTAGTCTCACTATAAGCAGTAAGTTTTAGGTGTGTGCTTGAAATTAAGCATGTGTTCAGTTACTTCGCCTGGATGGTGATGAAAAATAGCCTGTTAAATTCCAGCCTATATGCTGGAAAGCTTTACTGGATCCAGGTCTGTTTGAGTAGGGTTCAGAGGGCCACATATTTATAATTCTGTCTGTGGTACAAATGACCTGATATAAGTGCTGTAATTTATTCTTGATGCTAATTGTCGTGGCATTTGTGATACTGAGTAGCACTTTTGCTTGTGGTTTGGATGACTTGGAAAAGGCAAGAAGATTGATCAGAAGTCTGGAAAACATGAGAAAAGATAAGCTGAGGAGATGCTGAAGCTCTAGCCATTGTAAGTCTCTAAGAGCAGGACAGACAATGTCCCCATGGATGACAATGACAATTAACCCCCCTCTGGGGCTCCAGCCTCTGGTTCCTAAACCTGGGAAAAGTTTCACTGATAAATATCTGTGAATATATCTAAATATTCCCCTGCCAGTGGTTTCATAGTTAAACAAATAGCGCAAATATTTCTGATTTTTTTTTTCCTTCCTTTTTTAGAGAGAAGTCTTCTTGGAAATAAATGAAATGTGACATGAGTAGTATGTTAACTGTAGACTTGTTTTTTAGCCAAGAAAATGTTTAATATTTATTTTCTTTGTCTTGTTGGAATCTTACCTCCCAATTGCAGAACGTTTTGTGCAGATTAAAATGAAAATTAAATCTGACATTATTTCCTGACGAGCTGAGAAACTCAAAGGCCACAATAGCATTGCGAAGTACTACTATGTTTGGGTTTTTTTTTTCCTCCTTCTCAAAAAAATCACACTTCCCAAATGGGTTGGAATGTGTTGGATAGAAGAAAACTTCAAAACACCACCCTTTCCAAAGCTGGTCTACTATACGTTGCTATAAAGTGAAATCTGACAGATATAATTCAACTGCCTAATCTAGCTAAGTGTGTAATAAAAACCTCTTTACTTAAAAATCTCAAACTCTTACCTGGAATTTAAATTCTGAAGTCCCTGGTGTGGTATGCAAGCTTAACCATCCTTATTTTAGTAAGGAGAGAAAAAGTGACACTTTCATGTGTAGAAATCAGCCACGGAAATCCACCAAGATTATGAAAGAGGTGGAGCCAGGTCACCTCTTGTCATTCCCCATCTTAATCTTTTTCCTGCTGCTGTATGAAGACCACCTAAGAAAACCATTGCAGAATTTCCATGCCTCCTTCTCTGCTCAGAACAGAGGTGTAATTACATAGAATTTCTTCTTCTGGCCTCTATGCATGTTTTGCCCTGCAAGATCTGCTGTTTTTGCAACTCCAAACTGAAGTTACTCTCCCAACATTTCACTATTTCGCAGCAGGAAGGTTCTGTGGTGATGGTGTGTGGTTTGGTGTTTGTGGGGTGGATTTTTTGTTGTTTTTTTTTTTTTTTTTCTCCTTCTTTTCCTGCTGAGAGGGATTTGGTGGAAGATCCTGCGATCTGCATTCTAAGAAACCAGTATTTTCCAGGGTGCGTTGCACCGGTACATCATGATTATGCTCCCTGCCCCTCCCTCCATTATTAATTTATTTATTTTATTGCTGGTGTTAAATGGTTTTGTCAAAAGCAACTCTTTACAGACCTTTAATGCCGGAGCAGATGATCGTTTTCCACCAGCCCTCATGAATAATTCAAGCTGCTGGCTCACAGGCTCATCCTCAGCACCAAGGGCTCTTCTGAGGAAGCGAGGTTATTGATGGTAACAATCATGACGAGTCTCATCTTTGAGCAGGATGTACTTATTAATCCTTGGAAGAAGCCCAATCTTGAAACAAACCATATAGTGCTGGGGCTTTTCCCACCTCCTTTTCTCTCCCTGCTGTTGCTACTTTTGATACCGCTACTACTTTTGACATTGTTATAGCAAGAAAGCCAAGCGACATGATAAATCCTCTGGAAGAGGTAGAAAGAGGAGTAAATGGTGAGATGAGTGCTCAGCAAGCAGGCTGGTTTTCTTTCTTCTTGTTCCTCTTTCTAAATTAATTTTCTTCAGCAGTTCTCATGCCCTTTGCATGCTGGCTTTCTGCAAGTGCTTGAACGAACACGTTTATTGGCAGAAATATTCTGGGACTTGGGGAATGATAAGGCTAGAATATTAAGTAATGAAAACTGGATCCATATACCAGGAACTTGATTATTAATTCTGATAATCGAGTCTCAGCTGTGTTTACACAATGCTGGCAAAATCTTATAACTAAATTGTCAGGCTAGTCCTGGAGTTGGCAATTGGTCTTATTTGTACCAATAATAGAAGATGACAGAAAATACCTGGAAACCAGCTTGTTCTCTTGGATTCACCAGTACTAAAACCAACCATGAAACATGTAGGCTCTCCTAAATGGTAATAATATAGTAGGTTTTTGTTTTCTTTGCTTTTAAAGCTGATTTTTATATTAGATAGTCTGAGGCTTTGTGAATGTATTTTTCAAAAAATACAGTATCAGCCCCTAGATTCATGCACAGCTGAGCCACAGGTGGCTCATAGTCCAGCCAATTGTTTGCAATTTTAGTAAGCTAATGTGGGGAGATTGGTCCCCCTCAAGTCTAAAGGGACACTACTGCTCTTGGCCCTTTGGATCAGAAACAGCTCATCTCCATTATAATATGTGTGGCATAATTGCCTATTGCTTGATATGGTTCTTTAGGTTACTGGAATGGACTGAAAAGATAGATTTTGTATTTTTTTTTTTCCCTACTTTTATGGTGTTTGTGTGTTGCTATTATCTTTGGTTTTTAAAATGGTGTGTGTAAAAAGCCTGTTGTTTCTGCCTTTGCTGGAAGAGCCTTTCAAACACTGGGAAATATCAAATGCAGTATTGTATCAGGAGCCAACTAGTGCTGAATATCTAATAAGGGATGGAATCTTTAAGTGACCTTACATTTTCCATTTAAATCCGTATTTTTCGCATCTTCCCAGCCGGTCTGGGGTTGAACACACTACCCCTGGGGACTGATGCGATGCTTGCTGCTGATCACCTCTCTTGCATAAACCTTGTTCTGGGGATGTGGAAGGACTGGTGTTCTTTCACACCTTTTTGAGAGAGCTAAATGTCCCTTTCCTTCAATCTATTAAGTTTATTGAAGAGGAGGTTAAGAGGTGATTTGATCCACTAATAGATAGTAGACAGCTCCATTAATCTAGAGGTGATAAGTAGAGCATGTAACAGGATCCAGGGCTTGGAAGGTAAAGCTGACTGAAGTCAAACACTGCTGGCTTTTTAACACTGAAGGTAAGTGACCACTCACTTTCCCAGACCTGCTGTGGATTTTCCCTCCTTCGTGTAAAATACACTGATGTGAACAGTAGCTGTGCCTTTGATAGAGTGATGACTGTGTGTGCAGTTTGCTGACTTCTGTTCTGCAAGAGAACGACACAGCTGTGACTGTTCCTTCTGGCCTAAAAGCCTGTGAAGGATGAGAGGAACCCCACATCTACCCATCGCCCAAGTTTTCAGTGCTTAAACAGGAGGGAAAAAGCATGATATTATGATATTCCGTGTTCAAAGAACAGCATAGAGAATATACTTTTATCACTAAAAACATAGGCAAGGACCTAAAGTGCCTGTGCTCGGTTGTCTTAATGCTTTTTACGTCTGCAAGAAAATAGGGAAGACTCTTGTTATGTTCTTTATCTTTTTCAGGCAATGATGTTATGACACCCATCATAAGACAGAGCATTTTGGGGTACAGCATTAGTGAGAGCAGAACTCATTGTATAGAATGCATTAGTCAGTAAGTATTTTTTTATGTATGTAAACCAGGACCAATGCTGGCTGTTTTGTTCTCTTGGCAGTTCTGCTGCAGCAGAAAGTATGGGCTGACAACTGCTATAAAAAAGTTCTTCTTTAACTTATTTCTCATCCTTTCAAGACAAACTAGAGGGTTAAGCAGGGGGAGGCCAGAGAGGCAACAAATCTACTAGTGTTCCAAAGTAATTCAACTCTTGCTTCTTTTGCTGAGCATATAAATGAGTAGATGCCAATTGAGCTCATATACCTAATTATAAGGGCTTTAGAAACTAAGCTTATAAGTTGCCAGCGCTTGGAAAACAGGTTTTGTTGATATGGATCTGCTCAATAAGCAAATTGGGAACCCATGTGGGAAATAATTAATTTTTTTTTTTCCCTAATCCCCTGAGGTTCCTGTTTCCTGAAAAAACACCTTGAGAGTCTTCGTTTGATACATAAGACACAGCTGACTGCTCCTTCCCCTTCCAAGTATGTAGGACAGGGCATTTATTTCAGTGGTAAATCTGTGCTGTATCATGTTCTCAAAGAAATTGGTTAATAGGAGGTGACTGAGGCATCACCTTCCCAGATAATTCTCTTTTTGGTTTTGATGTCTGTTTTCATTTGAGTCCACAAAACGAGTTGTTGTGCTCCTCAGAATGGACTCTCTGCATATTCTGATTCCTTTCAGGGTCACTTGAAGGACATTTGCAGCAGCATTTAATGGAGATTGTGCTGTAAAGGCAGGGACTGAAAAGCAGTTGATAAAGGTTTAAAAGCATCAAACTTGTTCACTTGCTAAAAGCATAAAATCACAAGGTTAAGCTTGATCGTGTTCTGTTAGCTTAGGACAACGTTTCTGCATAAAAGTCAAGTGATGTGAATATTAATAATCCTTTAAGGGTCTTTTGTCCTCACAGTGCCTTTTTGCAACAGTAAATCAAAGTATGCGTAAACTCTAATAGCTGGGAGCAATAGGTAGATTACAAAGTGGTAGTTTGCTTAAAAAAAAAAAAAAAGACTATGAACTTTGGATTTTAATTAATCTCTAAATAAATATTCAAGAATAAGTGTCTCAGAGGGCTCTTGTGCCCCTGTGGCCATCTAGCAAAGTGAGAATGACTCCTTCTTGAAGACCTATAGTATTTCTAATTTGGCCTTCAGAAGTGCGGACCCTAATGAATAATAAAGTAGTAAATGCAAGAAGGACAGGATTTCAGGGTTCGGGCAATCTTGTGAGAGTTTTATTCTTTGAAATCTTTAAAAAAAGAACTTTAATTCTTTGAGACTTGTTAACTAAGGAAATACTTGCATTCCCACAATGAGTTGTACAGGGTTTGAATCTGCCTATCACGATATGTCTTAATCTGGACTTTACCAGGCTGTGCTCTTGAGCATGTACTCATTTGTCTTACCCTGTTAGAGACAAAAAGGTGAATAAGAGCAGTTCAAATATAGGCCGAGATTTAAACTATAAGTGTCCTCAAAAGCCAGGATTTTGGGGGTCTGTCTTCTCCTTCTGAAAAACTCATCAGTGCTGTTAATGAGGATCACGTGAAGCTGGTGTGAAAAATCCATGAAGTCGCAGTTTGTCCCAGTGAAGTCCTGAACTTTGGTGTAAACCTGGGGAGATTTATGGCTTCAAGATGAAATCAAGTAATGCTGAAATTCTCACGGGGTTTCAATACCAGGTGAAATACGTTGTTTATTCTTAGGTTTTCCTTTGAACTTTGTGTTTGAACTCCTGAAAGTAGATGATTTTGGGGGAGTGCAAATTATCACCAGGTGGTAAAGGATAAGTGTCTGACAACTCTTCTATCCTGTAAACATTTAGTCTAGGTGAGTTTTTGGGACTGGAGGGTGGAAAAGACTGCAAGGGAGAGCTGGAAACTCACAGCATTCCTGTCATTGTTTTTGGAGATGGCTGAATTGGCTCAGGGTATCAAAGGGCTGATGAAAACCAAGGAGATTCAGAAAATAAATAGTGTTTGATTTATTTTATAGTGAAGTGCCAAAAGTTGTGATCCTCACTGCTTCACTTTGTAAAATATCCTGTGGCAATGAGTTCTGCAATTTAAGATAAAGATTTGTGTAGAAATGTGCTCTCTTTTATGTATGTTAAGTCTGTTTCTTGATGAATTAATGTTATTTCACTATTTTTCAGAACAGAACAGCTAATAGCCATTCTTGCTTTCCAATAGAATAGCTATCAAAGCCGCAGTTGTGCTCTTATATTTCTACAACAGTCAGTAAAACACGCTCATGACCTTCTGGGTCCCTGTTGTGCATAAAAAAATAAAGAAGAGCACATACACGTTTTTAGTGGCTACTGCTTGATTTTTTTCTTTTTTTTTTTCTCTCTCTGGCTTGGAGACATTAGGACCTGCTCACACTTGTATGACATGGTTCCTAGAAAACCTAAGAATTAATGAAAATTAAAGAAGAGACTCAAAATTTTCTCTACAAAGTGTGGAACATAATTTAATCCAGCTGTTTGAGCAGCATGAGGATGGGGCTGTGCACAGTTTTATTGGTGTTAAATGTTTGTGACTCTACTGTTTTTAAATCTTTACACTGGAACTGGCTTTGTAGCACAGACTAGACCTTTAGATTTTTGTTTCTGTTGAAGATATGAGGGACAACAATGAAGAAGAAAGGAAAAATCAGTTACTCTTCTCCTTTTTCTGTGCCACAGTTGTCTTCAATGCAGCTGTGAAGTGGTTCTCCAGTGAATTATTGGCCCTTCCTTTGTGTCTAATTTAGAAATAGCAACACTGTCAAAGTCTTAGCTAAATCATTTTAAAGTAATCAACATCTGACATTTTGATTTTTAGAGATCAGTCCCTTTTATATCAAGCCAAACACTACCTATCTAAGCTCCAAAACTTATTCCAGCTGGACTTATTAAGTTGTCTGATCTTCTGAAATAGAAGATGCTTTAGATAAGTACGTGTGTCCAGGATTAAAAATCCTTTCAGCATCCTAAAAAAAAACCCAAAAAAGAACAAAACTGTCCCCGCATCTTAGACAAAAATCCATGAAGTCTGAGCAGCAGTAAAATACATATCAACCCAGATATTTCTTCTACAATAACTGTATTTTTTTCTTTATACAAAGAAAGTCCTAAACATATGCAGATATCTTAATTTTCCATATACAATGTCAAGAGGAGCTCCAACACTATGGGTTTATTTTTTTTTTATATATATATATATATATACACATGTATATGTGTGTGTATATATACACATTATATATATATTTTTTATATATGTAAAACACTCATGTACAATACACGACCAATGTGGTTCCATCTGCATCATCGTGCAGTTTAAACAACAACGAAGTTGGGCCACCTGCCATGAAAAAAAACCCTCAGCTTGTGGCTTGACTGCTGGGGAGAAATTTCACAGGTCTGGTGGAAAGCAAGGCATGAAAATGTACCGTAGGATCGTAAGCGGCTTATCAGAGGGAGAATGTGCCTTACAAAGTCAGAGCTGAACGGAATATTTCATGTCTTTGGCAAACGTGGTGTGCATGATCTGAACCATTAATCAAAGGCTGACAGCCTGCTTGGGGATGCAGTGTCAAATAGGGGAGGGCTTGCAGAGCCCCATCCAAATGGCATCTGGGGGAAAAGAGGGAAAAAAACAACCAAAAAACAATGAAAGGAATGTTTATGGTGCTGGAACAATTTTACATACTCTAAAATTTTGGAAACTTATATTGACCTGAGTCAGGGGGAGTAAAATCAGCATTCCATGTTGCTCTGTCAGGTTTGGTTTATACTGGGTGTTTGACAACCACTCAGTTCAGAAACCTTTCAGAACCTTCTCATCTACTTCTTAAGCAAAACAAATGAGTTTTAAAAATACCAAAAACAACAACAAAAAACCACCCCAAAACAACAACAAAATCCAATCCTGCACTAAATTTAGAGAATTCTGCACATCTGGCGATGCTAATGTCTCTGTGATGTGTGTCCAGATGTCTGCTTAGAGAAGGTGGAAGTGCATTCAGCTTGTTTATGTATAGTATACTATGTGCTGACTTCAATTTTGGCAGCCTGTGTAATAGCTGCTTTTGTCAAAGTAACGTGGCTTTCTCCTCCCTTTTAATATTCTTTCTCTCATAGAATTAAAAATATTGTGTGAGGCAAGGAAGTTTCTCTTATTGTATTTATAGAAAATGAAAATTTAAAAAAGTCTCGCCTGTTGCCTTTATGAATTCATGTATATATTGGAAAACGCAGAGTTGACCCTTTTAAAGCCCATGTTTTTTCTGCTCCATTTATTTTGGGAGGAGTCCATACTCTGTTTTCATAGTGATGAGAGGTACATGTAGTCACTGATGCGAGAAAGAAGGTTTTAAATCTTGTGGTGCTCCTGTAAATTAAAAGAAAGTTATTAGCATCACTGGAGTTATGCTTTGTTTCCAGCAATGCCACAGAGACCAGCTGATCATCATAACAGCGGTATTTACACAACTGCTGGCTTTTGGTTTTGTTTTTAATTTCTTCTTGCGTGCTTTTCTGAATTACTACTATTTGCTTCCTGTCACCAAAAAAAACAATTATTACCTCTTGCCTATCTAAAGTATATCTTCTAGATATCTAGGAACATCACTACTTACATTGTGCTGGGATCGTTTAATTGAACTTCTTTTAGCACATTTCTAAGAGTGTGTTAAATAGGCATGTGCAATATCTCCTTTTATAATAAGCCTCTATTAAAGAAATGAAAGTGTCTTATGTGTTTTGGGATGGAATCTTCAGAGGAAACTGAAAGCTCAGCTCCCATACCCTCAAAATCAGGTCCTCAAGACTAGCCCTGGGGTTAAGCTTAAACTTGAAAAATAGGTAAGCTTTTTTTCCCATGTGCAAGATAGTCACTGTTTTGTTTTGCCTCATCTCCACCCTAAACACATTTCTAGTAGAAAGGATGCTTCACCTTTCCTGTATTAGTATACTGAAGGAACCAAAAACCAGCAGTCAGCCCTGAGCAATATCCTGAGTGCATGAGCAATATCCTCTGAAGCTAGAAAGAGAACTAAGATGTTCACCTCTGCTATTCAAGGTGGTGTTTAAAACTGTCTGTTTGCTTCAACAGACTGATGTTCAGCCTAAAAACCACCCTGGGCTCCTGCTGTGTCCCATCCATTGGCACCGCAACAGCGCCAGTGACACGGAGTCCAGTGAAAGGGCTGGAGCATGGACACGCAGCCTTTCTAAAACCTTCAGAGGCTGTTGTGGGCTTGGTTTTTAGTTGGGAGTTCAGGTGTCTGAGGATGGCCCACAAGATGTGCTGTGGAAGCCTGTCACCATGAGTTATGGTCGTTATTCCAAGGACAGAACGGGGAAATTGCTGCAGAGACTGCAACCAGGCTGCCCTCAGTGTTGAGAGCTGCAAAAACAAGCACATCAGACCTCAAACATTTTTGTTCTCTGAGGAAAAGGTTTCTTGGTAGCTCTACAGCAGAATATAAAATGTATAGAAAGAAACATAACAGATTAGGCAAGCTAAACTCTGTCCCCTACAGACTATCTTTAAAACAAAGAGACAAGAGGAGGAAAAACAAAAAGTCTGAACTTCTAGTTACCTCTTGTGTGAAATACAATCAACTAGCCAAGTCAACAGTGAACTCTGTCTGCTCTTCTCCTGCTAAAAAAATGAGATTTGTCTCGGGGATGTTTCTTGACTGCAGTGAATATGCACTCAGTTGCATTGGCAGGTAATACAATCTCTCAGCTACAACGAGCTCTGCCTTCCAAGGCATTTTAATTTTTACAGCTCAAGTGCTCTGAGGGTGCCAAAATAATCAGGGCTTTGCATTTTGTGTTCTTGCCATGTATGGCTGAGGATCTGATTGTTAATCCCTCAAGGTAGCAGTAGCTTAATTAAAGCTATGTATCAGTGAGGAGATAATTGTAATGTCTTTTGAGTGGCTGGTCCTAATTTACGCTGTGTACAGTCTGATATAGTCATCTATAATGTATCAAAGGTCTGTGCTAGCTTTTAATGTAAAGCCATGTAAGATAAATGAAGAGTACATGTGGCAGGTGCTCAGTACATGCATTTAGATTAAGCCCTGCTCATTGAGGTGGTGATTAGATGAGTTATGTCAGGGAATTGTAACTGCTTCAGTGGATGAGGAAAAGGTTATTTCTAAGAGCTCATTTTAGCAGCATAACTGGCACGTAATTCAGATATCAAATACTAAATGAGAAGGGAGAGCAGGAAGGGTGCAGGGTGCAGATGCTGAGCCATGCAGACAACACACACACAGATGCAATAGAAGTTCTAGGGCAGAATTGCTGCTAAAAAGCTGTTTGAGTAATGGTCTCTCTGATTAGCTTTAAATGCCCCATAGTGATATTTAACTACTACTTAAATGAGGTTAGGGTGCGATTTGTTCAGAAATGGGGGTTCAGTCATAGTTCATTTGCTTTCTCTGTGTCTCTGTAGACCTGGGAGCATGCAGGTCAAATCTATAAGAGCAAAGGTGGAAGCGCAAGGCTTGTCTTCCTCAGTTTTATTAGCAGGAGAATTATTATATTCATCAAACTGGCAGAACTTCTGAAAGACCGAGTTGAGACTTGTTCTTTCAGCACTATAACAAGATCAGAGAGGAAATATGCACCCATGGGTTTACTAACTATCCAAAAATATCTGCGACTTTTTTATCTGTGCTGTTTCTCCAACTGGGCTTGGACAAATACTGGATCAGAGGATCCACTGAGCACTAACAGGCTATGCCCTGCTCCTCTGTGTGTGTATATATATATATATATATATAAAGGTGCTCGTGCATGAAGAAGATGAGGCAATTCTAAAGAGAAAAGAGCATAAAGGCAGAGGAGAGGGCTCATAGCAAGGATTCCTGAAAGGAAAATAGAATGAAAGTAGAATAAGAGCTGTGCATGTGTAATGTGCAAACGTACAGGTCTGTTCAGCAGGTCTTTTTGGTTTATGTCCACAAAGAAAACATACTAGAGCATAGAAATACCAGGCTCCAGCCCTCTGCACTGTGTTGTGCCTGTGAAAACACTCAAAATGTAAAGAGCTTGCTGCTGGGTGTTCACAGGAGCCGCTCTTTCCAGAAAGTGTTTTGCTTTTGATTTTTTTTTCTTTTCCTTCTTCTTTCCCCAGCAAGTGCAATAAGATGCTGTCGGGTTTTGCAGCCACACTTGCTGCATTAACTGTTTTCATGTTAATCCTGTCTCTTAAAGGTCAGTTGAGATCACAGACCCTGTTACACCAAGTGCAGCACAAGAAAAGGCGAACTGGGAAAAGAATGAAATGTAATTCTGTAGGGTGACTCTTGGCAGGTAAAACCGGAGCAAGGCAGTGCTTTAAGGATCTAGGCTTTACACCTAACATATGTGAGAGTGGATACTCTCCCATGTGTTGCAGCTTCTTCTGGCCAGGATGATGATGGAAACTCCACAGAAGACATAAAATGCTGTCTAGTAAGTTAATGCTGTTGGGTGCATCCATGCCTGATGAGAAGCGATGTGAATGCTAGAGGGTCCCAGCATGTCCTTACCAGGTGTTCTTCCACAATAGAAATGTCTACTCTATCTAATCTTGTACACTCTATTAAATCTCACAAGCCAGACAAATTCCCTGTGACAAGTAACCGATCTTCCCTGTCTTGCTCTGACCTCACAAAACAGAAGGCTCCCCTCAAACAAGGCTCCTGGATGGGGAATGGTAGAGCAGTTGTATTATTTCTTCCTGTTATGTGAAAACTTAGCAGGCTGTGCAATAAAAGACATAACATTCAATTGACCTTTTGCTTATCTATAAACGTAAAATGAGCTACACAGACCCCAATTCACCGAGGAGCCATTTCCGAGAAATTTATTTCCTTTTACTAGCCATAAAAATAAATTGCTCCGCACAAAGAATAGGCACAAAAATAGCTTTACTAGCCTATAAGAAGATTATTATGAAGGAGATGTTTTTCCCTGGGCAATCACAGCCAGCCAATGTGTTATCAAATTTTTATCTCATCAAATTGCTAGGCACAGATTAGTGTTCTAGGGAGATTTTCTATGTTACATTGGCCTTCTGTAACCTACAGCTTGTGTACCCAAACCAGGCTGGATTCAGGGATTGACTTCTATTCTTTGAAGGATGGATTACTTTTCTTTTTTTCCTCTGCCCTATTTTTGAGCCAGATTTGAAGAGTCTTACACAAAGCGTTCTAAGGTGGAAAAAAAAAAAAAAAAAGTGATTTTTACATGTCATATCAGTCTGTTTGGACAAAGCCAGGCAAAACTGTTCTGAAAGGCAATGGGAGGATAAGGCAATAAGTCAGAGTTTATCCAGCCCATTTATCTTTGTGGACTCTAGGACAATGAGGTGAGCTATTAATCTTGCCGGGGTTGTAGCTGAAGAAGTTGACTCACTCACTTCCATCTTTTCATTCTGCTTTTCCAATGAAATTCATGGTGGAAAACACTCCCTTTGAAGAAAAATTTCCCTCCTGAAAGAGTAAACTCCAGCCCATTGCCCCTCTGTGGTTAGACGACATGAATTATCAGGGTTAATTTTTTTTGTGCTTGACTGTGTCCTGATGTGTCATGTACTGATGGAGATGCTGAGCAGGAGCAGGCTGGTGAATCCCAGAGTCAAGGGACAGGTTCTCTTTTTGATGCTCCTATATACTGCTCTTCTTGCCGTTGCTTCCCATCAGCTTTTTTTGTCTGATTAGCTACAAGATTTGTAGGGCAGAGGCTGTTTCTTACGGTCTGTGTGAGGAGAGCATAGCTCAATGTGCCTGGTGTCAGCTGAAACTGCTCTAAAGGGTCTCCCAGCAGTTCATCACCTTTACCAAACATAGTCTTGGGCTTTCCTGCTGGTGAGATTTGCAACCTTAGATATGCCTTGTTATGGGAATATGTTCCTCTGACTAGCAAAGAAAGGTGCAAGAATCAAAGAGGGGAGATGGTGAGTGTATTTGCCTTGAGAGCCAACATGTTTTGGTACCACTCTGTGCTGAGTTTCTTTTTCGGTCGTATCAGGACAGTGAAGGACTAAATGAAATAGTTGAGCTAAGAATTAGGATGGTATCAGGAAAAAAAAAAACAGCTTTTCCTCTGATCCTGTGCTTCAGCCATCAAATCTGCCTTCTGGCAGAAGATGCTGTTACAGGGGAGAAGGGGCATTACCATTAATGCTACTAGTTAAGGTTTATAAATGTGTGTTTACTTTAGACCTAATCAGGCCATCATTTTGTGCTTTCTGAATATTTATTGGCTGCAAGCATATTGAAATGTAAATCATTATGTAAGAGTGATTAATTTAACAATGTAAGTTTCAAAATAGCATCCTCTGTTCTTGCATGGTACTAATTAGGAACCAGTACATTAGTAAAATCTACATGAAATGTGTATTTAGAACCATTATTTTAAATGGCTTCCTTTGGTCCCTTAATCCCTGTGTATCTGCTTTAGGACAAATAGTGTGAACCTCATCTCCTGTTTGATGGCCCCCGAAACTACAGACTGGCCATTGTGCTGTGTCTCAAGGTAGCACACAACATACATATGTATGTATAAATACATGTAAAATTTAAAGAACTGAATTTTCTCTTTGGATGGGCTGTGTTGTGGTTGCATTAGCGGGGGCACCATGTCCCTGTGTCCCCCCATTCCTGGGTAGGGTGTCAGGCCAGCAGGGACTCAGTTCTTCCCCATCTGCTCTAAGAAGATCAGCTTGGAAAGCCCCTCGATGGGGCCAGGAGGGACCTGGGTATTCTGAAATTAGCTTTTGACAAGTGTTTTGGGAGCTGGCTGTGATTTTTAACTGGTTTGACTTCATTGCCTCCAACACAGATCTGGATGAGGGGCCTGTTTTTGGCAGGAAGGCTTTATAGCGGCATAGATTAACCTGGTAAGATGCTGAAGTAATTTTCCTATTAGGAATCTGGCTTTGCCTTGCATGAGTACAGCATGTCTGCATTTGGGATTTCTGATGGGAGTGTTCTTAATTTAGACCAAAGTTCATGCAGATCAATGTCTCTCCAGCTAACCACTGATTTTTTTTCACTGTAGCAATGCTTAAAGAACAGGTCCTGCAATTTAAACAGCTCCAGAGTTCATGCTGACGAAAAAGTCAGTCTTGAAATAAAAGACAACTAAAAGATGTGTTTTTTCTTTTGCTGCTAGATGGGGTCACCTCAGTCTAGGTATTTAAGAAGGAATTGTGGCTGATACTTTTCTCTATGTTTGTGTCATTTTTCTTGCTCATGCATGCATATACAGCTCCCATATACTTGGCATCTATAAGGCTCAAAAAAAGGATGCGCAAGGACCCTTTCGCTCAGCTCTGTACTGAAGGATCTTAAAGGTGACGCAGAGCTGTGCAAATGGACTGCGACAGACCGAGGATCCGGTCTGTGGTGCCCACAAATCCAGCTGCTTTCCTGCCTTCCCATTGCTCCCTCCCTCCCCTCCTGCGGTAAATAGCCTCTAAAACAAACACACATTTCTAAGCATTATGTCAGTTCTGGGCAGCAGCCAAGGGATAAGATTAGCACCATTGTCATCAGAACGAGTATGGGCTGTCTCTTTGATAAATGATATTGGATCCTCAGGACTTTTTTTTTTTTTTTCCTTCCTTAATGTGCCTGTATATTTTTGGATACAAATGTCCCCAGATACCCTCAGGACAGTGGGGAGAAAAGGGAGAGGGGTGAAGAGAGAGTGATAATGGAGCTTTGCTGTCAGCCCGTTTTCTCCTGTCTTCATCTTTATGGGGGGAAAAAAACCCAAGGTGTGAAACACTGACCCCTTGACCAGCTGGGTCTCTTTTGTGCCCTCTGTGCCAGGAGAAAGACTCAAGTATATAAAACAATTAACATCACTTGGCTCATCGCCTTTTTTTTTTNTTTTTTTTTTTTTTTTTTTCACCCCTTGCGAATTTTTCATCCTTATTTAGCTCCGTGGCTCTTTCAAATACCAAAGATAATGTCACGATTTCCAGTTTGTGAGGACTGAGGTTTTGAGCCCGAGCTGGGCAGCTGCTGGTGAGCTGCCATGCGAGACTCTGGTGCCTGCACTCCCTAAACCTGCCCTTCTTCTTCCTTCTTCTCTGCCTCTTTGTCTGGTTCTCGTCTGTCCTCTACAGCCCCCGCTGCAGTCCCTGGGACAGAGGCTGTCTCTGTTCTGTGCTCTGTACAGCACCTACTGCCTCTCCTCACACCTGGGAGATCGCAGATTTGGGGAAAGCGAATAATGACATTCACAGCTCTAAATACTTTCCCTTACAAATGTCAAGATGCCCTTTCAAAAAGGGCTCAGGAGAACAAATTCTATTTTTGGGGGGATAAGTGAACTCTAACTGCACTTGNTTTAATTTGAAGGAAAAAAAAAAAAGAAATGGAAATAATTTTAGTTGCACATTTCACTGCTCAATCCAATGTGATGTGAAGCAAAGACAAATGCTGTCACTAGAAACAGCAGGAGATTGCTTTGTGATCTTAACCCTCTCTACCCCTCAGCTTGAGCATCTGTGACTTTACCCACTGTGATTCATTAAAGAGATTATGTATTAAAATAAAGATGCCTTTTATTACCTAAGAAACAGAAAACATCCTCATCACTGTGCCCTGATGGCAGCCGACATTAAGCAATGTGGTTTCAATGTGGTGGGTTGTTGTGTGGGGTTTTTTTCTGCTGTTTTTGTGTGTTGGTTGGTTTATTTGTTTTCCACCTATCCATCTGTGTCCACTTGCTGTCTGTTGTCTTGGGCTGGGGACAAGGATCCTTTTTTCCACTTACGTTTATATAATGCCCAGTGTAATGTGGTGCTGCTCAGGGTGCCCAGACTCCAACACAGAGTGGGGGGGGCGGGGAAAAGAAATCCAAAATGAAATTTGAGGCCGTAGCCCTTCCTCAGCATAGTTGCTTCAGTATAACCACTGCATTAGGTGATATCATAGAAATTGTTAATTCCCAGTGCTACTGGAGCTAGAATGAAAACCAACCTCCCTCTTATGAAACAATTTCCTTTTTTTCTCTCTATGGGGAAGCTCATAAGATTTTCTTCTATTCAAGGGAGCTGTGGTTTTTGGAAAGGGGAGAAGACGGTTCCTTAAAGTGTTAAGGATGAATGTGAAGCGCATGGCAGCACTGGGATCACCGCAGCCTTCCCATTGTGTGACTGTTCACCTGGGTCTTTTCATTCTCTCTTCTTTCCAATTTATTTCCTTACATAATAATGACCCAAAGGAGGGTCATCACTTTGCAAACACCATTTGGCTGAATTTTGATGTGGGGATTTGGATCACTCTGACAAATGGGAGCCTTCTGCATGGCTGGTTGTAGTAGTGGGGGTGCTCGGTGGGTGAGAAACCTTGCATGGAGCATGCCTGGCCCCTGCTTTGTCCTGAAGGTCTTTATACCTGAGCACACACGTGCATGAAGAATTTGGCAATATTAAGGTTGGATAATGGAGGGGAGGACTACAGGGAATGGTAGCTTTCAGAAAAGGGCAGTTCAGATAAATTGAGCAATTACAAGTAGGTATTTCACCTATGCTGCTCTCTTCTCCCCTTTCCCTCTCCTCTTCCATCACCTCCTTTCCTCTCTCCTACCCAACTTCTCCCCATGCACTTGGGGTACTTGGGCTGGAGGAGGTAGTTAAATCAGTTGTAAGGTGGTGTTTGTGCTTCCCAGGGCTTTTGAAAGGTCTGTGAAAAGTCATGGGGTAGTTGTAGCTCCTGCTGAAGGTTGATCAAGACCCAGAAGAACTTGTGATAGGCAGGCAGTGGTGGTTTGAATCTGGTGGTACCCGATAACACCTTGAGATTGTGTCCAATTCTGTGCTGTGCCAGACTTTTCAGGCCACGTGGGACTCACCCAGTTATACAGCAGGAAAGAAGATATTATCTAAAAGTTTAAGGGGTTAAAAACACTACCACAGAACCACTTATTATTACCTTGTGTCTATTTATCAACTGGGTCAAATGCATCCTACCTTTGTGCTAGAAATGGAGCTCACCTGGGAATCCTTATGCAAAACAACATTGCCTGTTTATGACCTTCCAGCACATGAACTTGTGTGCATTTTCACCAGGCTCTCAGCATGCTGGATGACTCTCAGCATCCTGGGATATGTTTTAAATTAGTGCCCGAGGGGGGAATGGGATTGAGTTGTGCACCAGATGCCCAACTCAGCTGAACTTTCTTCTTATGCTTTTTATTAAAGTTGTATATCATCAGGAGAGTGTGAAAGTCACACTGGAGAAGGGAAATCATCTCCCCAGCACCCTGGCCTGTCAGGCTGCTTTGCATAATAACTTACGGAAATGAACTGGCCACTTCTAATACTCGAGGACAGACTGAGAGAGAAAAAGCCTTCTGAGGATTTTATCACAAAACAGCCTTATGCGGCACATCTGGTTTGTTTTAAGCATCTCTGTGTATTGGGAAGAGAGCAGCAGGGGATGGGGCGGGAATGCTTTATTTGAAATCTTTTGCAATGTTTCTGAGTCAACTGTTTATAATGAGAACAATGGTCTTGGGAAAACTGCAACCATGAGACGAAGCATCTGAGCGCTCGAGACACTGGTGTGGAAACTTCTGTCGGGTTTCTTCACCTGCTTTACTTCCCTGCTGTTCTCAAAAGGGCAAGTCTATGGGAATTCTGCTGTTGAGATGGGCTTTACCTTTGTGGAACAGCTGAGAAGACTGAAATTCAAACCAGGACCTCTTTGTTCCAGTGCAGGCTCTCATTAAACACACATCCACATGCAAAATCCAGCTGTCCGAATCACTGCTAATTATACCGTTATTCACATAGTGCTGGGGTTCCTTGGTAATTTGGTGTAGCTGTTGTGAGCGGAAAATAGATGCAGGCTGCTTCTGTGGTGCAGAAGTCAATGAAGCTTTGGGGATTTACAGCACCTGAGGCTTGGCCCAAGTCTTTAGAAACAGCAAGGTACAAGGTTCCCATTTGCGGCTTGAATTACACACCTGCCCTGGCACACATTTGGGAAAAGACATTACTTTAGTCACCACCCATATGTTTCTGGAAATGAAATTGAAGAATGAAGCAGTAAAGGAGAGTGAAGAGGTAGGTGACTCCGGAGAGGAAGATGCCCGCCGAGACTGAGGAATAGTCCTAGATGGGCTCAGTATTAATGGGAGATGAACAAGAGGTCTGGAACGCTGCGAGGAGCTCATTGTAGATGTCCTGAGACCTGGCCTAACACCTCAGCCACTGGGGAAACCTTCTGGGTGTGCAACTATAAAAATACAAATTTTTATTTCTATGTCAACGGGCTCATCAGGAAACTCTCAGAATTGTTTATTTGGATTGCTTGGCTCTTCCCTGACAGCATAGATTTAATCCTGCTTAAGATCAAATAAAATGCAAATTTGTTTTGCGCATACTAGATAACAACCAGTTCCCAACCAGATTAAATGTGCTGGATTCTCCTTTAGTGCCCAAAGCTCCTATGCTCTTACCAGCTGTTGTGTTTTTGCACAATATAGCCTTATAAACTGCTATTTTACACTGGAGATCTTAAGGAAATAAAATAATTAATTACAACTCAGAGCTAATTGGAATCAATACTTAATGTTTTTAGCTCTCAGAATTAATTGTGAAATGATGTATCACTAGTTTGATGGTGAAATATAGATGGATATCTCAGATTCTTCCTCTGGGGTGTCATTCCTATTGACAGATTAACTGGCTCGAATTTTTTCTGTTCTCTTCTGTCTGCCTTTCTGTGTTCTAATTCTCTTGCTTTGAATTCCATATAGAAAGTTTGATCATTTGGTTATTAAAATATAGTGGTAAATTAAAAAAACTGCAAGGCACAAGATATTATTCATTGGTAGGTATAGGGAGTTTTAAAATGGACCCTTGGAAAAGGTTTCATATTATTGTTCTCTTCTGATTCAGCTGATCAAGTGTTTGTTTCATTTCCTATCCAGGGAGAAAAGGAAAATGTATCTCTACTTGTTTCCCACAAAGTCACCCAGGAGTGTCTACGGTAATTAGGTGCCTTAAATTGCAGCTGGGGGCTCTCCTGGGGGTTTCACAAGTGCATGAGGAGGTCAGACCCTGAGTACCTGTTGGGGTCCTGCTGATTTTCTCAAATAACAACTCTCCCTATTCGGTGTAAAACTTGCAATGTGCTAAACGAGTTATGTGTTAGCCTGGCTGTGAACACCTCCAGCTATTGTTCCTGGGGGCTGTGTGGGTGACCCTTATCAGCCTTAGATAATTTCTGCTTTCGCATGTGAATGATATTGCTGCTTATCCAGCTAGAATATAGTCTTGATTGAGCCAGCTTACGCCGTGTTGTAATACCCCTAAATATACCCGTGCACTCAGTAGGGCTGACTCACACAGCACAAAATATTTCCATTAATAAACGCTAATAAGCGGGTGCCAAGTGTTAGCGGATGCCCTTGGCCAGGCTGAGGACCAAGCATGGTGGCTCTGGTTGGTGGAGGTGCCCTGATGATGTAGACCCAATGGACCCCATTCAAATATGAGTAAAGGTAATCCGTTGGTGTTAATGTTGTCTAGAAATTAACACTTAAACACATGCTGGTAGTATATTTACACCCACAATTTTTATCTGTGGTATCCAGGAGTAGTCGAAGGATTATTTCACAGTTGGAATAGTTATTTTGTAAGCATAGTAGGGACTTTAGAAGAGGTTTTGTCATTTCCTTTCCACTCAGTTTCTTCCCAGAGAAACAGACATGCACAGAACCCTGTTTATGATACCTGCATTAATAACTGAACGTGTGTGTAGGTGTAAGGATTGCTAATAAACACATCTTAAAACAAGATCTATCTTCCTTCCCTGAACTGGCATGCTCCCAAACAAACTCAATTGGAAAATTCCCTGGTGCTGAATTTGGATTTTTTTTTCCCTTATATGAAAGCTGATGATCTCACAAGCCCTCCACACAGAGTGAGGAGAGTGGTAAAAACTTCCAAATTGCTGGCGGTGGTGTGAGCGCTGTTATTAGCAAGATACAGTCAGCGAGAAAGTCACACATGCAGCTGACCTTTTGCACGTGTGCCGGCTTTCCTTGTACTGTCTAAAGAAGACTATAAATGAGTATGAAGAGAAATATTTTTCTGCATCTGTTCTCAGTTTTTCTTCCTGCAGTTGACAGCCCTTGTGCATGGCCAGTTGTTCTGTTCTCTATCTCTACAGTCCTGCTGCTCTCTTGGATGGCTGTGTGAGGGTGTGGTGTTTTGTTTTGTTTGTTCTTCTTCCCATAAATCCCTGAGAAATATGACTAAAACTCAATGGGGAGAACAAGCGGTAAGGTGCTCCCTATAGGATGGTGTTCATGTGATGTTGTGACCCAGGGCAACATCATCTTTTCAGTCAATACGATAGAAGCATGGAAAAAACCGTAAGGAAATATTACTAATCCTAGTCTATCAACCCCAGTTGATAGCAATTCTTGCTGTAAGTGAAAAGTGGCTTTGTGGTTGACTCCAAGTTGCAAAACTATACTTTAGAGAAGGGTTCAGCTAAGTAGTGTGTGCTGTGTTGTTTTTTTTCTCGCTGTGCAATGTCCTTCTTGTGACGGTCTCTTATTGCAAGTCTGGGTGTTTGTTGGTTACATGAGCTTTGTGTTAAAGGGAATTCTCCAGGTGACCCCTTTGGCACTTCTGGGAGTGAGCAGTGCCGGGACCTAATGTTAGGCACTTCAACGGGTGTTCTGTGTATTTTTTTTTTCTCGTGAGCTTGTTGAAACAATTTAACTTTTTTTTTTCCCATAGAAAAAGTTACATTTCTTAGTGAAAAACAGAGCTCTAAACCCATTTTGAACACTGTGAAAAAGGACTGAAATCTGAATACTATTGGATGAAAACCAAGCCAAAAAAAAGGAAAAAAAAAACCCTCATCCCTGCTTTCTTTTCCCTATCAATATTAAAGAGAGATTAAAATTATCTCAATGATTTTTTTAATTTTTTTTTTTAATAAAGCATTTTCTGGGAAGAAAATAGAATAGATGGAAGACTTTCAGCCTAATTTAGTAACAATCACTCAAGATACAACTTGGAAAGAACTTTCTGAAGCTGGAAAGCAATTCTAATGACATTTGCGACTGGGGAAGCATACGATTCTCTTTTGTGCTTTGATTCATATTCTCTGTTATATTAGGCAGCTTAAAAACTGAAGGAATACTTTATCAGTGTTGTTCTGCTATTCCTTCAATGCAAACCACCATCTTTCTGTAAAATGAAAAATAAATTGGTCAGGGAGGGACCCTGGACTTCTTCTGACCTGTTTGATGCAAAGCAGAATCTAGTAAAACTCCTCTGTGCAATCAGATGCGTCCACACAGTTAAACCCGAGGCATCACGCACCTCTGATAAGAGAGGCATATTTCTGTAGGCAAATGTAAAACATTTCTCTATGTTTTATTCCTTTCTGCGAGAGTGTGAAGCAGGGGGTGATTTTGCGTAAGCGTCTTGGACAAAGCAAATGGAAGGAAGAACAAAGAAAAAGAAGGAGATGAGGGAATTCTTCAGGGAGTTTGCTCACAGCCTGAGAAAGCTGCTAGAACAGGTCTAAGAGTTGAAATAAGATTTCGCATAAGAGAAGTCTGTCTTTCTGTTGTATCCAAGCCCCCCCAGGAGACTCAAAGGCACAGAAATCTGCACACAAGGGTCTCTACATCTGGAAGAGAATGTGGGGCTGATGAATTATTCATGGGATATCTACTTGTGCTCTGGAATTTCTCTTTATTCATACTTCAGGAACACAAAAAAGGGGGGAAAAAAACTTGTATCACACCTGCCTTTTAATTTAGAAAGGGATTTCTTGTAGTGCTGCGGGCAAAGTCATGTGGACTCAATGGCAAGGTTTGGAGGATGGGGTCTTGAGGCTATGAAAGGCTGTAATACTGCAATTTTATTCTGTCTTTTAGGCAATCTGAAAGAGTGCAGAGAAAATCAGTGGATAAAGGCAATTGTCTGGCAACTGAAAAAAAAAACCCGAACCAACCAACCCAGCAAAAAAACAACCAACAAAAAAAAAGCCACGATCTTTGAAGCCTTTCGAAATTATATGCACCTTCATCAGTTCTGTAAAGGACTGAAAAAGGGTTCTGAAAGCTATATTTCCAAGGCTCTCCAGGCATTGCCAGTTTCTCTGGTTTAATTCGGGGTTGAATCAATCTTGGTCTTGTAGACTGATAAGTGTGAAAAGTCCTCTGAGAAATCAGTTCATTGTTTACTCTTCTGGCAACATCTCAGTGTAGATGAGAGGGGAAGATTTGTGCTGAGACAGAGCTGTCTATGGGGGAAGAGGGCAAGGAATTTTTTCCATGTTCTTGCTAAAATAATCCCCAATGCAATGGACTCTTTGCAAAAGCTCTCTCAACCCTCCCCAGTCAATAGCTACACCCATGGAGCCGAGCTCATCTGTGGCAGATGTAGTTTAGTCATCTACAAGGCCATAATGCTTTAACATATCAGCCAAAAGGTCCTATATGGCCTGATGAAATGGCCCTTCCAGATCCATGTGCTCTAACGATGAGGAATTGTGTAATCTAATTTCTGCTTTCCAGTTTTGTGGCCAGTTATGTCTCCTGTGTTCTTGCACCAGCTTTGTCTATTAGCTTAATAGCCATTCTCCTTTGCCAGTACTTCTCTCCTACTCCCCTCTCTCCTATACTATAGTAACAGAAAGCAACCGTGTTACTTAATCTACACAGTGATATATACTTTTCAGCTTTCCATTTCTTCATTACCAGAAAGAATTGTGCTTTAGCTTCAGAAGGTATGGAGCTGCTGTTCAGCCTATTAAAACATTCCCAAATGAACCAAGACATGTATAAACGAGTCATAGTTCATGGACTGGTAAAATCAGGCTGCAGATACGCTCGTCGTGTGTTTCCAAGACATATTGATTACTTGCATGGTTAAAAATATCAGCTTTCTCTTCTACTTTACACAGCTACTGAGCTTGTACAGAGGAGTAATACAAACTATTTTCAGCTAAAATCAGTTGCACTAGGTTATGATAAACTAGTAGTTCAAACATTGATTTCTGGCAGGGCCCCATCTCGTTAACAATTAAGAAAAAGGATAAGACTAGATGATTTCCTGGGCCAGAATTTGTACTTTGTGATGATGCTTCCCTCGGATTGTCTCCTCGCCTGCTGAATCCTTGTAAAGTGTAATGTAGGAAGTGTTTTCCTCTTTAGCTAGATAATGTGTGACACAGGCAGGCTCTTCAAGGACACTATGGCTCATGTTACCTTTCCCACATCACTTTTAGCACGTGTCTATATTAATGTTATCATCCCTGATATAGCTCCATGCAGCATTGTGTAGCAGGTACTGAATAACCAAAGCACTGGTCAGGCGAAATACTGTGAGGGACTGGTGACACAACACCCGTGGTTTCTATTTTCAGTTTTGAAGGTAGGGATAATGTATTGGACACACTGCATGAGCCTTTGACTCTGTCAGGGACTCATGAGGGCCAGGGAGGCAGTACCTGCCATTACTTCTTTAGGATGAGAACTAGAAAGGGCCATTATAACACTTGAGAGACCTCAAAAGTGGGTCATGTTCAGCATTTGAAGAAAGGATCAGAGCATCCTTGCCCATCCCTTGAATTCCTAAATGCACTGGGCCAAATGATGAACTGGAATGGATCTTCTCCATTATTTTTTTAGTAGTAAACTAAAGAAATCATAAAGACAATAAAATATTATTGATTCCTTGTTGTAGCAAGCCATGCAGAAAGCATCAAACGCTCAAGCATTTAAAAAGTAAAAGCAAGTTAGCAGCTGCTTTTATGCACATGGTTGGCCAGTCCTGCTTACGCATGAGCAATCCTGAGGACATGTACTATTATATTAACGACCTTTTTACCCTTAACCTGAGAAATTAAAGGTTTGGATATGTAGTTTACCTGTTTGTAAAGCACGAATTGAGTCCTCTTTACTCAGCCCTAGGGAAACACCCATTTACTGTGCCTGATTGAGTGCTGGAAGAAGTGAAAAGAAGGTTTTGTTTTGTTTTGTTTGGTTTGTTTGTTTTTCAGTCTGTTCTCCAGATGATTTGTTTGTGCAGGACTTGACTGGTCTTTATGTGGAGGTGGGAGGTAAAACCCGTAGTCAACGGCTGTATCTTCAGGAACTGAAGTGACTTCCCTAGTAACTTGTTTTGGTGTTTGCTGGTCAGAGGGGATAAAACCCACTTCAAGGTCAGGAATTCATTCTGAGAGAAATCTGCTGCAAAGGTTGGGCTGTCAATAGCATCAAGCTGAGCTGAGTGTGTGAGAGGCTTTTGTCTCCTAATGCAGAAACCTCCAGTGGGAAGGGCTTAGTTTCGTTTTGTTTTTCCCCCATTTATCTTTTTTCTTTTTTCTTTTTTTCTTCTTCCTTGCCAGATTTCATTAGTCACTGAAGAATCATTGCGGCTTACTCATTTGGACAGATCTGAGAGATTAGTGGGAGCATTCAGGAGTAGTGGTCCCAGGGCAACATTTTGGGTGCTGCACTGTGATTTGCCTTAGTGGTCCAAACTGTACGGCTATTGATTAACGAGAAGATTGTGCCAGGGAGACTGGTTGAGGGAAAGATTGCTGGTGAGCAATGATCTCGCAGAAGTCATTTATTTATTCTTTTTCCTGGAGTGATACTTTTTTTTTTTTTAACAGAAGATCTATTCTACCCATTTTAAGTGGGGAAGAAAGCAAGGTTTGGGTTGAAAATATTCTGATGGGGCAGAAAGGGTGGTTTCCAGGTTCTCTCCTACTCCAGAGTCAGCCTGTGCTTATGCAGCCTCTCTGTACTTTGAGAAGAGAGACTGGGGGTTAAAATGAGACCTGGAATAAAGAAAGTGTATTATTCCTTTTGTCAAATGCTTGAGAATATGGCACTGATCTCATCTGAAGAAAACTAAAAGAAAGTGTAAACATGTTGGCAAGGGGAAATTGATCCATGGCACGGGTATTTTTAGGACATATTCTCTACATTAGGGCCTTCTTGGATTTTGAACCTTAATGTCTGCTTTACCAAAGAGGACAGCATCCTGCAAAGCTGAAGTGCTGGAAAGCAGCACTTCATCTCACTGCCAGACTATTATCACAGAAGATGTTAAAAAAGAAACCACTGATTCATCTGCAGTGACTGCCAGGAACTCGAGCAAACCCCACAAATCATGCTGCTGGGCAGACTGTGCTTTCAAAAGCAGCTATTAGAAGTGTCGGCTGTTTTCTTGCTTTCTGAGTTAAGAATCGATTGGGAAATGGCAAAGCATATTCAATGCTTTCAGAAGTTGCTTTCTGACTAATTTCTTTCTGAATTGAGCTGTCTCCCTGGAGTCTTTCTTTCTTTTAAACCTACAATGTGTATTTATTTCTATAATCTGCTTTTCACCTGAAAAGAATAATAATCCCCATTTACTTTAAGCCTGGCTGAACATGCACTGGCTTCAGAAATTAATTTCTCCCTACTCTTAGCAGTTAAGCTCTGAAGGATAGATATTTAGCTGCTATAAGTTGTTTGGCTTCATTGAAGGGTATTGCCCTGCGTCTTTAACCTCTGGAAGCAAATCTCAGCTTAGAGACCATATGAAAATTGATTTTGCTTGTCATGCCATTATCTTCATTTGGGTAAATGGTGTAACTGATGCACTGCTGACTTAAGTCTTGTGAGGCTCTGAGTGTACCCAGTGACAGTGTAAGCACCTGTCAGCGAAATGGTTTTGACTCAGGGTGAGGGTGCTCAGCATCCTACTGGGAAATACTTTATACCTCAACTATTTGGCTCTGATCTGGCTCCATTTCAGTTCTGGGAAACTCAGACCTTCAAATCTCATCCGTCCACCCTGCAAAACTCAGGATAGCGACTTAAAAATTCTGAGATGATTAAGAAATAACACGTGGGTTGGCTTGCAGTTCACCTCCTGGCTTTGAAGCCTGGAGAGATGCTCTTGATCACAAGTAAAAACTATTTTTAATTTAGCCATTCAGGTTGTTTCATGGACACCCAACTCCACCAAAATTTGTGCAAGATGGCAAGAGCCCTTTGCAGGGTTTAGCTCTGTGTCTGATGAATTTGGAAGAGGACAGTCCCCAGACCTCAGGCTGGGACTGAGCTACTTCTGCAGGTCCATATAGCAGAGAGTGTTCTGAGCCCATTACCAGGATATTTGCTGCAGACAAGGCTGTGATCTGTGAGGCTGATACAAACACTACAAACCTTTGCAACTGGAAACATCTGTCTGGGTGAAGGCAAAGCCTCTTCCTTGGCCTACCATATATTGAGAGATGTGAAGCAGGAAGGCCTCTAAAATTGGATTTGAAGGCCTTTTAATAGAGCAAGATGAAGAGAAATAAAATACTTCTAAAGGATATTCTAATATTTAAGGTTTTTTTTTCTTTGTGTTTTTTTTTTGTTTGTTTGTTTTGTTTTCCTTACCAGGCAGCAGCAAACATGTGGAACGGGGCTCCAAGCTCTCAATGCTGCTTCTCTAAAGCATGAAAACATAAAAGCTACATTGGAAAGGCCTTTGCAAGGTTATTTGCTGCATCCCTCTGCTTGCAGGCAGGATATTGAACCTGCCGTTAAAAATTGCCAATGATGATGGTTCCATACCCTGCTCTGGTAATTTATTTGAATGCTTTAACTAGCCATGCAGGTCACATATTCACACTCTTCTTAAATCACGGTGCTGTTGGTGGTGGAAGTATTTGGTGCAGTAGGGGAGTCTGTGCATCTGTGTATGACAGATGCGTATAAACAGGTATCCCTGCCTAGCTCTCCCAGCTATGGAGGTAAGGATCTGGCCTCGTCTGCCTAGCATAGTGCAGGTTAATTTATTGACATCTAATGGACTCTCTTGTGTCTGTCTGTCTCCTTGTGAAAACAAGAGGGTATTTCTTTCCCTTTCCCCTTCCCCCACCTTCTATTCTCTTTCTGAAATGCTAAAGCATCTGGCTGCCTCCAAGCAAGGAGAAACTGCAAACACCTGGGTGTTGATTTGTTTTTTTCTTTTTTAACCTTCCTCCTGAGATCTGCAGCTGCATGACAGACCCATTCCAGAGGCTGTGAATAGCACCTTCTCCCCACTGCTGTCATTTGATCAGAAACAGCCCCTGACTCTCACCTCTTGATTTAAAGAGCCCTTACTCTGGGGCTGACCTGATTACCTCATGATGAAATGATGTGGGGCCATGACACCAAGGCATGATGTCATGGGCCTTGACATGTCACCAGAAGAAATACAAGCTTCCTGGTGCTGCAACCTTATTACAAGGTGATTTTTGTTCCCCTGTACACCAATTTAAGGATAGGTAGCACGCTTATCCCATTCCTCCCCATTGAGACCACTGCTGTAATTAATGCTGTTGGCTGCCTCGATCGTACCCCACAACATCACACCCATGTAGGATGGGAGATCTGGATGTGCCCAAAATGGTATATACTGGCCATAGATCCCTGGGCCTGTGCACAACCCCCTGCTTGTCCAGCAGCTCAACCTTGCTCGCAGACATCTAATTAGATTGAAGCCTGAAGTCTCTGGATATCATCCCATACCTTTATGTGGAATGATTTATCATGCCATCTGATACGATTCCTGCAGATTGCTGTTAGGAGACCTCGTTTAACATGCTGCACACACCCTTGTCCAGCACAGAAAATGTTCTTGGCAACATGAAACCCAAAGACTTGGAAATGATCCTTAGGAGCCTTGCTGCACAAGAGCCTTGCTTTCAACCGAGAGCAGTCTGCAAAGCCTTTGTTTCCCTGGATGGACACATCAATGCATGTCATCCTGAATATTGATGGTTTTAAGAGTCTTTTTTTTTTTTTTTTTTTAAATATGCTCCATTGGAAACTGATGAAGTTCTTTCCAAAGTCCCCAGGCTGTTGGCAGACAGGAGCTGGCAGTTGGATGCAGTGAGAGGCTTGCAGACAGGTTGGCTTCCAGAACTGCTTCCAGAGCTGCTTGTGCAAGCACAGACACTCTGGGGTGGCCACGGTGCTGCTGCCCCTTGTCCAGACAAGGTCCCAGTTTGGGCATCTCTCTGCTTGGATAGGTCCATGGAGAAATATTCCGCTTTCCTTGTTTTCAAGCCAGTGCCATAACCAATGGTCTCTGGAGATGATGCTCTTAAGTCTTTTACCTGCATCCCTGATGATGTGCTTGCTGTGGTCCTTCATGCTGAGGGCCTGAAACTGGCTCCCTTATGGGTTGCACTAAAATCCTCAGGAGTGCAGGACTCAAGATACAAGGCAAAGAGTGAGCAATTGCACATGGAGACACAAAAAACTTCTCTAACACACAAAATACCCTGTTAGAAATTAAATTTCTTATACCTTTGCCTGTGGGCAGAGCAGGATTTTTGCTACTGATTTCACTGGAAAAATCAGAATCTGAAATGAAAGGTGACAGAATATGCTGCCTGGGTCTATTACTGTCAGTTTGCCTGAGCTGGCAGATAATTCATGGCTAGTAATTTATGTAGCACTTTTACTTTTCCTGCCCTTTATCTCATCTGTGGTCAATTTGTTGGAAGTCTTTCTAATTAGAGTTGTCTTTGCCAATCACATGGTTTATTTCTATTAGCCCATTGGCTAAATGTAGCTCTTACGAGACATTCATGACATATAACTCTTACGAGAACAGGAAAAGTAAGTCCTTTTGACTGTAAATAATTTTTGCATTATTTAAGAAAATTGGAAGTTGGATTAAAAAAATATCATTTTTTACCAAATTAATGTTTTTTTAATTTCTGAGGCTTTAACGGATTTGTTACATAAAACTGAAGTAAATAGAAAACTAAGTGCAGCTGAAAGCAAGAAGTGTTTTATTCTCTAAATGTGAAAGACATTGTTATTCCCAGTACCACCACCCATTCTTCTACCAAACGATTTTCACGTTAATCAGCCCAAACTTGTGAATGTTTTGGATGAGCTGTGTTGGGAGGAGGGGAGTATGGAATGTCTAGTCTATGAAATATTTCCTATATCTATATATGATGATAAATTCAAAACCCGTTTTCCTGCAGGGGTAGTAACATTAGCCTTAAATGCCTTTGTTGCTGCCAGTGAGCTCATTTGCTGGAGTATTTGCAGAAAAGGAAATACAAAAGGGAGGTGAACAAAGGAGAAGTGGTTGAAAGATTGGAGTGAATTGTAATATCCCAGACAGCACATGGAGAGCGAGGGAGAAAAGACAGAAAACAGTGCCACCAAGCTCATGAGTGAATCTCTTCAGCCACTTGCCTGGGCTGGGAAGAAGCTGCTTTTGACATTTCTTCTCCCTGCTAAAACCAGTTTATGAGTTGTGGGTGTGTAAATGAGAAATATAACAGTATCTCCCTGTTCTGCTGGATATCCCTGGCTCGGAAGTATGACTTTAGAGCAAGTCCTGCAAAGATTTACCGCGTGTCCTTGTTTTGAGAGCGGCAGGTTTGGTTTCTGGGCACTAACACATCCTTCCCCGCTGCCTCTGGGTTTGGGCTCAGCTTCCAGCTCACCAGAGTCCGAGTGTGGCTTCTACGGGGCTAAGTTTCAAAACCAGCAGCCTTGTTAAAGTCAGCTGGGGATCTGCCTGCTCAGATTATCCATGTAATCCCTTCACTGTGAGATTAGCATCCAGACCTCAAGAAAAAAAAAAATTGGGGGAAGGCTTTATTTATACTGATTTCCCTGCTGACTGACTTTTCTCTATCAAAATATCCTCCAGCAGGTAACTTTGAACCAGATTTTCTCCTCTTCATTCCTGCTACCCTAAATAATTTAACATCTGAGGGCATTTTGCCTCAGCAAGCCTTGCAGGGGACCAACATGGCATGACTGAATCACAATTATCCAGGCACGTCTGCTAGGAAGGAAAACTGAGTATTTTCCTAACTGCAGCATCCTCCTGCCACCTGGTCCTGCTGCTCCAGCCAAAACCCTTTGACACACGCCTGTGCTTTTTATTCTGGGAACTGACTGCCTTCCCCTTTCCTTCACCTCTCTCCTTCATTTCTTTTTCTGCTGAATGTCAGAGTATATTGAAGAAGCAGCATTTTTTAATTTTTTTTTAATTTTTTTTTTTTTAGTACTCTTTGGCATAAATATTGCGTGGGGCACAGACAGCACAGGCTAAATCGATACTGGAGCGATTGGGTGGTGGGCCGTTCACGCCTTGAGTTTAATTTCACAAATTGATCTATGAAGCTGAAGGCAGGTTGCAAAAGACAAACAGCCCTCTGTGCTCTGCTCTGCAGTTCCCTGGCTGTCAAAGCAAGAAGGAAACTAAATTTACTGTGAGGATGTTAGCTAGTTTCAGGCCCTGCATGAGCAACAGCATTAAAAAAGGTAAAGACATGCAATTCAGACTCACTTGGGAGGGAGTCAGGGCAGGATTTGGGTTTGGGTTCTGGCTAGCTACAAATCTCAGCTCTCGATTCAAGCATCTAGTAGATTTGGCAATGTTTTGTATTGTTTGTTTATTAGGACACAAGGAGTCACATGCATCCATGCTATGTGTATATATATATATGTATATGTAATCAGCTAAAACTCCAGGGGTTCACTACTTTTCTTCTTCAGCAAAACTGACTGTGGGGCAATGCAGTGTAGTACAACCATCAGTGCCAACAGGGAATGCAACCCCATAGCTGGAACTGCTGCTTAGCTATGGAAAAGAGAGAGGAGAAATCCCGTGTGTGAAGCCAAATCCAGTCCCTGTCTGTGACAGTGAGAATCTTCAGCCTCGGTCTGTACAACAGTCTCCGGCTACAAGTAATCACCCCAAAGGACAGATGCATTTGAAGCCTTATCGAAGTTCTCCCGTCATGTTGCGCCTTTGAAAATGGGTGAAAAAAAAATCTTTGTTGTGCAGGCTTCCTACTGAGATTTCTCCCAGCCCTTCCTCCAGAGCCACAAGGTCCAGGGGATGCTCCTGCCACTGCTGTGGCCACTGCTGGTGCCAGCTGGAGTGTCAAGGACAAAAGAGCATGGAAATGAGTAAATGGGATTTGGGAGTAGCGTGGCTGGTGGGTTTTGTGTTACATATGTGTGTGCGGGGAATGTCTTGAAGTGTTAAGCAGCATCTAAACAACTTTACTTAAAAGGTTTGATAAATAGGATGGTGTTTTTTTTCTCTAGACATCTTTTTATTTTTTAATCTGTGCTCTACTAAACACAGCCCAGAATCAAATCTGATAAAATAATCCCAAAAAGTAGGGAGATACTTGAAGTTTAGTCCAAACTTCACACATATATTTTTCTCAGAAATTGTTGTTGGATTTATTTCTTTAGGGCCAGGATCACTTTAAGCTCTACTCCTCTTCTCCTTGTGTCATATCTTCTTCTTTCAAGTAATAAATAACCTTTCAAATGCTCTTTTAACAATGGATTAAATAGTGCAATGAGTGACAACGTGGTCTGAAGTTTCCGGTACCTGATTTTGTTCTTCTAAATCTGGGGGCACACAGAATAGCCTAATTTTCCTTATCTCTTCTATAATTCAATGTTACGTTCTAGGTTTTCCTTTGTGAGTGATGTTCCTCAGTAATCGTGGAAAAGCCTGTGGTGGCATTTAACAGTCTGCAGCTTGGGCAGTAGTTTTGCCAACTCTTTCTAAATGTTCACTTGCTTCCCTGCTATGTGGCTGGCACTTTGCATTAGGTGAGAAGTCATTATTTTTCTGCTTGACTGTTGTTGTCTCTATCCTGCGAGCACTTCATATGCACAACATCTCTGACTTAACACACAGCCTTGCCATGACTTCCAAGCTAATTTCCTCACACAAACTGTTGTCCTTGACTAGCATACAGCAGCTAAACAGGAGAATACTGTAGTAAGTATGTTGGGTTTTGCCTTTTACTTCTGCAAGATAAATTATGCAATTTATGTACGTGGGGCAGGAGGAAACACAATAGGAATTTTTTTCCCCCTGTTGCAGTGTAAGTACTGGCAGAGCTGCATGTGAAGAGGCTTTTGCTATGGCTTGAGTTGGGCTTACCCACAGCCATTTCCATACGCTTTTCATCTTCTACTTTATGTTCACTGGTTTCGAGGGATTTTCTGAGTAGGAAAGTTTCTGAAGCCCAGAAATACTATTTTCCTCACTGAATTTTTACATGTCAGTGTTAGATTTGCAGTGTCAGCACCCATTTTTGCAGAAGTGGTCATCGTAGGTGTCACTCTGGCAATCTGTTGCAAACTCTAGGAAGTCTGCCCAGTGCACAGCTCTTGGTCTGAAAATGGAAAAAATTTAAATTAAATTTTTAAAAAATTAAAAAAAAATAAAAAAATTAAATTAGATGCTTTGCTCACGACCAATTTTTGTTTGAAGGTGCCTAATACAGAGTTTTGTTGTTACGGTACTAAGAAAACGGTAGGTGAAACTGTAAAAGGGAGTAAATGAAGTAGCAAAGTGAAGCTTGAAGCCTCTCTTTCCTGCATGGACACTATGGTCACTGTCTCCTCACCCCTCTGCTCTGTGCACAGCAGCAGATTTGGGGGTTCACCTCCCATGGTTACCTTTTTAAGACACAGACACAAGAACCTGCACAAAATCCATCCTGAATCCCACTTGGGGCAAGGCTGTGCCCCCATGGCCAGGAGCAGCTTTGTAAGAGTTTCACAAACCAAAATGAGTCACAAGCTGTACAAATAACACGGTTGTGGTGGTGAAATTGACGGTGTGCCAATCACAACATCACCTGATGCCCATCAGATAGGTTTCACACCTTTTGAGCCCTCGTCCTTTATCACTCCTGCCGTGGTTTCATTGACACTGAAAGGGCAGAAAAGTACCAACAAACTGTTACACTTGGCCTGATAGACATCTCTACTTTCAACTACTCCTCTGTAAACAGATTGAAGATAACAAGTGCAGCCATCTCAAATGGCTCTGGCCAAAGCAGCGGGTTGCTGAGTAACTGCTTGCACCTGCCTGCTCGCCCTTGGCTGCAAAATGTAGCTGTATTTCAAATCATATCTTTTTGTTTCCACCCTTCTTTCCACTAAGTATGAGAAAATAATTATCTGTGCTCTTGTTTAACGTCAGCAAAAGCCTTCAAGGAAGAATGTGAGATGTACTGACAGATGCCAGTCACTGTTTTTAAAGAATACATATTATAAAATCATTCTTTGTTTCCAACATCTGTTTTATTTCAGACTTTTCAAGTCAGGTGGGGCTGTAAGGATTACATTTCAGCCTTCACATTATCTGGCTCGTTTTCCGAGTGCCACAGCCCACCACCACCAGGTTTGCCTGCGTATCAGTGGCTGATGAAGCAATGGCGATTTGTCCTTCAGATGCCACCTCTGAGTCATCTTCTGTCCTGATTTACAATGTGCTCCTACTGCTACGGTGGCATTTAGATGTGTGGCAGGTTGTGACTCTTGCTGTCCGTCACTTTATTATTCTTCTGAATTTTGCAAGCAGTGGATCTATGATGAAGGGCCTTCATCTGTTATTACATCATCTTTCATTTCTGCGGCCCGTGTTGTCTGACACAGGGCTGCCTTTTGCAATGCGTCTCCAGAGTGTCTCCAGATATGCTATCGAGATGCCTCAATAAATAGGGCATAAAGAACATAATAATTCAGTGGTAGTGCTGGTAGCTGAAGTCGTCTGAAAATATAAATGAATTATTTTTGCCTAATTTAAAACGTGTTGGACTTCGGTGGCTTAGAAGCGAGATGCGCCTCTTGCATGGAGGCTCCTGAGTTAGTGCTTGGGAGAAGGCAGCATATTCTCAGCCAAAATCCAGGCTCGGT
This sequence comes from Pampusana beccarii, assembly GCA_013399365.1. NCBI lineage: Eukaryota > Metazoa > Chordata > Aves > Columbiformes > Columbidae > Pampusana > Pampusana beccarii. The sequence goes on along the minus strand of VWYH01006111.1, from coordinate 993,192 downwards.
GCCTGATCTCTGTCCCCTCAAACTCCATGATAGTATATCTGTTGTTTTCCATAAAGCTGAACATAGGCTTTAGCACACAGAAATTGCCAGTCCTCCTTGATCACTAGGTGCCTTACCAGACATGATAGCGGTTTTGATTTATTCATCAAAATCCTTCCAGAAGCAAATAGAAGCGCATCCCCCTGTTTCACACTAATATGCCTGTACAATCACCCCTGCTGCTTAGATGAGTGGCTAATTTCCATGCCAGGAACCCTGCTTTGTGCCAGATCCCTTTATTCTGCTTGGAACTTTGAAGATTTATTATGATGCTAATTAATTCCTTTCTCCAGAAGAGAGTAATTGCAAGTATTGGAAGCAACTTTATAAATGCAGGAAATGAAGGCAAATAGATACTCTTTTTCTTTCTTTCTTTTTTGATTTCCCTTTTGAAGCCAAAGACCACGAGTTGATCTGATTTCTGGTTTCTGTCATTAACCCACCACGATAAAGTCACGTGGTCAGATGCAGCTGGTTGTAAACTGATTCTATCCAAGCTTTGGGTTTGCTTAGGTGAGTAAATCATTAACCGTAACCCATCCTCATGCTAATACGAGTTAGTGAAATAATTTGGTCTCTAGGCAGGAGGGCGTTTTTCTTCCTTCATGTAGGCTGGAGTCCAATGGCAGTGGGTGAAGTTATGCTGCAGCATCACAGTGACAAATGCTCTTTTGCTTCTCATCTTTAATTTGCTCTCACCTTATTCTTACTAGGGCCTGGCTGCTTGTCATTTAATGTACGTGCCCATGTCTGTGCCTTTGAGTGGCTGCTTAGCAAACCACAGCTGCATGCAGCTCCCTATTCCCACATTAAGACGACTGAGAGAGCTGGATCTATTCAGCATGGAGAAGAGAAGGCTGAGAGGGATCTTATTTATGCTTATAAATATCTCAATGGTGGATGTCAAGAGGATGCGACCAGACTCTTTTCAGTGGTGCCCAGTGATAGGGTGAGGGGCAATGGGCACAAACTGAAGCACAGGAGGTTTCATCAAAACATGAGAAAATCTTTCTTCCCCTGCAAATTCAGGTGCCACTCACTGGGATTTTCCTGGGGAGACAGAAGGAAATGTCCAGCAGTGGGAGTTTTTGCTCAACAGGAACTTCATGGCCATGTGAGAGGTGTATTTGGACCTCTGGTTCCCCTGTATATCTTGGGGGGTGACAGTAGGATGGCTGCAGCATAAACATTCTGTTCTTTATGGATCCTCTCCTGGGAATCCCTTGACCTTTCAGATGCCTGATTTATATAATCCTCCCAGAGAACAGACTAAAGGGGGGGATATTATCAGCCAATTAAAAGGGTCCCTCCTGAGAAGGGTGGAAAACAGAATACAGATGATTTTTTAATTTTTTTTTTAAATGCAACATCAATTACCATTCTGTTGCCAGATGTTGCGCAGAGGAAGATCCATGCTGTAATGTGCTCTGCGGAGCTGCCTCTCCCAGACTGAAATTCTGGGAAAAGAAACCCTGTGGTGGATTCTTAAAGCTGCGTGGGTATTAATTAAATATTTGGTGGGTGTGAAATGTGCCTTTCTGACAAAAAACAACCATCAAATCTGCATTGGTTATATCCTTATTCTTCCATAGCAGGTCTCTGCTAATTGATATTTGGGTCTAGATGAACAAGTAAATAATTTTTAAAGCTATGGGGCTGTTATTTTAGTGCTGTTTTCTAGGAATCTCCAAGCTAACACCCACACTACACAATCCCTATGGTATTTACTTCACAGTTTCATCTGATCTCTCTCTCGCTTTCCTACTTCCAGCTGTATTTTTCATACAGTATGCTGCCAGTTATCTTCAAAAGAGAATGTGACAGTGAGTATTCATGAAGATATGCAATGCCACAGTATTTACATCATGGTTTTGGTCACATGTGTCATATGGAAAAAAAAAAAGATGCTACAAATGGGAAACAGTTGTTGCAGATTGCAGGAGACCATCTTGTGAAGAGGGGAAATTTTGTGTTTCACAGATAAAGCCGGCCACTTCTGAGGTTTCTAGGTAATTCTAGTTGAAAGAAGTTTTTGAACAGGGAGATGTTTGCCATAGTATGCTGTTGGTCCCTGAATGTAGAACTGAAAGGGAAGATAACAAAACAGAAGAGGGAAGGAGGAGTGAGGGCAGGACTAGAGCAAGCATGGGAATGTAACTGGGAGCTCGGTTCTAGGGCACGGCTGCAGGGAAATGGCATTGGGTTCATCGGGAAATCAGGTGCCTTAGGCTTGGGAAGGATCTGCCCTTCCAGGCACACACTAATGTGCTGGAGATCTGCTCTTGGTCTTGAGAGGCTGTTGGGTGTCCTATGGGTCTCATTTTCCTCTGGGATCCTGGGGACTGTCTCTACTCACCTTTTCATCTTAGACTGTCTACGAGAAAAGGATCTTGTAATCACAGCTTTCAGCTAGCAGTGGTTCTGGTGTTAACATCAGTAGATATTTTACTACCATTCATTGCATGTCTGGATCCCACCCCAATTAGGAGTGAGTGGGTTCGGACACCTCTGCAGGGGCTGCTGTGCTGGTTTGGGTCCGTCAGCCATGGGGAGGCCACACAGCGGGGCAAGGACATCACCTACGCTTAGTTGCTGTCAGAAATTGTACGATGTCCTGTATCACAAGCAGACTAGAGGCTTGTGGCTTTGCAAAGCTATGGCTGGACAAGGTCCCCAGCACAGATGCATCCTGTGGAATGAAAGCTCCCATTATGCTGCCCTTTTAGCATGTGTCTGCCTTAGCCGAATGGTGCTCATTAGTTCATGTCCACTCACTCCTTGGCTAATCCATCAACGCCAGTTGTGATGGATTTGCTTGCGAGGAAGGGCGTTGGTGCCTGGGAGCTGCTGAGTGTTCAAAATCCAGGTGGGACAAAAATTGAACCCATCATTCAATGACCTCAGCAGTGCCAATTCAGCAGCAATGGTATCAGGTAGATTTAGAAAGCAATACAACTTCAGTCCCGGGTTTATTTCCTGAGCTCAGCACGGTCTAATCCAGATTGATCAGATAGATGAATGCTTTTCAATGTCCTTCTTCAGTCTGTGATTCTTGCTAGACACTGCTCTTATTTCATTTTAGTTGCTTATGAGCCCATAGGCCACAGTGGTCCTAGGTCAAAGATCGTCTTCTGACTGTGTACCTGGTGCTTTTTCATGAAGGGCTGTCTGCAATTACATGCTACAGGTGCTAAATCTCATTTCAAGCAAGTTGGTACATCTGCCACATAGAGATCCCACCTTAGACCCCAAAAGCCGTGTAGCTGCACTGGTACAGATTTTTGCCTTGATTATCTGCTGCTGATGGCTCTGAGCAGGGTCGGCTTCATGGGCCACAGCATGACGAGGGTGGAGACGTTTGTGTCAGGGTGAGGGATGTAACGTAGCATTCCTGGACCTGCACATCACTCACACGTTTCCCTCTCAGTCATGCTCAGACAGGCAGATTCAAAAGCGCCCAATTTCTCAGCAGACCAACAACTCATCGCCCTCACACCTGTGAAATGGGACCCAAAATTGGGGCTATTGCAGGTGGGGTCACAGAGCCCGCTGCTCCTGCACATTGCGGGTGACAACCCAGGCCACAAAATCCATCAGTGTTTATTCACAGGGAGAGAGACTGACTTGCAAGATAAGGTTCCTCTAAGCCTTGGTGATATCACAAGGACGAGGTGTTGTGACAGATTACAAACATCTATGTGTTGCCCACGTGTCTTGGTGTCAAGCTGCGACTTCAAAGCAGTGTGGTGCTGACAACTGTAACCTTTACAAAGAGTAAGCAGTCACCACAAGTGACCTGAAAGCAGACAAACAAAACTCATTTTGAGTCCCTGGTGTCTTCCATTGAGGAATCTGTATAGGAAAAGTAAATGAGAATTTGTAAGCCCTGTTTCGTTACTGCGCTGCAGAGAAGGCAGCACTGACTCCTGATGAATTGGTTTATGTTGGTGCAAGGGGAGCAGAGGTGTGTTTGATGATTTGGAGAGAGGGAAAACAAGTGCCACTGTAGTGAGGGATACCTGATTTAGGATGCACATTCCTTAACACAGGCAGCAGTGGCAAATCTAGCACTAGCAAAATACATTTGCTAGCAAAATACATTTGCTGCACTTAAAGTCTTGACATTCCACGTTGTCACAGATCTGTAAAGTGCATCATGCTGTGAACTGGGACATCACATTTCATTCCTTTAATGTATTCAGTCATTCTCTCCTTCAACTTCTTCACAGCAGTTCATGCTGCAAATCCTGCTGTTTGATGTTAACTTTCAGGTTGTACACTTATTGGTTAATGCTTCACCACTGACCTCTTTAGACCTGTGGTTTGCATCTCTGACACTGATTCACCCTTGGATTTGACCCATCACCCATCACCATGGATTTGACCATTGTGATGGAGATCCACCAGATGGAAGGGGAAGGAGAGAAATTTCAGCAAGAGGCTGAAGACTGGTCGCTTAGTTTGCATTCCCTAAATAATTTTGATGAATTATTTTACAACAGCAGCCATTTTATGATCAACTCTGATGGTCCTTTCCCTTGGAATTATTACTAGAAGGACAAGATTTTGAAATTAGTCAGCCTTCATGAAGAATAATTAACACCCTTTCCTCTGTTTGCGTGCCTCTGCCCACTGAGCTGAGAACCTGCCAGACCTCTAAGTTCAAGAACATCATCATGTTAGGGGAAAAACTAATTTTGAGACCAAAGAGAGGAAGCCAGGATGTAAAGGAGGTGGAAGGGGAACCTCAAGTGAGGGGAGTTTTCAAGAATTCCGGATGCTCTCAGGCTGGAATCATAAGAAATAATCACTTAATATCTGGGTAATTTGAAAAACAGATGACAAGGATGGTAGAAAACAGCTGTTCTGAGGATTCTAGCCTGGTTATTTCCCAAAGCAGGAGGGAAAAAAAAAAAAAAAAAAACTCNAAAAAAAAAAAAAAAGTCCTGTCATTGGAAAAGAAGATTTAACTCCTCGTGTTCTTGTGAACCTCTGTTGCACTGTAACGATACTTGCAGATTCGGGAGCCTCTATTTTCCAGTACAAGGCCTGGTACACCCGCTTCCAAGGTTTGGCTTTTTTCAGCAAGCATCATGTTGTCACACATTTTCAACTGTTTCACTTGATGTTTAAGTAATACCTCACTTTTCTCTCACTTTACCTTCCAAGCAAGGCTTTAAAGTGTCTCACTGTGTTGCTGTAATTTGAGTTTATCCTTTGAACAACTTGAAGTCTCTTGGTTTTGTTTTGCTTTATTTATTTTTTTTTAAATGAACAACAGTTTCTGAAATTGGGAATTATTGTCACTAGAACCACTTAGATATACTTAACTTACAGCAATCCTTTACTAAAAGCCTAGTTTATTTTTTCTGGACAGTTTAAAAAAGTTTCTCAGGGCACAAAGCTGAATTCACCCCAAAATGGCTTGCAAGCAGATGCCAGCTCCATAATGCTTCTACTTGCTGACTTCAGTACCACTATCCCAATTTGAATGAGAACGTCAGAAAAGGGCTCTGTGCTCCTAAACTCCTTCAGCTGATTTACTTTTATATTAGACGTTAGACTGATGATGCGCAAACCCCAATCATGTTGCTTGTGGATTATTAAGATGTGGTTATAAATGCAGCAGAATGTTCCTTGTCACCTGCCTCCCCCTCTAGCCATCCCTCCCCCTTGCTGAACTTCAACATCCTCATTCCTCAGATCTGGACTTTCGTTTCTGTTTTGCTGTGTTTGTGCTACTTTAAATCACAAGAGCAATCCCAATAAATACATTGGGAATCATGAGTGAAAATTTGGTATAGGAGAAGACAGAATTGCGTCCTTTTATTGTTTAAAGTGTAGCATTCCCAGTGGGTAAATATCCTGTAGTACCACTGTGGAAGAGCGAATATGTGAAAAACCACTTAGTACCAATAAGGATAGTAATGTAGTTAAAACATTAATCTCTCTGCAGCTGTTGTCAAACCTGTCACGGGGCTTAAGGTGGTTTCCCTGCAACTCCTCGGGAGAAAACAGAACGTGTGTTTCGTACGATCTTAAGAGACGGAAACTGGATCCGGGGCATTTTTCATGTAGTTTCACAGAAAGACGTGTGCTTCCTCCTCAGGATTCTTGTAGCCTGTTCTCATCTGCACAGTGTCTGTGGGAGCTTGGGCAAAGCCAGGGCTGGAGGCTGGAAAGAGCAGGTGGTGGGAGCTGCTGGGGATGCTGAGCTGTAGTGTNGGGTTTTTTTTTTTTGCCCTCAGGTTCCTTCTTTTGGGTTTATCCCCAGCAATCAATACCTTCCCCACATTTATCGTTTGCAGCCCTCCCTGCCTGGTCTTTTAGCATCAGTTTAACTTCCATTTCTTAGCTCCAATTAAAAATAATTTATAAGAGGAGGAAGAGGGAGGAAAGGCCAGTTTCTTGATTGCATGNTTCTCTCACTTTACCTTCCAAGCAAGGCTTTAAAGTGTCTCACTGTGTTGCTGTAATTTGAGTTTATCCTTTGAACAACTTGAAGTCTCTTGGTTTTGTTTTGCTTTATTTATTTTTTTTTAAATGAACAACAGTTTCTGAAATTGGGAATTATTGTCACTAGAACCACTTAGATATACTTAACTTACAGCAATCCTTTACTAAAAGCCTAGTTTATTTTTTCTGGACAGTTTAAAAAAGTTTCTCAGGGCACAAAGCTGAATTCACCCCAAAATGGCTTGCAAGCAGATGCCAGCTCCATAATGCTTCTACTTGCTGACTTCAGTACCACTATCCCAATTTGAATGAGAACGTCAGAAAAGGGCTCTGTGCTCCTAAACTCCTTCAGCTGATTTACTTTTATATTAGACGTTAGACTGATGATGCGCAAACCCCAATCATGTTGCTTGTGGATTATTAAGATGTGGTTATAAATGCAGCAGAATGTTCCTTGTCACCTGCCTCCCCCTCTAGCCATCCCTCCCCCTTGCTGAACTTCAACATCCTCATTCCTCAGATCTGGACTTTCGTTTCTGTTTTGCTGTGTTTGTGCTACTTTAAATCACAAGAGCAATCCCAATAAATACATTGGGAATCATGAGTGAAAATTTGGTATAGGAGAAGACAGAATTGCGTCCTTTTATTGTTTAAAGTGTAGCATTCCCAGTGGGTAAATATCCTGTAGTACCACTGTGGAAGAGCGAATATGTGAAAAACCACTTAGTACCAATAAGGATAGTAATGTAGTTAAAACATTAATCTCTCTGCAGCTGTTGTCAAACCTGTCACGGGGCTTAAGGTGGTTTCCCTGCAACTCCTCGGGAGAAAACAGAACGTGTGTTTCGTACGATCTTAAGAGATGGAAACTGGATCCGGGGCATTTTTCATGTAGTTTCACAGAAAGACGTGTGCTTCCTCCTCAGGATTCTTGTAGCCTGTTCTCATCTGCACAGTGTCTGTGGGAGCTTGGGCAAAGCCAGGGCTGGAGGCTGGAAAGAGCAGGTGGTGGGAGCTGCTGGGGATGCTGAGCTGTAGTGTTTTATCAGGATGTTTGTAGAAAGTGGGAAAAAGTCCCATGAGAAGCAGCCACTAGCTTTTTACAGGACTCTTGAACGATGCTGGGAGCTTTAACAGATGGGTCCTGTTAGACTGTTACCTTCAGTCTTTTGTGGGTTTCGTGTTTGGTTTGGATTTGGTTTTAGNGAGGGAGGAAAGGCCAGTTTCTTGATTGCATGGTAACCAGAAAAAAATAAAGAAGTTGCACCTAAGTAATGCCAGTTATTGAAAGCTCTTATGATTTTTAGGAAAACCTCAACATTTTGGGCCAAGTAGTAAGGAGAGTGCAACCCAGCCAGGTGTAGGAGCCAAAATATGGTTGAAATCACAGTCTCTGAATGATGAAGAGGGAGAAGGACCCTTTTCTCCCCTTGATGCCGAGGATTTCTCCTGACAGACGATGCCTTGTGCCTGAGGCGGGGGATGTGTCGTTCATGGATATTGTAATTATCTTCATGGAGTGAAATGGAAACCCAGTTTTCCCAGTGTCTGGTGTCTGGGTGCCCTGGGCTGGTGGTGGGGCAGGGCTACATCCCCCAGCTGTGCCCAAATATTCACCGTGCTGCGAGCCCAGCTGGACACAGGCCAGAGCCCACCAAGACATGGTCGTGTCATCCTTTGGCAGAAGGTCGGATGGTGGGAGATGGGCGTTGGTGATGGGATCACCAGTAATTCTGTGCTGGAAGGAGCAGGGGGATTTGCAGTTCGTTTTATGAAGGTTTCTGCTGTTTGCAGCTGTGGAGACTAAACCTCCTTTGCGTGATGCCTTTGCAGGAGGGCATGGTGGGGCATCCACATGCTGCCGCATCAGTGCTGGGACCTGTTGTCCTGGGATCTTCCCAGGGCTTCTGATACCTGAGATAACAGAGCCAAGGAGCTCTGGGACCTCAGCACCTCCAGGCTGCAAATTTTCCTAACATTGTAGCTCTGTGCTAAACTCTTCCTTAATGAAGGGAAGAGTTCAGCTTGGGCTGAGAGGGGATGTAAAGGGCTCCCATGGATCAGGCAGGGCACTGTGGTGTAGACGCAATTTTTGTAAACAATCTTGGTAAATAACTTAAACTCTGTGACCGATATCTGGTTCCCAGCTATGATTATCCAGCACGCTGCACCTTAAAAGCTCCGTTCAGCTCCTCGTATCACTGTACAGATTGCTGATTTACTCACGTCCCTCTGCTCCAAGCTCCAGAATCCCAAATCCTGCCATGGAGATGCCCCCCTTACTGACCATGGGCAGCATCTGAGGTGGCTCATGGATTCAGATTACCTGATGTCCCTTGGCAAATATGGCTTTTCACCAAAGCTGCACATGTCTTTTAGCTGGGAACACAAAGCCAACATTTCAGCACAGGAAAACTAACCAGTATGTTTTCCTTCTGAATAGAAAAATATTTGACTGGGTATGAAGGGTGAGGCTGGGACATTGCAAGCATTCAGGCTTGTGTGCCCTTAATGGAGACCTTCCTTCAGCTGGAGGTCACTGCGATGGGCTGAGACATTGCACGTGAGTGTCATCCCCAGTTAAACGGCTGAAGCTTCCAGTTTTACCCAAGAAATGCCAGTTGTTCCTTTGAGGCAGCTGCAGTCAGATGTTCAGAGCAATTCCTGTCATCATCTTAATTACAGTCTGAGCTCGGCTTTGGTCATTGATGTAGGGTCAGATGGGCACCCCAGACTTCTGTAGGCATGAGCTCAAACACTGCAGTTGATTGTCATCTTGTCACTGTGCTGGGAGCCTTTGCTGTAGCCTACTGTATCTTTATGTGCACAAAGCCTTGGCCAGATGCCCGGCACCATGCCGGCACACTGGTCCTATTTCTGTTTGTTGATAGATCTCTCTTATATCACATACCTTGATTAAGAAACACTGATTTCTTCTGTTTCTGCTGGATGGAAAGGGTACTCTTAACAGCAGCCTAGGAACTGGTTTCTCTAGGAGAGGTTACTGCATTGCATTTAAAACCCTCAGCATGTACAGCTATGAACTGGCACTAAGCGCAACATATATTTTCAGGACTTGCTTTTCCCCGCCACTTAGTGGCTTTTAATGGCAAAATATTTTTGCAAAGACAAATTGCTTTGCAGGTACTGTGCTGAGCTTCTGGAAAGGCTCCAAATGCACAGAGGGATTCAGAACAACTTCCTGAATCCCCATCAGCAAGACGAGATGACCTCAAGCATTTATTTTCCATGTATGAAAATTAGAGGAATGTGAAATACTGACAACAAATTATAGCACTGTTTTGAGTTCAAGGCAGTCACGCTGCTGCGAGGCTCAGAGGGCTGGTTCACACCATCTCAGCTCTCCTAGGACTAGACCCTGAGTACTTTTTGTTCTAAATGCAGCAAAATTAATGCTATTTTTCAATATGCACAGGCTATTTCTGAGTAGGAAACAGCTAAAGGAGGACCGTTCCCCAGCAAATATAATCTGCGCTAATACAATGAACTTTTGAATAAATCTGTGATGCTGCCTCTGGACAAGCCATTAGATTATCAAGCTGAAGAATAATATCTTATGTTACAAGGTGCCTGGAGACCCACCTTTGCCTCTGGGTTCTTTTGCCCAGATACAATCTTCAGTGCCTTCAGTTTGTGAAGGCGCAAGGGGGGTCTCCAGTGGCACAGTCTCCCCTCTTTTCCCGTCAGTAGAAAACCTGTGTTTGTTCTCCAGTTTCTCATACTGGGACAATGTGGTGACCCTCTGGATGTTGGATATTCCCCACTGGGAAGAATAGCAGAGAGCTCAGCTGCTTTTCTGCAGCACTCTCTGCCTTTCCCTCCCTTTCTCTCCTACCAGTTACCTGTGTCTGGATTCCCTCAGTTCACAGTAGAGGAGCACTCTGAGCTTTGGGTTTTTAACCCTTTTCTCTCCAGAAGTGGTTGGGGAATCTAATTCACTACCTGTGGGTTCAAAATGCATGTTGTTTATTAGAATCAGCACTTCTGTAAGGTTAGGCAAGGAGTTGCTTTTCAAGGCCCTGGGTGGCTCTAAACATTATTAAACATGGTCATTAGAACATGCCTTTCCAACCGTTGAATGTCTGTGAACATTAAATATTTTGTTTTAATAAGTGCTTGCTTTTTCAGCTGCTGAGTGGCCTTAATCTTTTCTTTGCCTTATTAAAAAATGTTGTTTTTCCAGCTCATGAGCCACTGAAAATACTGTACTGTTTTTTTCTCTTTTTTTTTTTTTTTTCCTTAATTCACCAATCAGTTTATTTTTATTTTAAAAAATGAGTGAGAATTTTGGAGCCTTTGGCTAAAATAACTTGTTTTCAGCTACCAGGACAAGTATAGGGCAAGGCTTAGGATAACATAAAATCAAGCCTTGCTTGTGTGAACAAGTTCTACTGAGATAAGAACATACAAACTATCCAAACATCAGCAGATTGTCTTCTCTGTGTGCTCTGAAAGGACTGATGAATCACGCTGCTGCATGCCAGTTTTCCCACCTGTCATTCAAGCATGTCTTATTATGTCATCTGTATAGACTGACAGGGCAAGATATGAAGCAATCCTAGGGTCAAAGGTGAAGCATGTGTGTTTTGGACTCAGATGATGGACTCAGATGGAATGAAGATGAGAAATATGACTTAAATTTCATTTCCCTTATTTGTGCTACAAGGGAGACCATGTTATATAAGAAGAAATTAGGAAGAAAGGTCTTTTGCTAGAGCGTTAGACGGGAAAAAGCTACTTCTGCTGTGGGCTTGTTTTATGGCCATGAGAAAGTAATTTGTGCCATGACTCTGTTGCCTAACCATAGTCTTCACAAACCACCTGAGATGCTCGCTGTGCCCCACTTGACCTCCAGCTCTCCTTCCAGGAGAGAAGAGGCTTCCTGGAGGTCCAACACTGTACCTGCTAGTACCATGAGGCCTTGAGTATTGCATCTCAAACAACATTAACTGTCTCTTTTTAGGCAAATGGGTTGCAATCTTAGACTTTCTTCCTAGTTTTCCCATAATAGCAAATCCCAGGAATGTGCTGGAGACAGAGGCTGCCCCTCACAACATTTGCTACTGCTCCTGCTCTCTGATTTCCGTGGTTGCTCTGATGGAGGAGGAAACATGGGCAGCACGGAAGGTGGTCGACAAGAAGTGGCCAACTTCTTGCTCAGTGGACGAGCTCTCCTTCGGGAGTCCAAAAGTGGCAGCTTTCCCCTGTGGCTTGGGCATTTGGCTTTCTGCAGCTTCTAAATCACCCACTTGGAATGCACTGTGCATCAGCCTGGAAGGGAGTCAAACCGTTTTATGAAAGCTGCAATTAGTGGCTTCCCACAAATAGCATCTAGCACTGACAAGTGGCTGCTCTGTAATGCTGTTTATGAGCTTGTTTCAGGTAATGGAATTTCATTGCCTTTCAGGTGCTCTCGCCACAGGAAGCACATATATTTTTTTCAGCTCTGTGATTTTTTCCACTAAATTGCACAAATCATTTTATTTGGGCAAGTGCATTGGAAACATTTTACCCTGCATTTATTTTGCAGCTCAAGCCCTCCATGAAAGGAAGAATAAATATGTTCTCCTAGGCAAACAACTGAGGTGAGAAAGCAGAGAGAGAGCAGAGACAGTGGGGAAACAAGACCTGGTCTTCACAAATAATAAATCAGTGTCTCTGCACTGCTTTAGTGTATCTGTGCTGATTGGTATTGGGTGATGAGTGGATCCAAAATTTCCCCCCTTCTCCATCCCCAGCTGTGGCAGCTCCTTACAGCCGCTACCTGAACCCATGCCTGGGTCTCCTGGACACGTGTGGTTTCCTTAGGAGATCAGGCTGTGAAGTGATGAGGAAGAGTTTGCTGGCTCTTCTGCCGCACAGTTATACACCACTGCTGCCTTTGTAGGAATTGAGCAAATCAAACTGGGAGCTCAAATGATCTCTTTAACCGTAGTGGATGATTATGTTGTGTTGAATGTGGGAACAGAAGGCAAGAGTGAGTCACGTTGGTTGTGGTTGGCCTGTGAAATTTAATGGTTTACCAGGGTGATACACGGCATCTAGTGATGCGCTGGACCTCCCCGTGTGGTCCGTGCTCAGCAGGGCCCTTCTGCGCTGGCTATGCTGGCATTTCATCAGAAAAAAACTATCCCACATGAATAGCAGTGAAAAGCCAAGCCTGGGAGACAAGATCACTTACACTGAGCCTGTCAGGTCACGCTTAGGTGTGAGGAGCATTTGTAAGGAAAGCTGAGCACCGTACTGCGTGGTGTTCTATTCATAAGCCTCAAAGGGAAAAGAAGGCTGTGAACCCAAGAAACAGGTGAATCAAAGGCAAATAGTTGCTCCAAGGGGAGGAAACTTGAAATCAAGGTTGCAGGAAACCAGGGCTCCTAATAGGATAATGCAGGTAATACTATCACACAGCACTAAGACAATACAAAACTAATTAGCTCAAATATTTGCTGACAATGTGGGTTTTGAGGAGAGGGGGGCATGGGCTTTCATAAAACTTAATTAACTCATAGAGGAAATCAGTTTCATTCATTGCCACGACAGAGCCAATCAAGATAGGCTTACTGTTTGCTCATTTGGAAAACAATTAGGATTCCTATTTAGACTTAATTACAGTGCAAAGGTTGACAATTATCATCTTTGTGGAAGCACTGTATGCCACAATATCTCAGTTGAACACGTGCCTATAATTATAGACATCATTTTCTTAGCAGAAAATGTAACCCACTTATTACCTGGATTTCATGCCTGTAATTAGAGATAGTAGAAATAATAATAAAAAAAAAGAAGGTGGGTGGTGCTGAATTATTTTGGATCTTTCCATAGTAAATTACTTTGTGCAACTCTTTGCCACAAATTAAAAACTTGGTTTGTATGTTATACTCCTCATGGAAGGAGGAATAGACATACAGAGGAATCAAACTAGCCACGTGGTCGTATTTTGACACTGCGAAAAATGTCACTGCCTTAAATTGGCTGGATTCATAAACCCTTCCTGATACCTCCCTGAAGTTTGCTGTATTACACAGGTGCATACTTATCACCCACATCATTGCAGAAACAAGCTGTTAGGAGAAACTTGATCAGTCACTTCAGAAAATCATGGCTTGATCTGAGCCAGAACTGAATAGACTTAGCCTGTTGACCAAAATAAACCACATTAATGTTAAAGTTTGCAAGAAGTGTTTGACTACAGTCATGTTTAATACTGCAAAACACAAACGATAAGCAGGTTGAGATTCTTCCCGTTTGCCAGCCCAGATCCCTCCAGGACACTCTTTCAATTCATTGCATCCAGGGGCTGCACCACAGCTGAGATAAGAGGAAAAGAAAGTTCAAAATGTTTTACAGATGTTAATTACAGATAAGGCAAGAGGTAAGACGAGGATGTAAGAAACCCAAGCTTGCTTCAGTCAGATTTGTCACTGTCCCTGGGTCTCTGTTTATCCCACGGGCTCGTGAAGAAGCTGTGGGAGAGGGACCTTTGCAGGGAGCAGCGATGGATTAGTGTAATGCCGAGCACTGAACAGGCATCACATTTAACAACAAAGCTGAATTAGCTCCTTCCCTAAGTTTCAGTTGCATTTCTTTCCAAGCCAGGGTGAGGTGGAAGAACACAGGGCTCCAACCTTCTTGTGCTTGCTTTGCACGGGATGTGTTTGATCCTAGAATAGCACCTGGACCTCCTGGGGAAATGTTGTACGTGACTTTGGGACCAGGGCATCACCTTTTGACTGCCTGCGAACTGAAATGTTGAGTTTGCCTCAGAGATGATCTGCAAGGAGCAGAAGGAGGGGTAGAGTTTCCACTTACAGATCCTTTTTGTTTTCCATGGTCAATGGAGAAATACAGAATTCAATATTTCTTCCTACTTTTGCCCTGCTTCTTTTGAAAAACACCATTTGCCTCCTGAAATGAGCAGTTGGTTGGAGACCAATGACCTGTTGGGGTTGGGGGAGAAAAACAGCTTTATCAGGTCAGATAATCCCTGTGCACCACATTCAGCAAATAGTGTCAGCAGGGCTTTGGGGAGTGCATTTTTGTAGCTGATTGCGGTGGAAAGGCAGCTGGGAGTCTGGAGGCGGAAAGGCATTTTTGGTGGTTCCGCGGAAATATTAACTTGTGTTTTCATTCAGGTTCTTTTTCATAGGTGTAGATAAAAGGGAAGAAAACAAAGTTTTGAGCATTGCCTGTGTCCTTTTGAAAAATTTACCGTTCAAGTGCTTATAATATTGCCTGGATGCTAGGCATTTTGCAAGGAGAATAAAAACAGTGATGGAAGTAATAAAACATAAAAAATAAGTCCTTACATTGTTTGATGTGCTTATAATGCTGAAGGCCTTTGCTTTTATTTAGTTTCTTCTGCCTTATTCACTGGAGCTTTATGTAGCTTGCACAGTATTATTGTGATGCTTGGAAAAGCTGAGAAGGTGGATTTTTTGATGCCTTGGCTCCCAGCTGCCTGCTAGCAAGAAGCTCCTTCAGATGTAGGCAGAGAATCCTGCTATCTCCAGGCTTTGTAGCAAGCTGCAAGCTCGCAATGCCAAGCACTGCTTGGTGTGACAGCAGGAGGACTTCCACATGGCTTTTCAGATGGGATCTCAGCGCTGGAGCATCTCGATGGCTCCAGACAAGTCAGAACAGAGCAGCTGTGCCCCTGCCACAGGTTTCAGTGCAGGATGAATGAGATTTTTCTTTTGAACTGCTGAACTACAAATTCCTCTCCTGGCCAAGCAACCGTGGTGGGTGGGACAAGGGGGGGTGGGTAGAAGAAAGAGTTGCTTAGCGAATAAAATAGGTGTGGGTGGTGGGAGCAG
Organism: Pampusana beccarii; assembly: GCA_013399365.1. NCBI lineage: Eukaryota > Metazoa > Chordata > Aves > Columbiformes > Columbidae > Pampusana > Pampusana beccarii. Next base: position 977,863 of record VWYH01006111.1, on the reverse strand, counting down.
CTGACTTGCCAAACTCAGTTGGCTTCACTCCACTGAGCTGGGTGCGGTTGGGAAATCTGGCAGGGTTTGGTTGCCTGCTACCTGGGAAAGTTCATTTGGAATGCCTGGTATCTCCGACCAACCCACAATTAAGCGATCGGTTGCAATGATCAGAGGTTCAAAGAAACAGGCAGCACTGAGAAATATTCTAACTTGTTTTAAAAGTGAAGGTAATAGTTTTTTTGGTTTTGTTTTTTTAAAAAAGAGCCCAAGGAGAGGTGAATCCTCCTAAGAGAAGTAGGAAGGAGGAAATGAATGGAGCGGGGATTTGTCAGCAAACACCAGTTCAAGCCTATTCACTGATTTCATGCAGAACTAGTTGTGCCACTTTAGTGTTTATTTATCCGCTACATGAGTCCCAGGTCTGAAAACAGACACAGAAACTCATTGGCACGCCGGCATTCATTGCCATGTGAAATCCCAGGCAGGAGCTGCGAGGCTGTACATAGCTCCTGCCTTTGGAGTGAACAAAATCACAATCCTACAGAGCTACATTTATATCAAACTACTTCAGCATCGGAAATGTTGGGTTGCAATTGCTTTTCTTCCTCATCCACCTTCAATATCATATTTGGTTTTTTTGGAAGACAGTAATAAAATTGTTTATTTCTGTCCCAACCAGAAGCAGTCAGAACGTCCCTGTTGTTTTAATATTTCTGAATCAGTTTCATAAACGGAAGAAAGTAAGGCTAGTCATGTGAGTTTTTAAAAGCACATTGATTTTCATATCCTTATCCAAATTCAGCCTGTGTGTGTTAAGCGACTATTCTGTTTTTAACTCTTGGAGATACCGCAGCCTTGTCATCCTCAGCCTTGCAGAGGTAAAGATGAGGCAAACACCATGAGAAGTCAAGAAAAGTCCAGTTCTGGTTACAAAGATTTTTAGAGGTTAAGCCTGGAACAGAATATGAGTTTTAAATTGCAAAGATAAGTATCTGAGACAGCTGTAGTGTTACACAGACATGTAAGAAAAATGTTAGTTTATGATTGCCATTGTTCTGAGTATAAAACTGAGCAGAGAGGGATTTTTTTTTCTGTCTTTGCTCTTTACCACAGGTATTTTGTACCAAAAGCTGGGGAGTGTGGTGGTTGTGAAAAACTCGTGCATGGAAGCACAGATTTGGTGACTAATAGAGAAGGCCTTGGATGCAGACACCTCTGAGATGTATCGGAGTTTGCATTAAGCGAAGATGAGAAGCCATGACTGAGCTCACGTTGAGCTTCTCCACAGGATGGCTGTAAAAATGTTTTTGAGAGTGCTCCAGGTATAGCTTATGCAAAAAATTAAGCCGAGTACTCAAGCTATGTACTTTTGATATAGAGTACATCATATTACTGAGCTGGAGAGACAGAAAATTAAAGGTGAAGTGGCCTAGATCACTTTGGCTTTGGCATTTGGGGCTTCTGAGTGTCTTACTTTGAAGAGAAAGTAAATAAATAAGTGCCTTCTGAATGCACTGTTAACTCGAGAGTATTTGAAGGGGAGAGAAGCTTGTTGTGTGTGAAAAATATCCTTGGGAACCAGTGCTAGATGTCATGCAAAGCGAATCTGGCAGAAATGATGGGGAGCAGAACAGAACTGCTAAGCAGGTTTGTTGTGGCTTAACACGCGTCTCCTGCATAAGGAAACCTTCTGTGCTGGGCAGATGGGAGCCTGCAGAGGGCTGCAGGAAGATTCAAAGCCAGCTTTTGGTAGGAACACCTCACCCAAGGATGTGCTCCAAAGAAATGTGATAAGCGGGTCCAGCTCTGTCTCCAGCACAGCTCAGCCCTGTGCACTACGTGTGCACTGAGGTATTTTTTGCTCTTGGCTGTGTTCAGGCTGTGACAATCAATAACTTCTCTCTTTGACCTTCAAATTCTCCCTGAGGGAAACCCTGGAGGTGACCACTCCAACTCACACCTGGTTTGCAAGCAGATATCTTCTTGTAGGGGAAAAATGAATGTCTAATTTGTTCAGCAAGGAAGTATGTTTTGAATCTCGGTGTAATCTGACTCCCTGGATCTGAGAGATAGCGCATGGGTTTTGAGACAGAAATATATCCTGTTCTTGAAGTGGTTAGGAGAAAGCAGCAATCTGTGTGGGAAAGCTGGAGAAATGGCGGGAGGGAAAAGAAAAATTACATGCATTAGTGGTTTATGCCTTCCAGACATTTACAAACTCTGGGTAACGCAACTCAGAGGGAATTTTAGACGTTCCAAGGAGGCTGCATGATTTAAGAGGGCATAAGGGTTGCAGTTTGCTCTATGGTTTAACCCACAAATAAAACTTCCATCACCCAGTTGAATATCTGGAAGGAATTTGGAGAGGCATTTTTAGGAGCACAGGCATTAATAAAGCGTTTCTTTATTGTTTTGGTGACCTATCACCTCAGCACTGTCTGGCGCTGCACTGCTCATTGTATGGAGAGGTTAATGTGTAAAACATACCACAGCTTCAACAGATTTGGGGAAAACAAAAACAGTCTTGAGGTTGTTGCATTTCTCATTTTTTTTTTACACATGCCACTGCTCTTTCTTTCTGTCCCATGCTTTAAAGACCATCTACCTGAACCATTCTCCTTTGCTGACCTATCTCTGCCTTCCAGAGAGAGTAAAAAACCAAGGCAGTTTGCAGCTGAAGGTCCAGTGGCCATCGTCAGCCCATGATCTAATTAAATTAAAATTGAGTGGTACATGTCCCTTTAATAGTTTCCTACCCATTTCATTCAGTGGTATCTTCCAGTCCTTTTCCTACATAGCTGATACATTAGAAAAGGTCCTAGAGCATTCTTTATTGTATTCCATTTGCAGAGGCCTCTTTGTTTTGTTTAATACATATTGTTATCCCAAAACTGGGATAAGTTCTCTTAGCAGTTTTCTAAATAATGTGTACTTCATGTGGTGTTTTCCCTTTTCTATGCCATTCCATTCCCTCCTTATATTTTCTGTATTTTTTATATTCCAAAATATTTTTCTGCCTTGATTTTTGACATGTAAAGATAAGACATATATCAGTAAAAAAAAAAAAAAGAAAAATCCCCCAGTCTGTTTTTGTGATGAACAACAGATGAGAATGACAACAGTGGAAAAAAAAAAAAATCAAGCATTCTCCTTTTTCTATCTTGAAGGACATTTAAAAACAGAGGGAAAATGTTTGGAACTAGGATGACAGCCTCAGTCTACTGAGGGTTTATTTTTTTATCCTTATTTTATTAGGAAGGGGAAATAGAGGCAGAAGGACTTGCCCAAATGAGTCAGTCATGCAGCCTAAACAGATGTGCTGGCATGATTCTGGTATCTTTCAGAAATACCGAGATTCACTTTGATTGTGAAATACTCGCTGAAGCGCATTATCAGGGACCCTCAAAGGGGTTTCACTTCAGAGCTAGTGCTTTGAAGGAAAAGTAGGTAATACCTCATATCTCAATCAGACCATGAGCAAGGACCCAAAACAATCAAATTCAGCTCCTTTGCCCTTCATGCCACATTTCTCATCTTCGCACAGCACTAGGAGAGAGTTTGAGCCAATGCAGACTGGAGTGAACTCGCAGCGTTGCAGCAATGAGTAGGATTGAGTGTAACTGGATTTAGACTCATGGGGAAATTTCAAGAGCTCTTTGTGATCCAGCTACTGGGGGAAAATCACCAGGATAATTTCATTCTTGTCGCTTCAGGTGTAAAGTGATTTTAGTGATGATAGAAGTCTCCGAAGTGATGTACTCTTGGTTTGCTTCCTTCCTTCTGCCCCTCTCAAGACGGTGAACTGGAGCTATTGGTTTGCTGGCCCGGTTGTAATTTGGTTCAGGATTAAAGTCTTCCCTCTCCCATGTGCTTACACTACCCTCATCGCTCTTTCCCAAGGCAATCAAACACAGTAACTGGAGACAATTCCTAACCCTGAGTTGCCAAGGAAAAACTTGGAGTCGCAGTGTCCAGTATTGAGGGTAGTTAAGTGGCTGATCACAGCTGCATTTACAGTGTAGGCACTTCAGAAAGCCAGAACAAAGTGTGTTCTGCATGGCATCAAAAGGCAACATAAAACTTCGAAATACACCAGAAGCTGCTTAGCCAAGGCAGCGGAGAAATCAATATAGGCTGCTAAAGTAATTTCAGAAGCAGAGTGAGTGCTGGGTTGATGCCCCATGGTCATCCGCAGCTCCCTTGTAACATCTGGAAGAAGAACTGTCATCTTCATGCTGGTTCAGGTGTGCTGCACTGTGCTATGGTGTCAAATGCCCGGCCTTATTTTTGTGAATAAAAAATGAGGCATACAGAGGATAGTTTAAAAGACCCATTTTTGCCATTTGTTTTGATTCTCTTATTAATAAAGTTGCTGTTAATATTTGAACACATTAAAAATTAGCTTTTTTAATAACTTTTTTTTTTTTGGAGGAGGAGGAATCTAAATTTCACGTATTTTCATTGTGACCATTTTCAGAATAATGCTTTGCAAACCTATCTCTGTAAAGACACCACAGGGCTTAGGATACTTCAACAGTAGCCAAAGCAGCAGAACATACAAATGCCTCCAGACTGCTTCCAGGGTTTTGTTCCACTGCCAAAAACGGAGACGTAGACTCACAGCATGAGGCAGCAAACTTCTCTGGTTTATGTGCTCACACATGAGGTGGATTGAACATAAGAGACTGTTACGCTCCCTCCTGCTTCTCCCCTTCTATTCCTCCCTCAAGATCTTGGTTTAACAACTAAGAGAATAATATGGAATTAATTCCGGATTTAGCGATAGTGAAGGCAGACGAAACAGCTTTGCCAGTTGCAGCACTTATTTATCAAAACGTCTGTGCTGGTGAACCTTTTAGAAAGACCAGTTTCAGTATGTTCCATCAGGTCAATTCTGTCCTGTGCATGTGGATGGCCAGGTATTGGGAGATGTCTTAGATAATGTGTGTACTTCCTAGGGCTGCTCAGAATATGAAGTCAAGGTGCCAGAAGGACACACAGTTTCTGCGCAGGAGGAGCTGGACAGGTACAGGTTCTCGCCTTCATTTATCTTTCTGCCACTCAAATAACTTGGGATGAGCTCTTTGTCTGACTGGTGGGGCATTGTACTCTAAGAAGCAGATAAATCCCATCATCACAGGGCAACCTTTCTTAACCTCCCTTTCAACTTGCCTGTTTTCTTGAGATCCTCCTCAGCTAATGGGAGTTAATTGTCTCCAGGTTAAGGAAATCCAGCTATAATTCCTGGCTGCAAGGGTTTAGTCTCTTAGATATCACCATTGGCATTGGGAGTCTGACAGCAATTAAAGGTCGTTAGCCACTCTTGGGTGAATATAAACCTCTGCAGTCAACAGTTGTAGTTCGCTCCTCTTCCCTCTGGGCCTGGAGTCTATTGAGTTTGTTTTCAGGACGACCTTTGGGAAGCCTGCCTAGGATGTATGAGGTGCGTGTGTCTGTTGGCAAACATAAAATCCCCATATCTATATGGATGGTAGTAGATTCTGTCCAAGAGGAACTTTGATTGTCCATGTGTAACTTTTTCATATGCAGGTGTCAACTTTCGTAAAGGTTATGGGTTCAGTTTCAGATTAATTTGAAAGTTTTGCCCCCGTTTATTTTGTATCACTTAAGAAAGGTTGACTAGCTCCTTAAAACATCATCAGCCCTGATTAGATCAGCCTTAAGGAATCATCTGGTAGAACCCTGGCATGAACCTGTATTTGGAAATCTTCATTTGAACTGTCTTCTGCTCCATCTCACTTATACACTAAAACAAGCAGACAGTAATGCTCGGTCATCTGCTGTCCTTCAGTTAAGTGGGTCAGTTAAGTGATTTCTGGGGGATGAGTTGGAGAATGGCCTCTGTGGGTCTCCTGCAAGTTATGAAAGCAGGGGATGGGAAGAGGCTGGAGCTGGCTGGGGCCAGGGAGCTTGGGAGGAAACAGGAGGACATTGGGGTGGAACAGGGAGAGCGTGGCTGCTCTCGTGGCTGGTACACGAAGAAGGGAAAGCAGCACAGAGCTGCCAGTCACAAAGGAGATGAGACCGGGCTGATGTGTGTGTAGCCTTGAGAGCTGGAGGGAGCTCTGCTTTCTGCTCTCCAGAGCCAGTTAGCTTCGCCAGTAAGTGGGATGAGATTTCAGTTTTCCATAAAAGCCAGACTAAGGTCATGTGGCCGCTTTGAAATCTTTGCAAATGCAGCAACAACTACAACTTCTCTAAAACACAAATTATTCCTTCTCACCCCACCTTGCCATGTAATTCTCTGCTGCATCAGCAAAAGCATCAACAAGCAAGTTATCTATTACTTCAGATTTCTCCATGTCTGATATTTAAGCCAGTTCTTGCCTTTGCTCATTTTGTTGTGCAGAGCTTTGCAGAGTTTGGGGAAGCAGGCAGAGTTTAGGCATTTTTGCTTTGGACTTGTATACTTAAGCCTCTTACCCAGATCATCTGCAGTCTCTCCCTCCTCTTCTGCTTCTGAACAAAGTGCCACAGATAGAGATCACAATCCAGTGCTAGGAGAAGCCGTCTTCCGAGCATGTTCATGCATGTAGAATATTTCCCAGAAGCAAATGTATTTTTCTAATCTCAAGACTCTGCTTTGTGCATTGAGATCAGACCTTGAGCAATAGAAATTCGCTGCCAGACTTCCCCTCTGCTGTGTACAAATTCTGCATATCAAAGGTAGCAGGCACAGGATTCATCTGTATAAAACTGATTTATTAGAATTTGTGAAACCAGGTTTTATTCATGTGGCACTGCAGGTAAGCAGCATAGCATGGCTGAAGGGCATTTCACTTGCTTAATGTCCAAACAGAGCCAGAAATGGGGAAACATGTTGAGTAGCCAGTGAGAAAGTGGGGGTGCAGTGATCTCTGCCAGGTATTTCAGGCATCAAACAGCTCCTTGGTTCTGTCTGATCAGCTTTGAAAGTTACTATTTAAGACTAAAAATTTTCCAATACTCAAAGCTTGTGTTTTCAGAAGATCTATTATAGTTTGCACTCAGAGCTGTTCTGTCCTGCCACTATTGAAACAACCCTCCTGGTTTCATGGTGCACCTGTATTTCCATGTAGTACCCCAAGGATAACTCAGTGTCTCTGTCGTTGTCTGCAGCCTCTCACTCTTCTGACAGTTCTGGCATGTCTGTCTCTGCCATGGGGGTATTTTTCCCCTGAGTGTTGAGCTGGGACCAGCATCCATCTTTTTCATATCCCCAAAGAGTTTTCAAATGGGAAGCAATTCTTGGATGGGGTGATGCTCTGTGGGTGACTCTGCAGCATCAGTGGAGCAGCCCTCTCTGCACTGGTTTTAAACCAAGCACCTGGTTGTCTCTGAGGTGTCACTGATAGCTTGAGGAGCCCTCAGCTCCGCTTTGAACTTAGAAATCACAAAATCTTAGTTTCTTATAGGATGACTTCTTTAATTTCAGACTGTACTGGAACTGCCAAACTGAGGTGGATTATACATAAACATGCCCAGCCATCAAATCCCAAAGACTTTTAAATTACCAATATATTTCAGTTGCAAAATCCTTACTATTCAATTTTCTTTCCCACTGTGTGACATAACACTAGATACTTAATCACATTATCTGTTAGATTTGCTTTTTATTAAAATAGTGGGCTTATCTTAGTGCTCTGCTACTGCTGCTGTATACGTTTATAATTAAATCAGTGGGGATATATAGATGTCCACATGTTGATATACAACTAGAGAAAAGTAAAAATTCAGAATTGCATATTTGAGCATGCAAGGGGTTTTTGCTTGCTTTGGTGCTGACTAAGCTGCTCCTAGGGATGGTTCTGATCACAGGATTTCAGCCACATAACCTCAAAGCAGGTAGTGACCGGTGGAAGTAAACTTCTTTAAAACTGGCTTAAGTCAGACTGGCCTGAATACAGAGAGCTGAATCATTCTCTGTGTTTGCATTTATGTCTGTTAAAAGTAGATTAAAGGAATTTTTCAAAAAGGGATGAAGCAGAGATGTTATATGAGGAAAAAGTAGGGATATTGATATCTGAGGATGTTTCTTACTTCCTTTTTGAGGTGTAAAATATTAAGCTGGTCAGCGAAGGAATGGGAGATGCAGATTTATGGATTCTTGGGAGTTTATATTGATCCAGAGGAAAATTAAACATAGGATGTACCTGTATGAAAGGTGCCTTGAATGTTTAAAGCAGAGCTAAGAGTCTGTAGGTAATTTTGCATTCAGTCGAAGAAACAGATCAATTGAATGTTCCCCCATGCACCCAAAAAACTCTTTTGGGTCTATTTGTATGGATATAGCATTGCTTTGAACAACCTGAAGCCTTCAAAGCAATCGGTTATTTACAAAGGTAAGAAATAGACATAACTCTAATTTTTTGCAGGTATACCTGTGTCTGGATGAGATGGGAAGCAATTTTCAAATCTCAGTTCACCTGATGGATGTGGAAGGGAAGCCAGGGGAGAGGGGGACACCCCACCAGAAACGAGCTGCCTTCTTACTCTTAGTATACAGGAAATCTCCGTTGTCCAGATGTGACAGCAATAGTAAAACCTGTTTCATGGTCCTGTCCCATGAAGAAGCTGTGAGTATCAGCAACCACACGAAAGAGCTGGTGGGGGCCCCGGGAGGGGAGGCTTTGGAAATAAAAAACACCATCTATCTGTCCTAGTGGAGTGTGGTAGTTACTTGTGGATCCCACTGCCTAAGCCCCATCAAAGTAGAAGCTCAGCACTGCTATCTGTTGTTAGTCTGGTTTGGTTTTTGTTTTTAAAATGATTCCAATGTGTTGGCTTACAGTTCTGAAAGTCTGCAATTCTTTGACAGAAAGCATTGATTTATTTTGTTAATCAGTTATGAATTCAAGCGTCCATCTGACACAAAGTATGGGTATGAGTGGCTGTGATGAAGCATAAGAGAATTATTACAAACCCTTGTCACCAGGGGAACCAGCCTCAGCAAAGCTTCATCTCCTGCTCCCTCCTCAGGTCTTTGCCACCTGACAGAATGGCTTTGTTGGGGATGGAGAGGATCAGGATCTCTCCTGAACATGTCACAAGCTCAGGGGCTGCTCTGCTTGGGGTCAGATTTGGTGTTGTGGGTTTTTTTTGTTTGTTATTTGTTGTTGGTTTTGTTGCTTTTGTTTTGGTTTGGGTTTTTTTGCAAGTGCATTTAGCTCATTTTTTCATCTCATTGTGGGGAGCAGAGAAACCAATGGTTCATTTAGGCTGGAAAAATAAGAAAGTTGCTTATGGGCAAAGATGTTCTGGAGTAACCTCTGAACACAAAAAGTGGTGACAAAAACTGAACTGCTTTCAAGACACAGATCAATAAATGAGTGAGATACTACTGGTAAGTGACCCTACTTAGGGTTAGTAGCTTTACAAGAGCTGTTAATCCTGATTAGTGCTGGAGACAATTTCACTATATGAATCTTGGATCTGACCTGTGATATCCCCTTGTAAAGCAGCTGTGTAACTACACTGCTGTTGCTCCTGATTTGCACTGCTGGAAAAGAAGAATGGAGCCAACATAGTTTCAGGATATTTTCTGTAATACTTTAGTCAGGTTTTATAGAACCCTACTGGTTTCCCCCCTTTTAAACACTTTAAGATTTTCTACCATAAAGGATTGTTTGGAGGGCTCAGAGTATTCAGGAGGGAGGAGGTGGTGAAGCAGCCAAAGGTGTGTGATAAATTAATGTAATTACTCAGCTTTGCACTATAGCTGAGAGATGTCCCCTTTACATGTGCAGTGCATGCATTAGTATGCAGTAATAATGGCGATATAGCATCAAAATAGAGCTGGACACTTAAACACCATCTGAGACCCATGCTATTTCTAGATATGTTGCATTGACGCATCTGGTTCCATGCTAGCAGAATGGGGCTTTCATGGTATTTTTGCTCCAGACTTTCTTTTCATAGGACTTTTGTTTCACTTCCCATTGCCTCTCCCCCGCTCCTCTTTGCCTCTGACTGCTCTCCACATGCACTTGGGCACGACAGAGAACATGCACCATCACATCAGCAGGCCAGTCACAGAAGGAGGGAGAACATAATCCCTTTGTTTTACAAATCCGCTGTTACTTCTCCAGTTGCTCCATCCGACTGTTCCTCCTGGCTGAAAGGCTTGCTTTGGCTATTTCAGTCTGCTGAAATTACTGCTATGAAAATAACCTCCCAGACTTCTTGTTCTGGCCTGGTCTTTGGACCCTCCCTGTGGAGCAATCCTCTCAATCACAGCAAAATTGTTTTCCTTTAAAGCCTCATATATTATACCTTGATGTGTTCAATCAATTCTCTTATCCCAGGCTTACACACTTACCCTTATCCACTGCTCTTCTACTGAAGTTTGGAATAATGGCTATTTGTTTCACTTTCAGCCAGTTACCCAAGTTTGTAAGGGATAATTTAATGTGAAATAGGCCGTTCTTCAGGAGCAGAGGTGTGGCAGTGGTTTCCATTACTTATCCTCACCTTTCCACCTTTCGCTGTGTAAGTACCTCTTTGTGAAGGCAGATAACTGAATTACACAAAAATCTGTGGACAAGGCCCATGGTTGCTGTGTTCAGTCTTCCACATTAGTAATGAAAACTGAAATTGTAAAGGGGTTCTAAGAGCTGGATCTACCAGTTATTTAATCAAGCAATGCTTTGTTATGCTATGAGATTTATCATCTGGGAGAAAAACCCCATAAATAACCCTCTAAGAACTCATGAGAAGGAACATCTTCCTCCCATAACAGATGGCTAGCAGAGAGATCCCAGTGAGATGATCTTTACTACTCTACTGTAGAGTTTTATTCTACTTTCGAACTGTACAAGTCCTACATTCAGGAGGATGCAAAGGAGGGTTCAAACCCATTTTTTCCCTTTCCTACCCTCCTTGACAACAGCAGGAACATGGCATTGTGCTCTGCAAAGAGTCTCACTGCCACCTTAAGACATTTACGGGAGAAGTTTCCAGTCTTTGTATTTATGCAAAACTAATATAAGAAAAATAGTACTGTACTTTAGTCGCAGAGTGAAAACTTCAGAAAGTTGTTTTTCACAGACTTTTGTTTTATTGACTGGCTTGACCTGTGGTGCAGCAATAAGTAGTTATGAGCAACTTGCAAGTGAAATATTTCACTATGAGGGAACCTGTGAGTCAATATATAAGCATGAGTCCATCTGCAATGGACTATTTTTAATATCTCAGGATCTGCAATAATATGTTTAATTAAAGCCAAATTGAAGTTTCTATTGCTCATTTTTAGGCTTCTTTTTCTCAAAGCAGCTCTGTGTAAATGTTCTTATGAAATATTATGAGGCTGAATGATTTCAGATGAGAATACCAATCCAAAATTGGATTTTTTCTGAAAATACTTGAGACAAAATGCAGAACCAAATGTTTGATGTTTCCTGCGAATCTGAGCAATTTGAACAATTTATATAGCAGCTCCTTCACAAATTGTTTTGAGGTAAACATTCGTTGCCAAAACCAAATTTATAGGTTAAAAATACCAATGAATAATGGATGCAACATGCAATAGCTTAATACGCAGGCATGCTTACACACAGTCTGTCGTAATAAAAATGAGCACTGCTCTGCTTCATACCTTAGTGGCTTTAATAATCACGTTCAGATAGAAATTTTATGAGGGCCCCGTAACATCTGGGTATCCCCATTTGCCCATTACAGATGCTATTTTCTCTCACTTGTATTTTTATGCGCTCTAAATAATAAAGACATTGCAAATATTCAAGCCTTGGAAGTAGATTTCTTTCCTTTGGAATTAAAATAAACATCATTAAGCCAAAGCAGGTTTAACTTTTGCTCCCTCTTGTTTTGTCTCTTGGTTAAAACAATAATAAAAACCCATAGTATCTTGGTTGGGCATCTCCTGAGTCAATACTGAACTAAACACATAAGTGACTTTCTGTAGGCAGATGGAGTTTTTAGAAACACAGAGGAGACCCTATACTAGGTGCAAAATGTACTCAGTTGAATGTATTTTGTCTTTAGAGCCTTCCCAGCCTGACTGGAAGCACATAAACTAGACAGGACTTTAGAAAGATGTTTATAATTTGATGGGTGATAAAACTGCAACTGCACTTCTGTATCGGATTTCCAAATCATGTCAGGTTCGTTCGGCAGGGTAATTCAAAGACCATCTAGGCTTTGATGGTTGCACAGTTTACAGGAAGAAAGAGCTATATTAATATTGTCAATGGACGCTTTTGTGTGGGCCACGCGGTACGGTAACTTCTAAAGCTTCTGCTTGGCTGAGATCTGGTCTCACAGTACTGCCGTCCTTTTACAAGACTGACTTTGTTCTCCAGGGGATATCTATATCGATTTTTGACAATATTGTACCAGAACCCCGCTACTCACATTTTTATTAATCTTTTGTTCTATCCTTCCTCATCCTGATGTCCTGGTTAGAATTTGCTGGTCAGTGGTTATTTGAGATAGATTGATCTATACTTTGCAAGCATGACAACTAAACCGAATTTTCAAAATAGTTATTTTGCCACTTCGTGCTAGAACTGTGATGCTGAGGTGCAGTGGCTGTATGGTTGCCAGAAGGACTAATGTATTCATGGGGTCATCCAAACAGACATATGAATTAAAAGTGAAGCCCAGCAACTGGAAAGGATATGTTTTCCAAATTCAAATGTTTCATCATGTCTCCCTACAGACTGAATGATTACAAGAGATTTCCTGGTTGACGTAGGTTGGGTTAATTGGCACGAGTGGAACGTCCACGTTAGAAAAAGAAACATCTTGATGTTATACGGACTTTTTAAGCAACTATTCAAAGAAATGTTGTACTTCTTGAGAACAGTTGGTGGAAATTGTATACAGCTTGGCTGACACGCAAGCAATTCTGCACAGCCTTATAGGAATAAGCAGGAAACTAGAGCTGGAAACTTGTGGCCCTTTTTGATATACTAGATTTACTGGGCTACAGTAACAATACCTTCTGAAATGTTCTTTTTCAGCAACCTTTTGTCTACATACCAAGATAAAGGATTAGACAATAAACTAATTGCAGTGTTCTCTAAATATTTGAAGATAGGCAAGTCCTAAGAGAGCATCATTGACTTTTTAGAAAACAGGACGATGATCTTTCCGTGGAAGGGATAATGAGGCCTATGGCAGCATGAGATAGGACTGGAAAAGTCGGAGGATTTGCTTTCTGTTTGTTCAATACTTCCATTATTTTCTCTCTCTTTTCTTCTCCATTTTTTTTTCTCCTCTATTTAGACCACAAACCCTCTCGAGCAGGAAGTGTCTTGTGTGTTCCCAGGTTTGCTGGAAATTCCAAGGACCAGTGTAATGCAAGTAATGCAAAGCAGCGTTTGCTCCATGTTACTGCAAGAAGAGATTAAGAATGAAAAGGAAGACATCAGGCTGGGGAGAACATCAACAAGCGTCAGATGAAGTTATCATCCAGGTTGGCTGCCAGCCAAGTTGCTATGAGCCTCGTTGGAGTCTGCCTCATGAAACGCCACTTCCAGCAAAGTTAGAACCTGCCTGTGAACACAGTGGGGATGGAAATGAGAAACCTTTTAACCATCAGTGAGATGAGCTTCTGGAAGAGCCTCTTGCTAGGATTCACTGAAGCACACAGCCTTGTTTTAAGGTGGATTTTTTTTCCAGACAATAAGATTATGTGACATGTACTTGCAGTACAAAGGTACTGGGCACAATGTCCAAAGAGGTCCTGTTCATTGTTCTTACCACAGTCTGCATGTTTGAGTAGGGAAAAAAAATGTTTCTGAGCACTATAACTCCAGTTTAAGTTTAGAACAGCTCCTTTATTCAAATCCATCCCAGAGGCCGCTTAACTGTTGTATGCTGAACCCTCTGGAAGTGAACTAGAGTAATTTGTTTCCTTTCATTCTCTGCAAAGATTCTTAAGCTGTAACAACTGAACAGGATAATTTCTTTAAAATGGCTTTCCTTCCTTCTCTCTTTATATTGCCTTTGGCAATTTTAAGCCTTCAAAGACAGCTACAGTTTCTTAACAGTTTCCTGACAGTTTGCACTACTGAAGTAAGACTTTAATTAAGCACAATAACATCCAAATATGATACCCTGTGCAGCTGACTGATTATTTTTTAACTATCCGGGATGCCTAAGGAAAAGTAGGCATACTTTTGGAAATATGCAGATATTTTTCTCTTTAGGTCTTTTCTTTTTCCAGTGTGACCTCACGTGTTCTACTGTGGTAAATAGGAAGGGGATAAATGGGCATCTTAAATCTAGACAGTGAATTTCATGCTGGTCAAAACAAGATATATTTTTTTTTCTTTTCCAGATTCCTGAAGATTAGAATCTGAAAAAAAAGAAAAAAAGAAAAAAGTATATGTATAAATAAGTCTTAAAATCTTTCTATTAAAGAAGTCATTTTATCAAAAACTGGAAGAAGATAAGTTTTACTGATCATAGTTCTTATAGCTATAATGAGATTTGTTTAGAGGAGGATCTTGAAACTGGATCTTGTGTATCAAATAAAAAGACACAGAGTAGGATTCTTTTTCAAATTCTCCCAATGTTGCTATTCTAGTTTGTTGATCTTACCCAGCCAGTAAGTTCATTAGTTTGGCTTGTCTCTCTCTCTCATGAAAGTTTTCATGAGAATTGTTGAAAGGTTTCATTTTTGTTCCACTGTGGAATGCAAATCAAGTGTCAAAATCGTGATGCCTCGGGCTTTGGGGTTCTTTTTTCCCTTTAATGGAATGAGATTTCTGTTTTTAGTCTGCCTCCATGTACTGAAACGACTTCCCAATTCAAATTGCCATTACTGAGAGGAAGATGACTGTAGTTTGGGTATCTGCTCCCTGGGACCTGCAACCTGTCTGGCAAGGAAACATTGTCAGGTAGGCTTTACCTCATTTAAATGTCATTATTCCAAGGACTTGCTCAATCTGTGTACCCTGAAGTGGGAGAGACACTGCAGAGAATGGAAAGATGGATGGCAGGCTTGGATGAATGCCCCATTTAGATTCTCTATATTAGATTGTCATGCTTTTCCTGGCCCAGATGCTAACATCTAACACATTTTTAATACTATTGCCTGTTGAGATCCTATTAGAAAATGATTCAGAGTCTGGAAAGTTGGGGGGGAAGCGGGGGGGCAGTTAATTCCCTAGAAATAATATAGTCATTATATGTACACACAATTCAATATATAACTTAGTTTTTTTATAGCCTCTCTACTATCCTGTACACCAGCTTTTTAAAATTGCAGTCACATTCATTATACAGTAAATGCCTAATGCAAGTGATTCTCAAAACAGTTTGCAATTTAAATTCCTATTGGATATAAGAATAATGACCTGCAATAGCTCATTAGCGGACTTGCAAATGTTCGTTACTTCCTTTCTCTTTGTCTTTCTCCTGGTTTTCTCCCATTGCTAAAAACAAGGGAGTTTAAAGGTTTAGACTACCTTTAGAGCTATGCATCTCTAATGACCCATGAAAATGAACATTCAATTCTCAAATGACAAAATCATAATTCCCTGGTGTTTTCAAGGGGATAAGTGTGTTCACTTAGCAATCCATGAGGAAGCTAGATATTCCAGATAATTTTAAAGAATTATTTTATATTTATGCCCGGAAGATTCTTTTTAATTGTTCTAAAATGTCAAATCAAATACGGGCAAGTCCAAGAAGTCCTTGAAAAGATGGATATGGACACATGAAATTTTTGAACCCAGCTTGTTTCTAATAATACCCTGGATGCTGCTACACTACCAAAGGCTTATCTGTCTCCCCTTGCAGCACTGCTGTGTAAGCACCAAATGGCATTTGGCAATTGGTGTCCTTCAACACAGCCCATCTCCACTGGCTTCTCTGTGGGATGAAGAAGATGCAGCATCTGCCATGCAGATGATCCTTGGGTTGCTGGGGGAAATGACGCAGGAGAGAGACAACAAGTGGAAGCAGCGAGACTCTGCATTACTTAGTCCAAGGAGCAGGAATGGTGTTGTTCTTAAAAATATGCTTATCCTTAAAAATAAGCTGCCTTGTTCACCTGGGTTTCTTATTGCCCTGAAGTCCTCAGTCCCTCAGCACCACTCCTTGTTTGTCTCCTTTATGGCGGTTCACGCGGCAGCATTTGCTGTTGGTGTGGAAATGCAAAAGTGCTCTCTCCACCAAAGCCTTTGTAGCAAAAATCCTGTGGGATTAAACCTCCTGTATCCCACATGGCCTGAGCATGCTTTGCTGTAGTATGTCCTCAGAGAAAAAATAAATGCAAAAAAGAAATTATTTATACTTAGTTTCTCTCTAGCCCAGTGATTTTCCTTCTCATTAGCAATCAAGGCTCTGAGATTTTCAGTATACTGGTGATTGCTGGTAGGGGCAGGCCTTAATGCAAACCTCTTTAGAATACAAATTGAAAGACTGCTTGATTGTAGAAGTCTCTTGTAAGTGCTTACCAGAAGTTAAGTTTCACTGATTGCTTTCTATGTATGCAAAGGGGGATTATTTTGGCAACGTATGCATGAAAGAAAAGCTGGTAACATGCTTAAAAGCATTACCTATTGTTGGAATTTAGGTTATTTGGTACAGTCGTTAGATCACACCCAATAATTCTGTAAAAATTGATTTTTCCATCCTAAGGTAAATTCACTTTTATTGAATTGCTTCAAGCAGGTTTCTCCAAAGCACAATGCTCCTCTGTGAGCCACCAGCACCATGGCTGCTACCTGGTTTGCTGATGCTTACATTAGGTCATCTAAGAATCAGGTTTGACTCAGTTTGGACAAAACTAGCTCATTTGACCTATGTTGAATTTCTTTTAAAAGAAACTAGTGAAGGAATGTTCTTTCTCAGTCCTCCCATCTAATTTCTTGCCTAAACTTTGAGATCACTTCTCTCTGACTGCTGAGACTCTACTGGAAGCATCTTCTTCCCTCTGTGCTGGAAGGCAGCTGCTCTCAGCCTGGTGGTGAGTCTTCCTCTCAACAGAGAGAAACAAAAGCTCCATCCCCAGTTTCTCATAATTTACGTGCACTAAGTCATTTGCCTTTTAAAAGTTTTATCTCTATTCTTATTCAGATCTACTCACACACCCCTTGGCTTGCTTCCTTCTCGTTTGATGTGTACTCTGGTGTGTCAGTTGTTTAGCTTTGCCCATCGGGTCCGTGTCAGATGTGATGTTAACCATCTATTCCAAATTCCACTTTAAAACAATAACATTCTCACTTTGTTCACTATAAACTGACTACACAGTACCACCTGCTGATGCACTGGCATCACAAACCTGGCTTTTATTACCCCTTTTTTTCAAAAGGCAGAGTTGCCTGTGACAGCCTTGCTTCTTAGGAAGAGGCCATATGTGAGAGGTAGGAATTCTCTCGTGTTCGTGCTTTAGACTCTGTCATCTGCTACCACTTAGTGAAAGGATAAGGCTGTGTTAGAAGGAGACTTGCGCTTTAGAAGAAAGCGTGAATGGTGTCCATTTTTCAGAGCCTAAAAGGGCAGGGAAAAAAAATGAGATCATAAGCCAGCAGACCTAAGGCTATTCTGATTTACATCAGAATCTGTACGGGCCCTGTATGGCTTACAAAGCCTAGTAATCACCTACATCTACTTCTGTGGCCCATCCCAAAGTTCAGGAATGAAGTATTTGAGTATCAAGGTCATTATATTTCATTAGTTAGCTCTCATTAATATGAGAGCTGATCTTGGTCTGATCTCTTATTTCAAAAGCTTTTGCCGCTGAGGCACTAAAACCCTTGTTCTCCTCAAAATTCAGGAAATAAACTTTAATCTCAAGTTAGGAAGCAGGTTTGCACTTTCACTATATGACAAATACAGTACAGTATTGATTATAGTTTTTCAGTTGTTGATTATGAATCTGTTGCTCACCCCAGGAAAGCTGCAGTAACTTCTGGCTCCATAAAAGATTGCAGAATCTGCCCCTTCCTAGGGAACAAAATCAGCGTAATCACAGCCAGATAACTGTCAAAGAGAAACAGTGTGAAGCCAAGAAAAAGAGGCGACAGAGCCAGAACTTGGTATTTTGCAAATCCAGATTCTCGTCTCCTTCAATTATCTATAGGGCAATTAAGAACAGTTTATCCTATGTCCAATCAAACATTCTTGCTTTCAAGGACTTCCTTTCTCTCCAATTTGCATGGTTTTCTTTTCTTTTTGTTTTTTTTTTACTTCTTTTAGATGTGAAATAGTCTGGTGCATGGGGTTTGGTTTAGGAAGGCTTGCTTTTTTCTTTTCATTTTGTCAGGACAGAGTTCCATTTGTTCAGCATCTGCACAGGACAACATCTGGAGCCTCAGGAAATTCAGCTGCTCTGTGTATGACGCTTAAACGAAATTACTTTTTCATGCACTTCAGAAGAGTATCAAGAGCATCTTTCTGACCAAACAGGGCCTTTTGTTCTCCTCCAGCAAGTGTTTCTCATTAAAAATGTCATCTCCCTAACAAATTGCTTCATTGCCTTTGCAGCTGGGGTTATTGTTTTCATGGTTTTGTACTTGTGTGATTCTCTAAGGGAGCAGAAAGCCAGAGGAAGTGGGGCTTGGTTTCTTTTCTCTTTGCCCTGCATGTGCCATGCTTTGATTTCCCACCTTTGGGGTGGAATGCCGCGTTTTTACCTCTTTACCCTCTTCCAGCTCAGCCCACAGGCAGTGGCCATGGCACAGGGACGGTCCGTGCTTCCATTGAACCTCTGAGCTGCTCCCTGACGTTCTCATCTCAGCTCCCTCGGTGCTGTGGTGCTTGCAGGAGGGTGAGAAGAAGCTTCAGCTTGTCATTCCAGTTTCTCCTTAATTTAAAAAAAAGATGGGAATAGTTGTAAATCAGGTGGGTTTTTTTCCTGTTTAAGTGAGTGATTTCTTAATGGGGTGGTTTTCTAGGTTTGTTTCTTTATCTCATCTGGGACACCAGCAGCCATTTAGCTCACAAACCACAACAGTTACTTGGGCTGTCTCAGGTAAAACTGATTTTTACCATGTCACCTCTCCTCCTATCTCACTTCCACCCAATTAAAAAAAAAGTTTCTCTGTGTTAAATATAGAACCAGTGAACCCTCCTGTGTGGCAGCTCTGTTTCAGGCTGTAGCAGAAACATTGGGCACCACACTGTGGAAAATAAGTATGTAGCAGTTGTAAATACACACATACATTTATATATATAAAATGGTGCTAGAACCCACAGTCTATAATTTGTGGGTGACCTTTAACTACATGAGGATAAATGGTTACAAATGAGGACCTCTGGTCTTGGCTGTTGTAACCTATTTTCTTACTTCTGTTAGTAAATCAAAAAACATGTATATCCATGGGGTTTTTTTTAGTGTAACATTTGGCTTAGATTTAAGCTGGGATAACTGTACAAAGTGGAAAACCAAACAAATAAATACGATTATCCTGCAGCGTTTCATTTCATGGAACCAGGTTCTGAAAGCGTGTGTGATACTTTAAGGTCTGTAAGACAGACACATGCTATTCCCATAATGAAATCTACTCCCTGAATTAGGTCTTTGTGCTATTAGGAGCTTTTTCTTCTGTTTATTTTGCTACAAGATTGCATTTTTTTGCTGGAGCCAAGCAGTATGTCAAACTTTCGATTTTCGGAGGCCCTTGTGAGATGAGACTGGCGACACGAAGCTGCCTTCCTGAAGCACCAACTGTTATCAGAGGGTAAGCTCAGTCTCCAAGACCCAGAGTGTTCCAGGATGTTTGGTTTTGAAATGCACCAAGTGAGGGGTTATTTGGGGATGTGCACAGCAATTCAGGAATAGGATGGGAACTAATACATTTGGTAAAGGTAGATCATTAAATAGATGTTGGGTGATGGTGACTCCCTGAGAGCAACACATAGGGAAAACTTGAAGGAGATGTAGCACTCAAAAGCTATAAATTGTGTTCCAGACACCCTCAGCTATTTTTTGCCCTATCTTTAATTAGATGTGCACATAAGAGCTTTCTTTATACTATTTGTTCATCACAACACAGAGAAGTAAGTTTTAGCAGGTCTTCCATGACCTTAAGGATTCAGTGACCCCCTGGGCTCTTGATTTTTCCACCATAATTTCTGTGGTAGTCTCTGATTGCTGCTGAGCTGTGGCCCATCTGCCTTTTGCTTTGAAGCTGAGATATTCTTGTCACAACAGAGAATAATGTTGGCCTTCATGAATTCATTGTCTTATTACCCATTTGTTTCAAGCTTTTCCTGAACAGAAGGAGCAAGATTAAAAACCCCAACTAAAAGTAAAAACCCTGCAAGCCCATCTGTACGTGAAATTCTTTTCTTTCATCTCTTTCATCCTTTCTTCATCTCCATCTCCACTAAAACTCATTTTAAACCTCTGCTTTGTCATCTGGGCTGTACCATACACACTTGATCTCAAGGTCAGCTGTTTATTTCCTATTTCCTCAGAGTACTTGCCCCAGTCAAATCCCTGCCACATTTTATCTTCCTTTTACCAGCCTGACATTTAAGGCTTTGTGGTTTGCTCCTATAAGCTCAGGAATGCCTTTCCCTGGATTTGCACAGGTCTCCCGACCTTGTATTTAGGCAGCTAATGGGTTTCATAGGCTTCACTTTTCCAGGTGCCGCTCACACCTATCCATCTTTTCTGCTATCACTCTTACAAAGCAAATTCTTCAGGCTTTCTTCACCACAGTGATAGCCCTGCCCAGAGCTCAGTGGTTGAATAGAGCCCTACAGCTAGCTATAGTACCTGGAAAAAAACCTGAATTTATCAGCTCAGTTGTCTTACAAAGACAGTAGGAATCAAGAAGGAAGAACAGAAATAACTACACGTCCTCTGCTCAGACTAGGCCTCACACAGGAACCCTGTCTTGGTGGACACCCATGAGTCTGGCATCTCTTTGATTTTAGTGCCTGCGAGACTGGAGATCTTGTTTGGTGATGGGAAAGTGTGTTCCTGAGAGTGAACTTCATGGGAGAATAGAAGGAAAGCACTGCTGGAATCTTAGGAGAAGGGGCACATGGGGAGCTTGACAGGAATGCTAATGGCACCTGGGTTTTAATTTGGTTACAGCTATATAAACAATTGCAAACAGTGCCAAGACAGCCAGTAAGCTTTGGGGAAAAGAACAGCCAAAAGCAGAGATGATTTCTGAGGTTTCTATAAAGATGTGCATCTTTTGAACTGGGAAAGATAGGAAAGGAAAGAGCATTATGAACATTAGTCTTATGGTTTTAACTCTTGAGAAGAAACAAGACCAAGGGGCTGGGTATGAGTTCCTTTGGGCTCAGATGCGAGAGATCATGCTTGGAAAATCCTGGAGAGCAGTGTGAAGATGAGAAGGGCTCAAGCAGAAAAAGGCCCATAACAAGGACCTGTGATACGCTCCAGATCACACCATGTTAGTGCTGCCCTCAGCACAGGTTACTGTCCTTGCCTTTCTGTGAATCTTCATGTACCTCAGTAAACCCTCTTTACAAAGAAATTAATTTTTGCAAGTAGTTCCCTCATCTGTGTGCTCCCCAGTCTTACTTCATCTCCTGCGAAGGTTTAAGGAACTGTGCAGCTCCACAGCCTCCTGAAATGTTTCCCATCAGTACTTTCCTTGTTCTTATACTGAGCTTTGCAACGGTTTATCCTTCTGGTTATCGCAGCTTTATAATATCTCAGTGCTCCTCATGAGGAGAAAAAAAAACAACAAAAAACCAAACAGGTCGGCAAAAGCAAGGTTGGGGTATCTCTGGTTCTTGTCTTCTTTATGGCTAAAAAGATCTCTTTCCTTCAGATGTGAAGGGATGGTAATGCTGTGAATGTCATCTTGCTCATGATGGAAAAGGGGAATGGTTTTCATTGTTTCCCAAAGGCCCTCTAACTGGATTTGTCTCATTTCCTCCGCAAGTTTGTTCCACAGCTGGATCTCTTCAGCCAGAAGACTTTGTCTCTGGCTTTTGCACTTTTTGTTCTGGACTTTGTGATCTGCACTGTCACGGAGAAGTCAGCATAACCATGCAGCCAGTGTACAGACGGGGAGGAGGTTTGCAGTGCACCAGGCTCTGTACTAATTACTCTGAAGATTAGCTCTGAGGACCTCAATTAGGAAGAGACCGACTAAGAGCAGGTGGAAGTTGTGAACTGGTTTGTTGTGGCTGAAGTCAGGCAAAGGAGCAAGTCACAGGGGAGTCCTCACTTTCGGTTTGTATTTGCCTTGAGATACTGTGTCTGTGTCATGGACACCATACACAGCCCCAGCACAGACACATCTGGGGACTGCAGGTGCCTTTTCTCTCAGTTATTGAAGTTGTTGTGTCATTGCTGTTCTTTTGTTTTTAATATACCTTTCTTGTGCAAGATTCATTATTCTGGCTTCTATACCTAAATCTCGCTCCCTGAAGAGGTGGGAAATCTCATTTCCAGGAAATCGTGGCTGTCTCAGTAAGCTTGTAAGAGCTCGCCAAGATTAAGGATGACTTTCTGCTCCCACACCCTCCCTTTCATTCCCTTTTACTAAACCCTATATTCAGGCAGACAAAGTGCTCATGTAGAGCCATTCAGCAGAAGATGGGCCACCGACGTTCAGCTGCAACCCCCTGGGCCCTACACTGACTTTCACTGTGGATGTAGGTTCCATCTTTCCCCTTTGTGGCTTCATCACGCTTCCCTGCTCTCCTGACCAGTTTCTTCTGATTTACATCTGGGGGGGGGCAGCTAAACTGGTTTCACAGAGTTGCTTATTAAAACCTACTGCCATTATGCTCCGTTCCCTTCTGCTGCCACCCGTTTGCTCATGTTTGGATATCAGGGTGATTGCACCGCCCCTGCTCTCCAAGCCCTGGCTCCAAAAGTCCATCTCCAGCTGACTCTACCCCATCACCAGGCTGCCTGGCCCCACCTCAGAGCTGGTTGCTAGTACTTGGCAGCACACCTTGTTCTCAGAGGTGTTTCAGTTACTGATGGGTGAGTGACTTGATTCTGAGTTTGCTTTGGATAAGCTCCCATAAATTGTAACGCTCGACTGTAGGTTATCCAAACTATCTGGGCCTCTTGAGACTCTAAATTGGCCTGGAAGATCCAGATGATTTTTTTTTTTTTTTTTTGAGATTTTTGGCACTTTCTGATCCCTGAGAAGCTGTGAATAGCATGGCAACAGGCTCCTGCATGAGAGGCCAGCATTTCTGCTTCTTGTTTCAGCTGGATCCTGCAAAATGAGTGAGCAAGCAAAGAAGCCCATTAGACCCAGCTATTGAGCTAGGTGGGAGCATGAGGGGGCTGTAAGGAGCTCCCTGGTTCCTTATGCTTGAGACCTGCATTGCCACGTTGGCATTTGATAGACATGGGACTACAGATGCTCTCTGTTGACACACAATTGGATTTGGCACCTCAGTGCACCAGTCCAAGGGTAAGTCTGGGTGGAGAAGGGATGATGCATCATAAAAAGTGGCCAACGGAGCTGGTTCAGGAGAGAAAAAAAAAAGCAGCTGTGACTCTCAGATTAAATTGTGTGTTTTTGCTTGCAATATACCCCCACATAGCCGTGTATGTATGAACATCTATAGCGTCAGGACTAACACAATATCCTGTTTGTAGGGAGAGCAGGAGGTTTGGATGTGAGCAGACTGAGCAGTCCCCTGGCAGAGCCTCACAGGTTCCAGTGTGCAATAGTTCAGTGACTTTCAAGCCAAAGAACTTGTCCAGATCATTATGTTTAACAGCCACTGATGAACCTGTTCTCTCAGACTTTGTCTATACAGTATTTAAACATGTTAACACTGGGAATTTACAATTACTGAGGCAGGAAGATTGATGTGGAGAGAGAGAAAATCCAGTCTTTTACAAATCTCTGTAAAGACCCAGATGTTTGGAAAGAAAAAAAAAAAAGTCAAAGATTTGGGTAGGTTCTTGTGTAGAGTAAACCACTTATTCCTACAACTGCAGTGATAGGTGGATTCCCTGCAGGGTTTGGGGGTGGGATAGAGCTGCTACCTGCACTGCCAAGTCTGTGAGGCAAGGAAAGCAGTCATCTCACCTCATGATGTCATTTATTTTCACTCACCTCTGAATGCATTTTTCTTATCTCAGCCCCAAAGTGCTGGATAAACGCAATCATTTTGCCAAACATAGATGTAAAAAAAAAAAACCAAACCAACAACCAAAAAACCAACACTTACCCCAAATCCTACATTCCTGTTACATTATAGTGTGCTCCTCAGGGTAATTTGCAATGTCCTGGTGTTTTTGCTTTACGTACTGTAACCCTCCCTCCAGCTTTATTCTGGTGTGCAGCCCTTCCTGCCCACATCGTATTACGCTTCACGCGGACATCATGAAGATATTGCTAAATCACAGCTGTCTTCCCAAACAACTGGCTTTTCCTCAAGCGAATTTTGTTCAGCCTCTGAAAAGCTACAGGACTTGTGCTGGGCCTCATTCGAACTTAAATGATTTGCTCAGTTACAAACTTAAAATAAAACACAGGGCACAAACAAAGCAGTTAGGTTTTGATTAGTTCTGGGAAAGGGTTAATGGGATTATTTTTTTTTTTCTTCCTTTTTTTTCCCCCAGTCTCTAAGGGGGGAAAAAAAAAAGGACAGAGTGAAAGACCCAAGTGGACACAACTAGAACAAAGCCCTGCTTATGATTAGTATGGCTGAAAATATCCATGTTAGGCCAGGTGCAGATGGCTAATTCCCCCAGACTACAAGCCAATTTAAACCATAATTCCTGAGATAGACCACTTTTCCCAACATTAATGGGAACCAGCTGCCTCCTATTAATAATATGGATGATTACAAGAAAAAAAAAGTGGGGGAGGGAGTAGTGAAGTTAGAGAAGATATTATTTTTCAGACTGTTGGCTGTGTCCTGCTGAGGACAATATGGAAAGCTACAGAATACGACTCTTCAAAAACTTGTCAAGTTAAATACTCACAGTATGTTTGCTCAAAAGAAGGATCGAGTTATCTATGTACTTCTGTGTTTCGGTAACAAGGTTATTTAAGGGGTAGCAATTGTATTTATTTAGTTATTTGCTGGTTCTTTGCTTTTGCTTTCCCTCCGCTGAGGCTGGATGGTTTTGATTAGCGTCTTAGGAGGGGAGCCCGTTGCCTTTGGTACGCTGAGCCTGGCCATTCCCACCGAAGCCTGATTTCATGTGAGATTGTCGAGTACATCAAAGCAGAAGGACGACAAATGATCTGAAGTGTTCTCCTGAGAGCCTGACTTGCTGCTTCAAGAAATTTGTTCGGGCTTCCATTATCGCTGTGCCAGTGTGAGATGAAATGTGAAGACAAGGCAGTTCACAGCATGTAATACCAATGTGTCTCAGGAGTGTTTTTTCTCTGTGTTCTTGATGATTGTTTTCCTTTGGTTGTTTTTGGGAATCTGAGTAGAATTTACTTTAAAAAATAAACTCCACAAAATACTGAGTTTACTTGTTTGGAAGGCAAGAGGGAAAAGGCCCATGGTATCAGTCATCTTGGCTATATTCCTTGTTCCCTATGTAGATATGATTCTTAACACATGGATAATTTCTTTGAGATTGATGAATAAAAGAGACTCGCTACAAATGTCTCTCTTGCCCCTGCAGGAGATGAGTAGGAGCCAATGCCCTTTTCCCCGTTATTCCACTAGGATTTTGTGGGCTTCTTGGAGACATTTAGCTCACACAGGCCGCATTTCATTTTCATCCCTTTGATGATGCTCTCTGGACACATGGAGGAAAATTCAGCTCATGGCATCGTGGTTTGTGCTGTAGAGTTTGCAAGGGGAGTTTTTCTGTACCTGAAGAGATGCGTAGATGGAGCAAACTGAGATTCCCAGTTACTCAGCCTGAGGGTACAAAAGGCCATGATGCTTCCCCAGATCATATGAACCTTGTACATACCTCCTTCAAATGGATGAACTACAAGTTGCCCTCATAGACTTTCCTGATTCTCACTGATTTGTGAGAGAAAGTGGAGGAGAGAGACCAGGACTTTGAATCTTTAGTAGTTTGATTGCTTGGCTTTTGTAACAAGTAACCAGTTACATAGATTATTTTGTGTCCCTTGCTAGGTTACAGGAAGAGCCCTTTTCTAAGTCAGAGCAACACATTAGCTAGATCTAGAAACCCTTAGCTGGCAGCTCTGAGAAAAAAAAAAATATCTATATATATATGTATATATAGATATCCTTGACCTTATAGATAGGCCATGAAACTAAGCACATTCCAACAACGTATCCCAGTGGCAACACTTATTCATGTCTTTGCAGCCCAGCCCTTACATGGGTCACCAGAGCATCTCTCTGGCGTATTTACTGTAAAGAAGCGAACCTCCACTGTCCATATCCAAACTTTAGAGCAGCGTTTAATGCAGACATAGAAGAGGTAATGAGAAAGATTATTGATTTTATGCATGTAAATAGAGCATAGCTGAGTTGACAATGTCTCTTTAAATAATTGAAAAATCAACTTCAGCTGACAGTAGCTCACTAGATAATGAGGCTGTTTGTGGAAGAACGTGAATAATTACAGAGAGAGGATTCTTGCTGCATGGAATTGACCCTTGGGGGCTCAGAGAAAGCAGGATTTGTGGCTGCTTTGAAATGCCAGTGGTCTGGTCCAGCATTCCTCTTGTCAATATGAACCTTGTGTTTTTATTGGAAACACGTGTCAAAACAAAACAGTGTTTGAGGCTGCTGCTGAGGGAAGGTGGGCAAGTCCAGAGACAGCCAACCTGTTTTTCTGTTTGTTGCCAAAAATACTGTGCCACTGCTGCCCGTCATGTTCAAATGGAAGGACAGACAGCAAGCACCTTCATAGTGAAGAAATTGTTGCTATACAGGTATGTACAGATAGAAAAAGATCTCACACTACTGATTCTGACACTATTCCCTCCTTAATGATGCTACTCACATGCAGAAAATGAAAGAGGTCAGGGTGACTGTGCATCCTGCTATACCTTGATGATTCCCAGATTGAGAGTTTATATTACAGTAGGTGAAAAACTGTCACAGCAAAGAAGTCCTCATCTTTTCTGGATGGGCAGAGGAGTGCTCAGTGAAGACCTGTCAGTCATATATATATATAATCTTTTACTCCCTATAGGCTGGCAAAACACTTTGAAAACTTTGTAAATTATGAATCTTGGAACCATTATCTGCATTACAGAAAACTCAAAGTAAAGAGGTGAAAGTACTAGTATCCGGTGTTCACATAAATTATTCTTCAGATATGTTCATTTTCCTTTTCCTGATTTAAAATTATTTTGTTGGGCTGATGTTAAACATCTGCCTCTTTCTCTGCCCTCCTCCCTACTCCACCTCCTGAGATGGTTTTATTTCATGGGTGAATTAGATGGTTTGGTGAGCTAGAGAGCCCAATTTGTAATGTGCTTTAGGGGCCTTTCAGAATGAAAGGCAAGGATTGAAATAGGGTATTTAGTTATTAGTGTCTCTATATTTCTTTCCCTTGATCTACCTGTCCTATTGTGTTGTCAGATCTTTGTGGCTCAGATTTGAGGCAATAATGGTGAAAGCTGGAACATGTGAGCCCTATTTAGGCCCAGCACCATCATATTTCTGGACTGAATCTAAGCCTAATTGAAAAGGCAAGTGGATATCTCTGGCGAAAGAAAACATGACTGTCATAGGCTTTAACAAATTCAGTGTAACACCGTAGAATGTGCTCTGGCATCTTTGTTTGGTTTCCATTTTAAATATAAAATTAAAGACATATTTCCCCTGTTGTAGGTTTTAAGAGGATTTTCCTTGAGCCCCATTTCTTCACTGCTGCCACAAGCATGAGTAGCTTTGAGACATTCTCTTTGGAAGGTCAAAATGTTCCAAAACTTTCAGGCAAAACTCAATCTATTTCCATCTTCTGAGCTATTTTTCAGTCATCACTGTTATTTCAGACTTGTTTCTTTTGATGAGTATCCATTTCCAGTTTAGAAATTGCAGAGGATTTTTTTATAGTCGATACTCCTTTTGTTAGCTTGAACCACCATGTGATGATTGTCATGTATGCTTTGGAATAGAGTTTACAAGAAAGTTTTGCAAACAGTAACAGTTTAAAAAGAAAAACAACATTATTAATTAATTACATGAGCTTAACTGATTCTTTAATGGAATGTCAACAACAGATACCTATTCTAGAAAGCTAAATCCACTTGTGGTCTTTGACTGAGTCTTTTGGTTTTGTTTGTGTCTAATGCATTTTAGTCTCCTTGTTGCTTACCGAGCAAAGACTCTGCTATGAATCAGGTGCGTTTTAGGAAAGGTTATTACAAAATAGAATATTCTGGAGATGCTCAAATTGAAGCCAGAGGATCTGATAGCAGTCAGACTGAGATCTGGATGGCTCGTTTCAAAGACCTTGTCTATCAACTAGGACTTGGCCCAGGCAGCCCTTGGATTACAGTGGAATTATAAGCACACTCTTCTCGCAGCGGTGGCACTATTGTTTTGAAACAAGGCAGATCCTCTGTATTTACTATTTGGCAGGTTCTCTGTTTTTGGCTGGCAGCCACACTGAAATGTGTTTAGTTTTAATTGACAGCCATGGTCAACAGTGCAGATGCCAGGTAGGTACTGCTAATCCTGACAAGGCAGGAACAGGCAGCAGGCTCGTATTGCAGCGAGCCAGAGCCTCAGACTTCGGGAAAGCAGAGGCATTTTGCCTCTAGACAATTCACCCTCAGGAACTCAACCTCCAGCCTCATAAACCCCACCTTGGAACCTCCATGGGAGCTGTAAGCTGTTGCAAGCAAAATGATTTTCTGATCAGCTTTGATGCAATGGGACGTCAGGTGCTGGTATCCTTGCACGAGGGATCTTATTAGAGCAGTGAGACATCCAGAGTTCTGTTTTCTTGGATTTGAGACTTGAAAGCAAGAGCAGTTACACAGAGACCTGTAGTTTAAAATGTAAGAGACATTCCAAAAGTGCATATGGTTAGATTTATGTAAGCCACAGTTTGTAATGGTTTAGATTTAACCTTCTAGTCCTTGTGAGAGAGTTTCAGCCTTGCTCTCAGGAGAATAAAAGAATAATACAGAACATTTACAAAAGTAAGAAAAAAAAAAGAATAGCGTATGCTCAGACTTTTGATGGCTAAGTCATGACATCTAATTAGGGACAGCAATGATTTCTGAGAACCACAAAAACGTTAGTATCAGCTGGCATAAAATTCCACAGAATAATACTCGTGACTATCTCTCAGTCTATCTGTCTCTCTATCAGTCCTGCTCATATCCTTTATTATTAGTGATGCATTCCTTCTCATGTTGTCCTCCTTATGAGATAATTTCTCAAGGAATTCTCTAACTTCTTTCTTAAGTGCCTTGTATTTCAAGTAGCTGCTTTACAGAGCTCCATGGTAAAGGAACTTGTATTTATGGAGAAAAGGTTTCACCCAGCTATCAAAACAACATCCTTCCTATCAGCATTTAGGTCTCATCCTTATTAACAGCATATGCCTCTGACAGAGAAAAAGAAACAGCATCAAGTTAGATAATACAGAAACAGGACACTGAAGGTAGAGATTTACTGTGCCGATGAGAGCAAAGCAAATTTGACGTGTCACCTGGGAGTAAAAGGGAGGGTTGTTCCATCCCTGTGTCATGGGATGACCCCAGTGAGAAAGTAACCCGGAGCCTGACACGGTCAGTGACAGCTTCAGAGCATGACTTTGGTGAATCAAGGCCTAGCCTCCAGATACAATTACTGCTAGTACCTCTGCAGAGAGACATCTTTGGAATAGCACAGCATTTATGAATTTGGATTATTTCTGAGAGCTGTCTTTTTAATCTGTGAGAAGTTGAAGAACCTCCCCCAGTCGCCCATTTTTAATGGGGCTGTGAGATTGAAGTGGAGACCTGGCTGTTCCAAACTTTCCAAAAGTAGAGTAGCCCTATTTTCTCCTTCAACAGGTCTTTAAACTGTGCAAGACTCGTTCATGAGTCTCAGACTTTGATTTGGCACTGCTATGTTGTGCAGATGTAGCAATCACATTTGCGAGCCTGGAACTAATTAAAAATGGAATATTTTAGATCAGTCATGGTGAGTGTGGCCAGATTTACAGGGAGAATACAAGGGAGCTTAAGGAGCAGAGTGATCTAGCCTTTCAAAAATGTTCTTCCTTCAACATTGGTACGTTACCTACAGGCCAATTGGGTTGGTCCTTTACAGCACTGTCTTTATGCGCCCTCAAGCTGGTTAAAGTGGAGTTTAAAGTGGACACAGGTGTTTCATGGTTTGCTGCATTCCAGATGCATGGAGGATCGTCTCTAAAATCTGCCTGGCAATATGTTGCTTTTTCTATTCTCTTTTTTTACGAGGACATGGTTGCCAAGCCTGTCCATCAGTTTAACAGGATACAATGAGTTAAAGCCAGTGGGAAATAAAAAAATCAGGAAATGAGAACAAAAACAAGTGAGGAGGTAGAGGTGTCTCTGTAGCCACCATATGTCTGATAGCTGTACAGAATGGCGTAGGGCCACCACAGGTAATACTGTTACCTGAACTGTGGAGGCTGCACCGATTTCCATGAACCTCTCCAATCCTGTGAACTCGGTTTGTGAGTGACTGGAGAGAACGTGCCTCCAGACATCACTGCAGGGTCTTTGGGGAGGAAAGATTATCCACAGAACAATTATACGGTGGTTCCCCATCATTTTCTCCTTGCTCAGCTCAACATTTTCTAGGCTTTGCTGCTCCTGGCTGCCAGCTCTGCACCTGCTCCGTGCTGAGTCAAGCTTAGAAACAAAGAAAAAAGAAAACCATGATCTCTTCCCAAGGTGTAGTCAGGGCTCGTTACGGATCAGTGCTTTTTCCCTTTGCACCTCACCACCAGCCCACTCTGGCTGTGACTGGTGTGCCACAACACCAGTCACACACCAATTAAACCACTCATCACGGTCTGGTGGGGACATCGGGTTCCTGTCACCACTGCTTTGCGTCACCTGGTCGTCTCCTGGGCAGCACCCAGCTGCGAGTGCCTGGAGCCGGGATCTCTTCACTGTGTGCAGACCCTCTAATGGGCTGTTTGATTAGCTCCTGGGGAGACTGCCCCTGGGCAAACAAATAAATGACAGTAATAAGGCTGTGCCCTAGATGCTCCTGCTGCTGGAGAATGGAAAGCTTCCCTGTAGGTTGTCACTCAGATGTGGTATTCCTCGTACCGTGCTGTCACTGGTTTGTGTGCGGGAAGGTGACTTTTCAGTCCTGGTCACCCACAAATCTTTGTGAATTGCAAACCCCAAGACAAACAGACAATTTGGTGTCATATATTTTATTTGTTTATTTATTTTTATTTTAATCCCCAAAGACCTTTAAAATTAATTTGTAGACAAACTGGTGAAGTAGCGAATACAGATGGGGAGATGGTCAGGGGGGTGTCTCCAGTCATTTGCACCCAGCTTTTCACTCCAAGGGCAGCACCATCACTATGTGGTTCTGCTCAGGGTTTCCAGCAAACACCTCGGTTTATCAGCCCAACTTAAAGAAAAATAAATAACAAATCAACTTCTGTTAAGCAGAGCATGGCTTGCTGTCTCTGCAAAGGGTTCTTTGCAGCATGGCTTATATTACCATTAAAATGATTTAACTGGAACCTCTGCTCAGCTGAGTTGTAGGTGACACGTTCCCTAGCTGCTATGTATCCAAACAGATTGTTGCAAGGCTTTGAATAAACATATTGTATGTCTCTCTCTGAAGCAATTTACATCAAGCAGCATTTATTTTATGGGTGCCAACTAGTTCTTGTGTATTCCCAACAGAAAAGGCAATGTTTTCTATCAAATCTGGTGGTTGTAAACAGAATACCTATTAATAATGTGG
Source organism: Pampusana beccarii (assembly GCA_013399365.1). Taxonomy (NCBI): domain Eukaryota; kingdom Metazoa; phylum Chordata; class Aves; order Columbiformes; family Columbidae; genus Pampusana; species Pampusana beccarii. Next base: position 946,117 of record VWYH01006111.1, on the reverse strand, counting down.
CAGGAACCCGACTAAATGCAATATTTATGGCTCATGCATGTGAAAGTCTCATAGAGAGTTTGCTTATAAAGAGCGAATGAATTCTGTGGTTTAATGTCTGAAATGAGTAAGAGAAGAAGAATAATTTTAAACATTTTTCTCACACGCATACCTACCCACATGCTTTCATTCCCCTTGTAGTATGAAGGATGGTTTTCTCGGAATAGGCTGAATGCAGAAATGCAGAGCTCATCAAAGTGGGTCCATCCAGTGATTTCAGGTTTAGTGCTGGGGTCAGTAAGATGTAGTAAAGAATTAGACTATTCAAAATCCAGCAAAAGGAGCAAATTCCCAGGGTCTTTAGTTTTTGGTTTTGTTTTTTTGTTTTGGTTTTTGGTCTTTGGTCTTTGGTTTTGTTTTTTTTTTGCCATGTTACTATGGTGAAATCCGAAGTTGATCCATTGATTTCAGTAATGAGTTTAAATTGTGCTGAAATGGAGCAGAACCAGGTCTTGGCCAGAACGATGGTCATTAGGTGGTGAGTTGTGTGCTAAGCACCTTAAAACTGAACCTTGTCCAAACCCGAAGTCTGCAGAATGGAGGTGGAAATTTTGTGAAGCGAGGCTTCAGTTTGGGTATTCTTGCTCCTTTTTTTTTTTTTCACACAAATTAGCAGAGTTCTAAAAACAGCTTCTAACGTTCATTCCTACTGGCACGGCTGCTATTGATCGTGTCCAGAAAGAGGAATGGAAAGACACGACAGAACTGGCAATGATCCTGAGCCATGGAGTTTGGATCTAAACCCAGATCCAAACTTCGCTAAAGAACAGAAGGGGGTTTTTTTTGTATCTGAAGGTTTCATTTAATCTCTTGTACATGCTTGGAAAATCCACAGTGCTGCAGTAGGGCTTTTTCTCAGTGAATCAGGTCTATCAGATCTGGGTTGACCTGTTTGGTGAGGAAACTTTTAGTCTGGGAAGAAAGTGGCTTAAGCAGCATCAGCTACATCTTCAAGAGAAAGGGTCTGCAGCCTTGGGAACCAGGAAGGCAAAGAATATTCCCAACATTCCCAAACACTCTCCAGCTCAGATGTCCCATCCAGCTTTATTCCCAGATATTTTCCAGAACAATCTTTTTTTTTTTTTTTCTTTTTTTTTTTTCCCACTCTGATTGTTTGGTCAGCTGGAGCAGACATAGTGCTTAAAACCTGATTCACAAATGCTCCCATGAATAGGCCGGAAACTTTAGTGAGCCTGAAAGATTTTGGTCATATTGTGATTAATGCTTGCCTAATTTCTGAAGCATTTTTTAAAATGAGTTGCAACTCATCGAACTTATTGTTTTCAAGCAGATGTTTGCACCTGGAAGTGCATTTATTATCATTTACTGTCTGTTGGGTTTCATATTTAAGCTCTTCAGTCTCTCCATTTGAGAAACCGGAACATTGTAATGCAACTGAACCAACCAGTATGATCATTATTATTAAAATCATCTAACAAAATACCATACTGTACAATTTGAAAAAAAGACAACAGATTGGCAATTGCTTGTCCAAACTGTATGGTAAATATGTTCCAGTAATGTGTGGCTTAGCAGAAAACAGGAGAGAAAAGACCACAAATAGTATCAATATTATTCTAAATATTATTTGCCACAAGTAATTTGAAAAGCTCTGTTTTCATCCAAAACATTTGTTTGAAATTATATGCTGACATATTCTAGGAATAACTATGATAGACTATTTTTAAATTAGTGGTACACAAAGGAGTCTCTTCTCCATGTCCTTTTTCACATCAACAGTTTCTGATGTGATAAAATAGACTTGGATAAGGATTTATATATGTGTATGTATGCATGTAGCTACTTTATTTATTTTCTGGTTTGGACTACAGAATCGTGTGCTTTGGGAAGCAGGTGGTTTCCAGCGTTTGAAGACATCTGCATGCGAAATCAGCTATGTTTTGTATTGCAGGGAAGTATTGCTACATGTATTTCTTGACATTCCTTTCAGGCATCTTTTTGGGTTTGTTTCCAAAATGCTATGAAAATGTGATTTGCTTTCAGAAAGGAACTGCCCAGCTAAAAATAATAAATATGTTATGGCTAATGTGGAAACTAAATATGTCGGAGGTGATGTGGAAAACATTGGAGCAGACTGAGCTGAAAGGATAAATGATCCCAAGAAAGAGTCAAATGAAGCTGTGGCAGAAAGTCCAGTTTTTACCAGAGTCAGGACAGTTTGGAAGCCACAGATGAAAGACCTTTGCTTCCCATGGAGGCTTCAGGAGAACCAGGAGCCTTTCTGCTGTCTTGAGCAGATGAGTTGGTCACTGCCTGCACATCCTCATGGGATGAGCATTTGGTGCAATCTTCTCTATAGGCTTTAGCAGTATTGGAGATCTCTGCAGGGACTGAGGTTTCCTTATTGTCATCGCAGGAAGCCTTGATGGAAGTGCAAACCAAGAGGTGCAGTTTCAGCAGTGGCCTGTATAACTGGCTGGCAGTCCTGGGAGGTGTCTGCCCTCTCCCCATTATCATACAGTATCTATACCGCAGGGGGTCTCTCATGACTAAATGCACTGTCATATATGTATGTTGTTTTTCTGGTTTTACCACCAAATATCACATCAGCTAAAGGCTGACAGACAGCTCTGATGGGTGTCATTTCTGCTTTTGAGAGCATTCATCTTTCTAGATCTCTCAGATCAATTCTCCAGTTTGGCTACCAAAATGAAAATTAGATATCCTACCCACCAGGAAAACTAATTTGAAAATACATTTTTAACCCCAGAGCAATCTTTCACCTGCAAACTTAATTGTATTCCTTTAAGAAGATGTAATTAAGTACCCTCATGGCAGAACATCAGTTTTTACAAAGCATCTCTAGAGCAGATAGACATCATTACTAATACAATTCTTGGAGGTGCAGGCAGAAAAATAAATTGGTTGTCATTGGGACATCATCAATATAATGAACGTCTGACATGTAGACTCTTTGTTTCAGGTGGAGCAGACATAGATGAGGGGGGAAAATTGTTAATAAGAACAGCAGACAACAGCAGAAAACAGCAGACAGGACATTGCAGACTGTATCTGTCTCATGAAATGTTATTTGCTGCCAACACATCACAGTAAAGAAAGTCTGGTTTACCTGGGAATAAATGAGAAAAATAAAGTGAAGAGACACTTTCAGGTATGTCCTGAGAAGCTCTACTGAGTAACGTAGTTTGAATCTTTGACTTTTTTTATTGCATCTCAGTAGCTACTTTCATTTCAGGCAGGAAATTGGTAGTTTGACTGTCTTTTATTTCCATTTACCACTACAGCAAAATTGAACCTTTGATTTTTTGGAACTATACTGTCTCCAAGAGAAATCAGTAGCTAACATTGTCATTCAGACAAATACAAAGCAGAGCTGGTTCAAGTTTTGCAAAGCCTACGGGGAAATTTTGACATGCAGAAATGAATACCCAAATGCCCTTGGCTGCCTCGAGGATTTCCGGCAGCGTCTGCAGGATGAGAGGGAAAAATTCCAGGGTTAAAAACAGCTGAAAATGTTCAATCATAGTGTCCCAGCCCAGCACTCTTTAGTCTCACTCATCTTACGTGGATTTAAGCTTGTGTTTATTGTTAAGGTTAGATGCTAAACTCAACAGGAACCCACTGCTTTTCCAAGAGGACTGTAGCTCTTTTTCTTTTTTTTTTTTTTTTTGGGAAGTGAACCTAGACTTTTTCAAGTCTTTTCTTCCAATATTCATTAACAAGTTTGGACAATGTACATTCTGATTCAACTGTTTCCTATTCAATTTATGTGATGGGTGAACTAAGCCACACAATGTAATTCCTTTTCCCAGTTTTGGATGACTGCAACACGCTGAAGAAGAAAATTTTCACCTTGTTTACTTGTAAGAGTTTTGAATGATAGGTTGCCTATGTCAAAGGGATTAGGTAAGGGATTTATCAACATACTCGCACAGATCCCCACTTGTCAGGATATGTGGGAGCTAAAACTCCACAAGTCAGCGGAAACTCAAGACTCCATGCCATGAGAGAGCATCCTCATGCAACTAGAGCAGCTTGAAGCACCATGCACACCCTGACCTGGTCAGGAGGTATAAATAACCCTCTCCGTGAAACGCATTTGGCCAGAGAAAGCACGGAAGACAGCATCAAAGTTTACGTGGAACCTGAAAGAGATAGCCAAACCTCAACAGGATCAAAAGTTCAGATAAACATCCTAATGCTCAGATACTAATGTGAGTGCTCTCCAAACCTGTCCAAGCCATCTGGGCCCAGCTTATTAACCTAGCAGTGTCATGAGAAATGGTTTTCTCGCAAGGTTTCTGATGCTTCCTGTTGTTTGACAGGCAGGAAATACCATGAGAAGAGTTTTTCTCGCTGGAGTTCATCATTTTCGGTACGAGCGGCCATCAGGAAGTGCAGAGGCAGCGCAAAAATGAAAAACAGTGTGCTGGGGTTGGGATGGGGGGGGAGAAAGGATATCAAGAAGGAAAGTTAATCAAGTTAACAGGATAGTCTTGAGAAGCACGGGCACATGTGGGAACGGGCTGCTGTGCCGGGCGGTAGCGGGATGTGGTTCTGGAAGAGCAACTCGCCCCACTTGTTGGTCCAGCCCAGGTAATAACATTTCCCTGTGACTGGGGAACGCAGCAGGATGAGAAACTTTGTTGAAATGAGAAGCTGCAAATGCAGCTCTAAAACAAACTTTGCAGCTCTGAAAAGAATTTTCTACGTAAGGATCCCAAATCAGTAACATTAATCTTGATGTTATTGTCACTTCACAGTGTACTGGGAAGGGTCATCATCCATTGTTTTTTATTATTATTGTTTATTTTTTTATTTTGCAGGGTTATAATTAAACACTGGGCTACCTTCTGATCTATCTGGCATCACTTCATTGCTCCAGGATGACAGGAGAGCAGCAATGGCCTCTGGTGATGGATTCAGCAATGTACAGCTGTGCAGGTTTGCTAAAGCATGAGCAAACGGAGGATTCTTTGTATGCAAGTCTCAGGCTGTGTACACATGTGCGTGAACTCTCCAAAATCAAACAACTAGCCTTTGTAAAGCCAAATTCCAAACAAGAAACAAGCTCAGCAGCTGTGAAAGGTGTCCTTGTGTTTCATTGTTGATAAAAGTACAACCCACGGTGACTCAAACCTCAGGATGTGGTGGGAAGCTGAGAAGAAAAGAAAGATAGAGTGAGGGGAGAAAGAGGAAAAAAAAAAAACAACAACTCTTCTCAGGATGAGGAGTTCAGACACGCCAGATTTCTTTGGTGCAGACATTGCTGTCATGAGCCTTGCAGACGTTTAGTGTTTGATTCCCTGGTTTCTTTTCACTTGGCATTGATCGTGAGGATTTTGAAAACAGCATCGCAAAGTGTGTTAAATTGCAAAGCTGACCTTTGAGTGCCATAAACAGCATTGCCTTTGAATGCTACAGATTGACAGTGCAGGCAGGAACCTGCCGTGTGAGGGTTGTCACCAATCTGTCATTAACCTGCATTTGCTCACCGTGACATAAATGTCGATGATTGTTTTCCTCCACTCCAGCTCTTTCTTGAACACTTCTGGGAAAGCAGAAGGCAGCCACCTGAAGGACAGGGACTTGGCATGCAAAAAGGGAAAGGGAAAAATCTAGTCTGGAAGCTGGATACTAAAAGTAGGCGTTGATTTCCTATCAGAGAGGTGAATTGTTCAAATTTGCTACGCTGCTTTGGCTTGAAAGGCATTTACCCAGTTCTTGGGACTACCAGGTGTGCTGTGTTCAGATGAGATAAAGCCTCAGGGTTCATCCTGGGGGCCCCAGGTTTCACTGCACCAGCTCCAGCCATCTGACTTAGACCCAGCTTCTTGCTGAAGCACGAAGAATGACTTGAAGCTTGGTGGCCTCAGCGTTTCTCCTGTGATGCTATTGTCAGATATTTAGCTCTAGAAGCACTAGCTCAGGCATGAGGAAGGAACAGAAATAATCTGTAGGAGGTACTGCCTAACTAGCAAAACAGGTATTTTTGCTACTGGACGTGCGTCTTCTGCACTTGCAGCAATAGAGGAGTGCAGTTAGAATGTGAATGAATTGAGAGCAGAACGATGTAAGGGATGAAGAAAATAAGAAATTGAGCAAATCATGTGAAGGCTGTATGGGCATTTATTGATAGGAATAATACGGGATCTTACACACACACACACACACTTACACACATGTGTGTGAATACAACACACACATAGAGTAGATGTGTTTGTTTACCAGCGCATTTTCTGAGTAACTGTGTTTTTTTAATAGCACTATCCCTTTACCTCTGCAAATGAATAAAACTACTAGGTTTGATCTCTAACTATATTCTGAACACAAACAAACTCCCCAACATTTCTGGTTGTCTTTAAGTAGAATAAAAACCAAACAAAATAACCAAAAGAAAGCAAAGTGGTTGGTGGAGTCTCACTACCCACTTGCTGGTGGTTGGGAGTAGAAATGAATAGTAAATGAGTTATTACACCCATGTGATGATTTTACACCTGCCTAACTTTTCCCAATATCCTGTGAACAGGCTTTATTTTTTTGTACATATTTATATTATTTGAAATTTTTTACACATATTTTGGTTAAAGACTGGTAGTAAAGTAGTTACTTAGCTGCATTCAGGGCTGTTAGTGGTATTTGTGTGACATTCAGTAGGTCCTGTAAGTCATGTGGTGCTGTACGTGTTTATACTTGGATAGCTGAAAACACCGCAAAACAGAGGGTGAAAAAATCAGAGATTTTTAGGTCATCACATAGGCACTTGCCTAAATTGTTGCATGGCTGCAAGGGTGGACAGCATCACCCAGTATCGTTTTAGTAAAAAGGAATGGGTAGTTTTAATCCTTCATAAATGGTATATTTTTTTCCAAATCATTATGGTGGGCTGGCAAAGCCTCTCTGGTCTCTGTGTTTGCAGTAGATGAGAAGTACAGGGTAACTCACGCACTGGACGCTCACAGATGCTGACGGTTCTTGTATAGGTGCCCTACATGTCCTAACCAACATACCTACCTGAAAATGAGCAAAGCAAAGCAAGACCATCCAGGCTGGGGCATCCCTAGAGCTATTCCCATCTTTCCTCTATAGATCTCCTGGCCTCGCTGGCAGTGTGGTTCCAAGGCAACATCATTTCTCCCCGTCTTTGCAACAGTCTTGGCTTTCTGGGTGTATGTTGAAGATTGCCTGGTGGGGTAAGTGAACCATCTGTGGCATAGATGAACACATGCAATGAATGGGCTACTAACTTAATCTGGTGATAAAGGAGGATTATTTCTCATACCAGCTCTTTACAAGCAACAAGTTGATGTGATTCCCTCCCTGCTGTCTGTTTCGAGTTCTACTTCCACTATTTTACTTCTTTACTTCAGTCACATCCTTTCCTAAAAGGTCTCTAATACCTGATATTTAATTCACACGTTGTTCCACTGTATCCTCTGTGTGCATGAATTAAACTGTTGTCAACAACAGCAGCTTATCTCTTCTCCGTTATTGAATCTGGAGTTTGCTAATACATCCATTACCCTTATATCACAGAAAACAATTAACCAACGTGTTTGTTCTTAAAAGAATCGATTTATCTTACTTAAGTGTTTGTGTCTCGCAGCACAAAGCCTTGCACAGCACACCTCTGGTCCAGAGTCCTTCTGCAGCACCAAAAACATCCTTTAGATCATGCAAGAAATGCATGCCTGTAAGTTAATTCATTTAAAAAATTATTTTTGTGTCACAAATGTAACTTGCAGTCACTGATAATTTGTCTTTAAAATTCAAAAATGTCTAAAATCAACATGGAAATCTACAGACGAAAGAGACTTAATAGTATTTTTTTCTAATTTGCACCTCTAGGATATTTTCTGAGAAAGTAAAATGCATTTCACAGCGCTCCCTGGCATACACTGTAACTACGATCAACATTTCTAAGTATCATAATAATGAAGACGATGGTGATAATGATGGCCACTGCTTCCCACCTATTTGCTGCAGGAAAAGAGTTGACTGCAAGATGTACTATGAGGTAGATTTATTCCTAGATTTATTCTTCCCCTCTCTCAAGTAAAATAGGTCAATATTCTATTATAGGCCAAAGATTATTAACTTTCTTTCCCCCTATATTTTGATATTCCAGTCAAAAGGCCCTGTGAAAATCAAAACTGAACTTCAGAAAAATGACTCATCTCAGGCGTAATTATTTAAGTTTTCTCAATCCATATTTTCCATTTTTTTTTTCTCCAGGGTTCCTGTATGTTTGCTCTTTGCTTTCTTAATGGAAAGGAAAAGGAAAACAAAAACTGAGTACTCAAGATGACAGAAAACAAAGCAGATTCTGCTGCTTGTAGTTATTTTCATTGGGAAGCAAAACCCACAACATCTTTCCCCAAAACAAATAAACATTGGTATTATTATTTATTGCAATACCAGACCCTTTTTGCCAAGTGCTACTCTGCAAAGGTGTGCCTTTCCTGGAGTTATGCTGGGACCCATGCACTCCAAAATCTCAGCCTTTTCTCTGGGACAAGAAAAGAAGACATTGAACCAGGAGCATGTGAGGGTATTTTCTGGGTGGAGCAAACCTTTTAGGGGGCAGCCACGTATATTAAAGCAGAACTACTGCAAATGTCTTGTCCTTTTATGCTGATTACTCTAACCAAGAACGTTCACTGGTTTATGCTGCCTGCTCTGACAGAAGAGAAAGGGCGGTAAAGGCAAGAAATTCTTCTATTCATGTCCAAGGTTAAGGCAATCTGTAGGAAAGAATGCAAATGACACAGAGAAATGAGCATCTCATTTCAGCAAGGTCTGAATCATTATCTGCAACATTTTGGATAATTCAGCATGTTTCCTGGGTTGTTTGGGTTTTTTTGTTTTGGTTTGGTTTTTTTTTTTTTTTAATTCAAGCCTCTCACTTTTTTTCTCTGCTGTATCTGAAGTTATGGTCCTATTTTTCCTCTTGTTGACTCTAGGATAAATCAGGTGTAGGTACATTGGAGGTCTAGTACTGGAGAAACATTGGGGTGAAACAGGGCTCAGTAGAGACCCATCACTTGGTGTTACATGTCTCCAGATCATGGCAGAGACTATAGGCTGGGAATAAGTAGCGCACGTTGAAAAATTCTTAAGAAATACTGCAACTTTTTAGATGAAAGGGCTGGACTTTGGGGTTAATGACCAGGGCAATGAAAAGAAAGGTAACAAATATGATCGCAAACAAGAATCGCTTCCAAGGAGCAGCCTTTCTTCTTCCCCAGCCTGAATATGGAAATCTATTGCTCCTCACTGGAAAATAAAGCTGTGAATGCATTATTAAAAACTGGACTGATTAATGTCTTAACCTTTTGATTTAAACATGAGAGCAGAGTTTTTAAGATTATATTAATTGTTCCACTGATATGTGATATTTGCTATTGAGGGTTGAATGTTTGAAAGCAGTCTCAATTATTTTTAGTCACAATCTACTACAGAAGCAATTAATTATAAGCACAAACTGGAGGCAAGAGGGGAGAGAGAAAAGGAACAGCTGGAGTAGGTAGCAAAAAGAGAGTAGTGGGAGGAAATGAAATGGAAAAATATACATAACCACATTTGCTGGAGAAAAGTATGAACTTGGGTTCTTTGAAAATGTTCTTGACAGGAATGTGGATTTTTTATTTACCGTAATTTCTTTCTCCAAAAGTATAACTTTTTACTTGAAATCTCAGTATTTCACGGAATTTACATTCTAGGGAATCTTCATTCCCTGTTCTTCCCCCAAACGTGTGGGATGAGGGCTAAAATATATAGCTTTAATAAAAATTGAATGAAAACTCCACATCCATAGCAAATATTACTGATCACCTACAAAATTATAAAATCATGTTTTCATGCTCTTATGAAGTTGGATTTTTTTCTTTCATCCTGCCAATCCTTTCCTCTTTGAGATACTCTGAGTGAGAGTAAACAGCGACATCAGATAAGTGGCTAGCAGTGGCTAGAAATGGCTAATGCAAAAATAATGACAGCTCAGATTGCCTCTTTATGCTTTGCCTGTGCTACAGCTCATGCTTATAGAATTAATTATTATATCGTGGATATTGTTTGTCAAGGACTGTTCACAGGATTCCTCAGCACCCCAGAGCTGTGTAGCAATGCTTTCAGGCAAAATCACAGTTATAGAGTTAAAATGACAGGCACTTTAAACAATTGCTTAAGAACTAAGTGTGCAGTTAAGGATATAGGTAAAAGGCTGAATGTGCTGCTGAAAGATATCCCCCAAATGAAGAAAATCCTGTCTAGATGAAGACGTCCTTCATCTGCAAGCTTTAGGCATTGGTTGGCTGATAATCCCCAGGTTCAAGCATTAATGGAAGAATAAAAAAAATGAGCTATTTGCCATTTATTTCCAAATAAAAGCAAGTTTATTATGCGCAAAACAGGCAGAGATCCTAGAGGGTAATTTCGAGACAGTTTTCTCTGGTGAGTGTTCGTTCTGGGCTTATGGGGCGTTTTGCTTCACCTCTTCAAGATACACCATCAGGCTATTCAGAGACCAGTTGGTGTTTTATGCTTAATGCTACTACTTTCGGTGGACAAAGCTCTTTGTAACAATTCCACACGGGTTTTCTGTAAAGAGATTTCTTTGAGTTAACAGGAAGACCTACAGTGATTCTTGTGGAGCGTGGAGGAAGCCCATGGAGAAGTGTCTCTGCTGCCTCAGTACATGCCCGGGAACAATGTGAATGCAAACAGGCTGAAGTTCAATTAGCCAAGGTGCAAACAATATCCATGAATTGATGAAAGAATTTTGCTGATATGCAGGGAGGGACACATGATCCTGACCAAGAATGGTCCAGGTCCACAACTGGGCAGGAGGGATGTGATGATGACTCCCATGCCACCAGACTGGAAAGGGTTAAAGAGCACCAGTTAGTCTGCAATCAAGCAGCTGAGAGGCATAATTAGCCAGGTTTATTAGGCCATAAAGGCTTCCTTTTGGCTAGAGAGGGGAGCATATCAGCTGTGCTCTCTGGAATAAGGCCTGGAGGTCTCCTGGGCTGGGACTATCAGCTGTCCTACTCTGTCTGAAAGGCAAGCTTTGGAAAGGAGGTACGAGAACAGCTATTCTTTCAACAGTGAGTAGTCATGGGGCTTAAATACAATGTTAATCTTCTATAGCTACAGTAAAGCTGCTTTCTAGTCCTGTAGCTGCGGCCTGGTCTGTGTTTCTTTGGCTGTTTGAGATTTTTCTTGGCTGGCTACTTTGTGGAAGACGCTGAGGGAAGCAACATGGTGCTCCAGCTGGTCCCAACTTATTTTCTTTCGAATATCAGGGCAAAAGAGAAATACCAACAGCTCCTTAGCTACCTGAGCTTCTTGTGGGCTTCCATGTCAAGCTGTTGGGATGCTTGGTGTAGATACTGGAATGTGAACATCTGAATGCTGTGGAAGCAGTATTGTTTGGTGGGAGGGATTCAGGGCTCCAGAACAGTTTGATGCTCTGCTGAGGAACCAGCCAGTTCATCCTCTGATCACTGCTGAGGCTTGAGGTTCTGCCTTTCCTCTGAAGCAGTGGTGGCAGTGCAGGAGGGCTGGAATACTGGTAGTGATCCTCTTTTCACTTATTCAGTGCTTGCCAGGAAAGTGTTTGAGGGTCCTTCTAGAGGAGAGGGGAAAACAAACAAACAAAACCAACAAGCAAACTGAAACTGGCTTCTGTAGTCTATCGCTAGTCTGTTGCACCTGCTCTGTGGTGATAAGGAGAATTTAGTACACAAATAAACTAAATAAACTTTGGTTTCTGGCTTCCCAAACAATCTAAAGAAGAAGCAAGGCAATAACTAAAGAAAAGAAACATACACAAACCCTTGTAAAGTTCTAGGCTTGTGGCCTGGTTTTGTGTTTCCCTGACTCCTAAAGCCCAGCACATTCCTGACTGAGGTAAATATTGAAGAAACAAAACAACAAAACCAACCAAACAGAAACCACTACCAACAAGATTAAAAAGTCCCATTTGGATTTGTAGAGTCCAATCCTATCCCAAACAAACAGTACTGCCTGGAATTCCTTGCCAGACAGTTGGCATATCTTGCAGATGAGCTAACACGAACAATAATGCATTTGAAGAAGAAGAATAGGTTGAGCTTGGCTTTAGCTTCCCAGCAGGGATACCAGCATGGGGACATGTGCCCTCCTGGGCATGACCCCCCCTGATATCTGCCCTTAGGTGGAGTGGAAGGATTTGCAGACAGCAGGTTGCTTGACCCCAGCACCAAACCTTGCATGGAGGTAGGCTACGAGAATAATTCCACTACAAATTGCTGCAGTGTTAAAGCTCCGGGGAGCAGATTTAATAGCTCCCCTCAACTCCTGCGTTGGTTCGTCAGACTCTGGTTTATGGGCACAGCTGGATGACGGTGAGAGAAGGCAGGAAGGGGAGGCTACACCGCACTTAAAATTGTGGAAAAAATTAGTTTGCACTTGTTCAGGCTTTCCTTGGTGTCCATTCATCCCTGTAAGTTTAGATGCATGGGGGGAGAGGTGCAGGCTGTGAGTGAGGAGCTTTAATCCAGCTTGCCAGAATCAGGAATGTGGGAACCAGCACCAGACAGGCCTTGAATACTTTGTGAAGAGAGAAACAAGGTTTCAGCAGCTTGGTCTGGAATTTGGGTGGCCACATGTAAACACCAGTGAGTTTAGCTTTCCAAGGAAAAAGAAAAAAAAAGTTATGACTTCAAGCTTATATTTGCCTCAGATTTCAAATGGTGAAAGGGGAGGGGGGAGCGTGTATAAATGCCAACTCAGCAAATTAAATGGTTCACACAGAAAAACTAATGTCATGAGTGAAACCTGACTCACTGAGAGCCTCTTGTGTATTAAGTGCATGTGCTGTAGTGACAGAAAAATATCCCTGCTGCCCTCAACATAATACAATCAAACCGCTACTTATTCAAGTGTTTAGAGATCAAAATGCCAAGAGGAAACGAACAAAAATATCTCTGAAGATGTGAATAAGTGGAAGCTGGAGTTTCAGATATCAGTCTGGGGAGTGTGCAAGGTAAAGAGCGGTGGCGCTTGCTGGAAGGACACATGCTGTGAACCTGCGGGATGGATCTTTGGACTCCAGGGCAGAGCCGGAGGCTGCTGGCATCTCCTCTTGGAGGGAGAATTTGGGAGTTGCCATCTCAGCTGGAGCTGGGAAGTACCTTAAGATCATCTGTTGCTCTTAGCTTGTGTGGAAATGCTTATCTCACCTGGCTGGCTTTGCCAAGCTTCACTTAAGAAATATAAACGCTTTCTTAAGGTTCCCAGTATTTGTTTCCTCTCTCCTCCCATCCACTGCTGTCCCCGATGGCAGGATCGCTCTCTAGATCTCAAAGCTGGTGAGCAAGGGCTGCTGGTGCTCTTGCCGGTATTCACTCCTCTTGCTTCAAGCCCAGGGCTTTGTGTGTCGGCCCTCTTTTGATGAGGAAAACCCAATGTATTCCTGTACTGACCACAGAAAAGCTCACGGTGCTGGGGTGGGCTCTGCCCCTCACTTCTGTCGAATTCGGCTCTTAGCAGGGGTAAAACTTCATTCTTTGGCTTCTGAGCAATGTAACTTCTCCAGGCTCAAATCCTTCTATTGCTCAGCTGTTTTTGACCATTAAAACTAGTCAGAAGCTAGAAAGCTCTCAACAGGGGTAAATATCAGGAACATGCTTGCAAAAAAAGACAAAAAAAACCCAAGCAACCGACCAAACAAAAACCACCTCACCAAAAAACCTGTATACAGCTGCACCAAACAGAAAACTTGTTCAGATGGCAAAAACGCTTATCTGATACCTCTTCAGAGCACTTCTAGACACCCAAGGCTGTGCAGGTTTTCACTTGCTCATAAGCTCGCCCAGACTTTCTGCTTGCCAGCCCTTGCTCCACTGCCAGGGCTCAGTGCTGGGCTGTCTGTGCAGGCTGGGCATGTGGCAACCGGGCAAGCCCACCTGCAAACCCTGGTAGCCAGGTGTGCCAGTGGGTGTGCAAAAGCCACAGGTGATTAAAGGGTGGCAGAAAGCAAAGCGAGCATAATATCTTGTGACTGTCACGAGGAAAACTTGTCTGTAACAGTCTGAATTTGCTCGAAAAAACTTCAGAGAAATCTGGAGCCTGCCTGAAAGCATTTATTAGCGAAAATTGCAAAGAATTTGAGAGCTTTTCCAGAGCCTTCTGTGTGGTGATACGCTTTGTCACAGCAGGTGAGGAGGTTCAGCCCCAAGAGGTAGGCAGGTGTCTACTTGGGGATTGATCCTGTCCAAATGAAATATGTAAGAGGGAATCTTCTCTCTATGCAACAAAGGAGGGGGCATCTCCATGGGTCAAGTGCGTGTGAGGAGGGACATTCCCTCCAGAATTTGGAGCAGCTTCTTGCTCTTGGTCTTTCTGCAGTTGGCTAGTCTAGGTGGGAAGACATCTATGCCATGACCATTTAGAGCTGTGTTAGCAATGCGTATATAGGATGCTCTTATTTTGCACAGTCGGATTTTTCACTTTTAACTGTTTTGTGGTTGGACACCCTTCTAAGGTAAATGGAGCAAATCAAAGTGAACATTCCTGACAAATTAATGAGCAAACACATTAGCAGCTCTGAAAATGAAATGCTTACACATCACATAAATTCATTTCACAGTGTTTATATATATTTATGGAAATGTCTTTGAATTATGCTCCCAGCTCTAGCAGAGGTGATTTTGTCTTCCATTATAAAGCAGGTTATCTGGTGATAACTTCTAGACCCCTATGAGCTACTGGAGCATGTAATTATCTTGTTCCACCTATTAATGATGAAAGGTCTATGCAAGTCCCAGAGTATCTGTATGTACTATGCTCAGTAGTTTAAAGAGGCTGTGTAAAATTAATTTAGTTTAAAATTTACTTGCTGACTCTAAATAATCTTCAAATATGGACTATAAATGTTTTGGGGCATTTATAACTTTTCAAAATTATAAATGGCTATGTACTACTGCAAGTCTAAACTTAACACTGTGGTGTTAACACATGAAACGGAGAAAGTGGACTGTAAGCAGAAGAAGCTGAGCGGGCTCTACTCTGCAATGCAGATTGCAAACAAATATCAAGCTAACACAAGTTAGAACTTGGGCTTTTAATTTTCAAGTAATATTATTGGTAATGGAAGATATGTTAAAAATGAGTTTCATCTTGACATCCTTGGAAGGTGGCCAGTTTATATACTTCTGGGTTAGAGATCTGCAAACCTCTATTCCTCAACCTTCCTAAAATGGCGTTGTTCATTTTATGACATCTCCTAGCTATAATCCTGCTTCTCCAGTCTGCCATAATAATGCTAATTAGTTCTGTATGTAAATAAACTATTGTTGACAGGACACTTTCAGCAGTTCACATATGACTCACGGACAGAGAGGTTTTAAAAATGATTTATCCATAAACAGAGATTCCATATGTCCTAATCTGGCATGGATTTCTCTCCTCTTTATAGCAAGGAATGTGTGTATGCCTGTATAGCAGGGCTATAATGTGACAATTTGTCTCAGAGTGAAACCACGATTTATGGTACTAACTGGAGACCACAGAGGTAAAATGAACAGCAGGCTGCATTTAATCATCTGAATTTTCAAATATTTCTTTTGCTTGGGTAAATGTGTCTTTGTTCCTTCTTGGAAACATGTTCAGCTGTAGGATTGGTTCCTGTAAAGTTATCTGAAAATACTGCAGGCATATTTTTAGTGAAGTGCACGCAGGGGGGTGAGAGAGGAGCATGGACAGGGGACGTTTCTGCAGGAAAAGGTTTGGGCCCCAAACTTCCTAGCTGAATTTACTTCTGGCAAGGCTGCTACTATTGAAAAAAATCTTTGAAGAAAATGCTCTTATCAGCTGTATACGTGTCCAATGCACATTTCTGGAAATTGGGGTGTATTGCACTAATCCCAGACAAAAGCCATAGGAAATCCAGGCAGAGGAGAAAGAGGATTTGTGAACAGTTAAATGCTGTTTCTGCCTCCTGTAGGGCCTGGTCCTGTGGCCATCAGTGATGTGATACTGTCCCAGCCTTGAGAGTGGTTGTGCTGTTACGAGTGTACTTGTAAGAGGCAGATGCACCTTTTGTGGCATTTGGAAACTTTTATGGGAACTGAGCTTAGGTTGAACTATTTTGTCTCTAGGCTTTAATTTTTGCCCTCATCTGGACTGCAGTCTATATCCTCCTGGCAATGCAGTTTATTGTCCCTGTCTCTTCCTTTGGCCTCTTGCTTTCTCTTTAATTATTCCTGGTTTTAGCACAGGGTCACTCATGTTACATCTAATTACTACAAGTAATTTTTTCTGTAACTTGGCGATTCTATTCTTTTAAATCAAAACTATGGTTCTCATAACCAGATTTCAAGATGCAGAGCTTTGGGTAAAATAACCAGAAATCATGGAGGAGTTGATGCCGAGAAAATAGCAGCAAGGATTACGTGAACACACATAAAAGGCAGATTAAAAAATCTACAAACCAGTAGCAGGTGGTGTTTGTGCCTTCATAATTTGAATAAGACAATACTGCACATGTGAGCCGTAAAATGAGATGAATCAAAGCACTACTGGCAGGGAGTTGTGATGACAGAACAAGAGCAAAAAAAGCTGAATTTTGTGTATGTGAGAGCAAAGTTGGCACCTGTAAAGAAAAAAGGTTGGCTGCTTGTTCGTGGCAAGGATGCCAGCTTTCCTGCCAGTGCAGTTGAAGCCTGTTTTCTTCCTTCAGAGGAAGAAAGCTCTCAAGGGTGACAGTGGTTTAATGGGGATGGCTTGTTACAGCCTTTGGGCCGGGAGTCCCAGTGAAGCTGCCAACAACGTGCCAGTGCGGGTGAGATCTGTCTGCTGCAAACTGCTGTCTAATGAGAACTGGACCAGGCATGGGGACATTGCCTTTCCCACAAACGGCTCTGCCAAAGCCAGAACTGTGTTTTCCTTCTCTCCTGAATTTGCAATGACTTTCCCCCTTCAGGCTGCGTAGTGAGAAGAAACCAAGGCACTAAGTTGGCTCAGCCAAAGGAGGGGATCCCTGGTCTGGCTTTTCTTGCTTTCATCAGATTTTTGTGGGGTTATGATCTTTTGGCGGTTTTGTTTGTTTGATTGTTTTCTTTTCTTTTTTTGGTTCATGGACTGACTCTCAAGTCCTGAGCCTGACAACTGTCATTTACTGGTAATGCTGGCCAGGGTTTATCAGAGAGCCTTACTGGAAAAGCTGCTTTTTAGCTGGACCTAAGAAGCTCCCTTCCAGCCACTGCTCCTTCATCTGATGTACAAGACTGAGAGGATCCTTTAGCATCCATGGCAATATTCAAGGCGAGGATCTACTGATGTGTGCCAGCAATAATATTAAAAAAGGAGGGATTTTCTGAGGTTGATTCTCATCTCCTGAATCCCAAGACTGTAGTTCTCAGCTGTGAGATTTTTTATTTTTTTTTCTGGCCTCCTCTACTCTTCACTTGAAGTTACATATGAGCATTTGCTATGAAAAAGGAAGGTGGCTAGAGAGCATTTTATCTTGTTTTGTAAGGAACTATGATGGGATGTCTGAAATGCGAAACCTGAATCTGAGCATAGCGGTAGGAAAAATGACTACCCAAGGACTGATGAGTTGGCTATGTGCTCTGATTAGTTTCTGATGTTGGCAAACTTGTGGAAAATCTGTATTGAGGACCAGGTATAGTGGTTTTACAAATCCAGCAGTGACTGGCTGCAATTCTGGATCTGAATACAGAACAGACCACAGTAAACTACCAAAGGATAGCCAGAAACTGGAGACTGATTAATCTCTGATAGTTTTGTAGCCTATTCCTATTGCTAAAGTACATTACTATCTTTAACCTTTGTTTCCCACCTAGGCATTTCTGGAGTAAACACATGGTGGTGATAAAAGTAAAATAAAAGCAGATTTTTGGGAAGCAGAGCAGGAATTTGGATGTGTAGTGGGGGCTGCATTTGTCCAGCTCTGTTATAAATTTTTCCCCCTCTCTAAACATGTGACAACTTATAAAAGCATAATTCGATTATATTTTTCATACCATTGTCATTAATTACAACTGGAAAGTTGAAATGAAGAGTTGGGCTGCAGAGTGTCTGTGAGGTGAGTAATGTGTGTTTACTGAGCAGAGATCTCCTGTCTGCCAGCTCACCTTGTATACCTGTATTTACTGGGTTTAGCCACAGAAAGGGCTTGAGGTTGTGTTTTGTTTGATCCATTCAAAAACAAATGAAAGGGAGATTCTTTCCCATGTCTTTAAACAAATCTCTTAATGAGCGATATCCACCAAAATAGGCTGAGCAAAAAGGTAGCTAACTACTTTGGCCAAAGAGGGTAAACCCAGCCCAGAAGCCATTCTCAGGCAGCTGGGATTGCTGGAGAGCACAACTTTGAGAGCAGAAGGTGAGCTTGGAGATGTGCCTAGGGGTTATCTGGTATAATTTTTCGGGCAGTTCTGAACGCTTCAGAAAAGTTGGGTGCCCAAGAAGTCCAGTGCTCCCATGAAGCGATAGCTGCTGTATGAGCTTGTATTTGAACACTCATAAAGAAATGTCGAGGATTCCCTATGTGTTGGAAGAACCTGAATTGCGGCATGATTTTTTTAGATCTCAGAAACTCTAACCAGGTCAATGCAAGACAAAAGCATAGAAAATACTCTGCTCAGGCTAAGGTTTATATTTTTATTTTCTTTGAGGTAGAGATTGTGGCTGTATTGGAAGTATAAGTATGGGATAAGGCTACAGAGGATTAATTTCCTATTCCCAGCCCCTTGCCCAGTTTTAATGCTGTTATAAATATTAAGAGAAAGGCTGGTGGTATGAAAATCTTGTGATATTCTTCCTGGGAATCTTTTCTCCCAGGTTCCAAAATGCAAAATTAAAATCTCTATAGTTTCCACCCCCACCCATCCCGTGCGTAGTTTTATTGATGCTCTGAGTATCAGTAATTCAAGGAGAAGGAGCAGATGAAGTTCCCAGGATTTATATCTAAGAGCTTGAGGTTATATTTGCAGTTAGGCTGCTCTTCCTTAGTGAAGTACTGGGGCCACCTGAGAAAGTCTAGTTCACCATGAAACAGGCACCATGTAAGTGGCTCTGCAATAATTACAGCTGGGGAGGGTCTGCAAAAGGGAATTGCATTGCAATAGGTGTGAAGTAATCCAGAAACTATATTTTTGGGTTCATTCAGCAGCTTCTGAAGAGCTTGTCTGAACAGAAAATTCAAAGTGGATGAGAAGGTGAACCTGGCATGATCTAAACATACAGGCATTACTTGAGACCTGTGTTTTGTTCCAACTCTGCTACTGGCCTGGAAGGAAGAAGGTATTTGGAGAAGATGTTTCATCTGTCTTTGATTTTCCTGTAAAATCAAAGCGGTGATACCAGCTACTACGAAAACATGTGGAGAGAAGCTGATGGAAAGTTATTAATTATACCAGTAAAATCACTTCCATGATTGTCTGTGGCAAGTTTCCCAAACTAGGCTGTCGAAATAACTTTTTTTCAGTAAGTAAAATTCCCTTGTTTCACGCCTCTTTCCCTCTCACGTCCAGAATATGAGAGGGATCTCGCTTTATGTTGCTTCCACTTAATTGGATTAGTCATCTACCTCCAAAGGTATGTGCCTCGGGTCCAGTTTTTGCTGACAACCAAACCAATGGGCCATTACATGAGCTAGATGGAATCCAACATCAAAGGAGAGAGCAATTTGGGTTGGATAGATGCCAGAAGCTTTTTGTGCTTATCCAAATACCTGCATGCACTGAGATATTTCTCATTGCTGCTAGTGCTCACTTGTTGCGTGTTGGAAAGATTAAAACCTGTGCTCATGAGGTTGTACTACCATTATCTCCAGTGCCTGAATGAAAATGGTGGTGTGGAGCTGCTTATGATGTTGGAGATCACCTCTCACTTTCAAATCCTGGTGCCTCTGGGGAATGAAAGTGCATAAAGCTATCTACACATCAGGTTTTTAGCAGTGCCTATATAGCATCAATGCTTCATCTCTTCCTGTCACACAATCAACAAACAAAATTAAGAATTATCATTGCTATAATGGGGCAGGAAGGAGTTGCAAGGAGATGAGAGTGCAGAGTTCCTGCTGAGCTCTCCTAATGAAGCTATTGCTTCAAAATAGCTTCCAAAACATCTGTGAAGGTCCCTGGAGAGCCTGCCAGAGATGTGACATTGCAACAGTTTGTGTTGTGCTGGTATAGACCTCAACAGTGTGCTCTGTGCTCTTGGCTATGGTGTAACAGCCAGTGTCCCTCTGGAAGTGACATTCACTGTACAGTAGGATCACCTGCAGTTTGAGAGCAATTCTTAAATGGACACTGGGAAAGCTGTAACTGAGTCCAAAGTCCACTGAAATGCAGGAGAAATTCAGATAAATAATCCTCTCATGTATATTTGAGAAATTCATCCCCAGATCTCTATGGAGCAGAGTGCAGCTATTCTGCGAATTATGACCCCATGGTTTGTACATCAGCCAGATAGCTCAAGAGAATTGTGCTTACTGTGTTATTTCTAGTATCCTCCTTGGAAAACAATCTTTGTGTTCCTTTACTGGTCAGCTAAGGTGTTTGGAAGAAGACACAGAAGAAAGGTAACTGGGTTTTGGCCCTTCTGAAAGACACAGTGGGGCCATGAAAATGCATAGCTAACATAATTGGGAAAGATCTGCTCCAGTCAGGTTGTCAGCCAGGCTGTGGGCACAGCCCATCTCTTTTTCTGTGCCTTAGTTTCCATATTTGAAAAGTGGGATGATGCTACTGGTCTTTGAGTTAGTTTGTAAGCTGCTGATAAGTGTCTGGAAGAGGGAACTATTATTTGAGCATTGTGTAGGTGATGGGAGCTATTTGCTGTGTTTTCTCCATCCTCATCGCTAACATACAGAATTGAAAGCTTTGTTGTAATATTGATCTGTCTTATGAAGAGCTATGAAATCATAGGAGTTTGCAAAAAGGTTCAGGGCCAACTTTACAAATGCAGCCTTCTGTAGAGCATCTGCTGAATTGTGGGGGACCTGTGCTGCTTTATTGGGAACGTGGGTGTTAGACCTGGAGCACCCTTTATGGCCCACATTACATTTACAGCTACTTCCCTGCAATGTCAAGTGTTTTGTTTTGGTTTTAAATTCTCAGTCCCTGGCTGCCTCCAGTCCTCCTGCTTTTGCTGTGCTGAGCCTCAGCTTTTTCACAAGCCGTGGGGCAACTTGCCCATACAGATCAGGCAGGTACAAAGATCACTCTTGAAAGTCTTGTCCTGGGGGTCTACATCTGTAAAACCTGGCTCTCTAAAACTAGCATTTGAGTAGGGTTGTTCCCATCATAGGATAACATATGAAGTCAGGAATTCCAGTGTTAGCACTGGGTGTGGATTTGCCACTCTGCTTTTTTTTTTTTTTTTCAAGGAGAAGATATTCTTTCTTTATTTCCAGAGGCAAACCTTTCCAAAGTTGTGAATACAAGAGCTTGCCAAATATTAGCTTTCAAGGTTTTAAGTCACACAGTGTTTACTCAAGTTACCTCTTCTTGAAGTCTATATAAAGAGTCATGTTTGCTCAGGCATACTCCTAAAAGCCCCAAGACATGGTTCTGGAAGGAGGTATGCAGCAGCAAATGTAAATATTGCTGTCCTTAAAACTGGAAGCCCTCCAAGTAATCTATAGAAGGAAATAGCAATGTGAGGAAGAGACTTTACAGGATTTGGAGGTGACTTTATAAGATTTGCAGGTGAAGACTACGGAACACTACCTGGAATTGAAAAAAAAATTCAGTGATATTGTACATGTAACTTCTCTTGGCTGAGTCTTAGCCCTGCAATCACAGCTGCTCTCTTCTGCTCCCCAGTGCTGTCCTTTGCTGTCGCTAAGGCAGCGCTTTCCCATACCCCAGCCTCTGGAGCAGTTCCTGGGAACAGTTTTGGGGGGCTTTGCTAGCCAAAATCAGCTGGCCTCTTGCTGCAAAACAACAGTTAGAAACAATATTTTTTTGTACTTAGCAAAATGATTCCCTCCCACCTTCTGTCAGTAATTGGTGTTGCTTTTCTAAGAAGGCTGTGGAAATGTGAGCTGAATTTCAGGTGCTCTGTGATATGATAAATTGGTGAGGAATTTTCATGAAGGAGTGCCCAAATACAGTGCAAATAAAGAAAAATAATTGGATTAAAATTCAACCACAATATTTACAAGCCTCTCTACCTGCCCATATATGCAGGTATGCTGAGACCAAAGTCACATCATGAGTTTCCTGCAGCTGAGACAGGTGAGGAGACTAAAATTCACCCTTGACATGCCACTTTTTTTATGTATTGACAGGCAGCCCATCAAATTTCCACTTTTCCCCCCTGTGCGGACAGCTATTATCAGCCTTCCCACTGCAGAGGTGGGATATCAATAAATGGAGCTGAAGCGTTTTTATTCTGCAGCAGAAAGCCACCTGTGCAAGTTAATGCAGAATAATTACACTTACCAGTGTATTGCATCCAGCGCTGTGCTGTCTGGGTGGGTGAAGGATTGCTGCAGGGCTGGAGGCAGCAGGACCAGCTCTGCTCCTGCACCCTGCAGTTGGATTTATGGTTTGCCGATGCCATCTGCTGGCATGGGCTTTGCTTGTGCACTGAGCAGTGAAACCCTCCAGGTTCTCTCTGCCTTAAGCAGATGCTGCAGCTCCCCATGTCTCTGCAGGTGGTGTAACCCCAGCCCACCCTTTTTTGATGATTTCTCGAGCTTTGCAAAGCAAATGCTGCCTGCAGCCAAGCACCTGTAAAACCGCTCTGCTCATGGGCCCTGCTGGAGTTGTTCTTCAGCTGGGTGCCCTGTGGGCTTTCCACAGCTCCCTTTTTGCCTGCTGGAATGCTGTATGCCCTATGGGAGCAGCCCCAGATCCAAAGGGATCTGCAGCAGGATTTTTTATTATTATTTTTTTAAATTTTTTTTTTTGGTAACCTACCAGGCTAAACCTCCAAATCCACGTGGTTTTTCAGGTTTGTCTTTGGTGGGGTAGTGGTACCAGTAATACTGCATGAGGGCAAGGTTTTAAAGATACTTCTAGAAAGCTTTGTGAGCAATAGCCTGGAAAAAAAAAACATAAATTCAGGTAGTAGAGGATGCAGGGAATTTGTCATTTTTCCTGTTGTGCAAAAGGGCCCTGTGGGAAATGAAGATGCACTGTGACAACAGCATTCGTTGATGATGTTCCTTGGATTTTGGTGTTGGTGTGCTTGATATCCTGGTAGAGCTGGTTTTATGCCTTAAACTGGCATCGCTGTCTCTGGGGTGATGTGTGCTGCAGGGGAGCTGATCTCTGAATCATCCTCTGATTCCAAGCAAGAACAACTCAGCTGCTTTTAAGCTCTGCTTGGCAGGTGCCAGAGACCTGGCTGTGCCCCTGCGCACTGCATGAGCCTAAAGACAAGATCTGTGCCAAAGCAAAACCTGAGTAAAACTCATGAAATTCGCTTCTAAATCTTCCAGTTCTTAGAGGTAGTATTTCATTTTGTGCAAACACCACATTAAAAAAAAAAAAAAAAACAAACCAAAAAAACAAAACACAAAAAACCCAAACAAAACCTCCACAAACAAACAAAACAAAAAACCCCACAATAACAAAAAACACCCCTGGCTTCAAACACCATACTTTGATTTCACTCCAGGTTTGCTCTGGGCTTCCCTTGTTTCTGCCTGTGGGGAAGTTCCACTAGTTAACCACAAATAAAGTGGAGTTTCTGACACTTAAATTCTAGTATGTCAGGAGTGGGTAGCGACAAGACCTGGCTGGAATCTGTATTAGCACGTTTGCAGATATGGATCAGAGGTTTGAAGTTCAGATGTCACAAGGATGAATAAGGAGGAGAAATTGCTGATCAAATTCTTGAGGGCTGCATTGCAATAAACTATGGTAACTTGATGGAAAATATAATCAAGCCTTCTAGTTGGTTTTCCAGCTACATTTAGGCTCTGATTTCCCCGTTCCACCTTTTTTATTTTTCCCCATTCCTTATGCCTCCCTCTTCACATGGACTTTAAAGGTAGAGAGGATGTCTGGGAGGATCAATGAAGTGATGAAACTTAGTTTTACCAAGCGAGTCTAGTAATCCTGCTGCACAGAACTTTCAGAAGCTTCTTCCTCTTAACTAGTGGAAATATTGTAAAGAAAGTCTCCATCTTCAGACTGTTACTAGTATAGATAATGCCAAAGCAGAAGCATAATGTTGGAGTACAAACAGTTGTGCGGGTTTTTTTCTTCTCATTGGTAAATAAGTAGCTCAATTTGAGAGGGAGTTTCTCTACTTTGCACATATATAAACCAGTTTTTTGGAGTTCCAACCCCTGATTTTGTGCTGGGTGAAATTGGCACTTGTGTCCCCTGCCATGTTTATCAAAATGATTCAATTAAATGCAGGCTATCAATAGTGTTCATATACCATAAATTATAATGGACTGCATGTGTTTTTTTACTAAGGTGTCTGGACACAAAAAATATTGCCCTCACATTATTGGGAGGGGGTGTCCCCTTGCTTACAGACTTTTACTGGGTACAGGGATCTTGGATATTCTGACATCTCTGTAGGATAAAAAGAGCTGAGCAAGTACATAGTGGAGCTGCAGGTGTTTGTTGATTTTCTACAAAGTAACCTAAAATGTCTTTCTTTGAATAACGCAGTGTAAAAACAAAGCAGTAGGTGACATACAGCCTGCATTTCATTTTTAAGCTAGTATTTAACCCTGAAAAAGGTAATGATCAAGCACTTTTGGTTCTACAGAATTTCAGGCACATCACTCTCAAGGTTTAAACACTGGCTAGATGGGAGATGATGCACAGAATTGCTTCTCTAGGACTTAAAATGTCTCTGCAAATTAAGCTTTTCATTCTTCCTCCTTTCTTCCAAGAATTTGCTTGCAGGTTGTGTGTAAAACACTGTTTTGACAGAAACAGCCTGGTTGTAACAGTAAGCTTTTGCTTTCAGGGTGAATTATACTGCCAGCAAGTTGTGTGCGTTAATGGAACAAGATTGCTTTAAGACAGAACTTTTTTGGTTGTATCTTAGAGGTGACTTGTGACCTACATACTCATCCTTGTAGGTATCCTGGGCCTTGCAATCAGTGATATAAGGCTGTTGTCAGTTCTTCTAGGCCATGCAATAAAATAAAAGGAGTAAATACTTAAGTGATCGGACCTTGCAATAGGTGTTTTCTTCAGAAGCTGTTTAACAGGCAGGACTAAATGAGGAAGCATCACATCTGTATGAAAGGATTTCAAGCCTCACCTTGTTTCCTAAACAGGAGTTAGACCTCACAGAAGTGATAAGGGGTGGATCTCTAACATCTTGGGTTTCCAAAAAGGTTTGCCTCCCCAGAGCAGCAGGCCATGGACAGCAGTGATCAGTGAGGCTGTGGAGTGCTCCTGTAGCTTGCTCTGGGTCGGCCTGTCACTACAGACAATGTCATTTAAAGCACGTTGCAGGCTGCTTTAAATCATAGGAGGGAAGAGGGCAAGTTCTGTTGACCCTAAACTTGAGGGATTTGAAATGGCATCTCATCCCCATTTCTCTTACACAAGAGCTGATGGGCTGTGGGGGAGCTGGAGGAAGCTGGAGGGATGCTCTGGTCACTTGCAGCTGTATAAAATGTACAGGTTTGCTTTGCTATTAAAATAGAAGCAGAAGTTCAGAAGTCAAATGGAAGCAGCTGCCTTTAGGAACTCTCATGTCTGATCTTATTGCCTGCAATTTTCTGCATTTCTGTTGACCCAAGTATGCCCTCAGGACCTGGGAACCGGGTGGCTTTGAGATGCTGCATTTTGCTGTTCCTCTGGTGTCACAAATTATCTGTGAATTGCTGAGCTTCTCAGATGCTTCATGAAGACTTGGTTCCACTGAGCCTTCAGGTTTGCAGGGTGCTAAGTCTCAATGCCAGAGCCAAAATGGGATCTGGAAGAAACTTTTATGTGTTTCCATGTATCTATGCTAATATTCACTGGAAAAAGACATGAGGTTTTGCATTTCGTATTTTCATTTTGCCTCTGCACTGTTTTGCACTCAACTAATTTGGTTTTCGGGCTTGCTCAAAATTTTCATGTGGCTTACCCCAGAGATGGCTGTGCTTGGCGGTGGGAGAGGGTTTACATGTATTTGCATTATAAAAATGCTGAACTGTTTAGTGGATATAAAATAGGAAGTATTACAAGAAGACAGTGAGGACTCTTATTTAATAACTATACTGCAAAGGAAAGTGTAGTTTTTTAAAAATACTCTTTTTTTGGTGTTCATTTTGAGTCCCTTTCACCTGTGGAGCTGAGGGCTGCAGAAAACTATGTTCCTTGGGGATGGTAAGAGCTCCTATTGATATCAGGCTTTGCTTTAGTCTCACCAGGAGACTCATACTTGGGCCCTAATTTCTCAACTTTCCCCTCAGGAAAAAGTGTATATTTCTCTGATAACGTCTCATTTTGCCTGCAAATAAGCTACATAAGCCACCTGTATAAGAAAACACAGGGCCTGTGGTCTGTCTGTGATCCTGGCTGTGGAGCTGTGTGATGAGTACAGCATCTTGCTTTAAGATTTTTGCTCTCAATGGCCACGTAGTGGCAGCAAAAACCAAATAGGTTTCCCCATCCTCAGTGTTTGAGGAGGAGGATTGAGTCCATGGCTGGACAACGTCCAGTTCGTGCTGATAAGGAATGAAAAGGTGTATTTAAGGAAAAAAATAAATATAATATGTATATATCCCGTCTATAGGTCATGGAGGGGAGAACTTGAGCTCACACTGCCTGAGTGTAATGTTTCATTGACATGAATCCTGCTGCAGGGCAAGACTCATGGGATTCACTTCTAGGAGCACTTGGGTCCTTTTGTGCTCTGTTCCCACAGGAATCAGAGCACCTGGGAGTGACACAGGCTTTTCTAGCCACTTTTTAATAAGTTTGGGTCGAGTTGTATGGGTTTTCAAGGAAATTAATGAACATCCTCTCTGAGGATGAATTAAAGGCATAGTGGGAATCGCTCTGGTCTGGGAGCAGATATATTTACTTCAGTTTGGTCTTATCATCATTTACAGCTTCAGGGTGCTGTTAGGCTGTGTACTCTACAAACACAGTATGAAACCATCCCCTAATGAATCCCTTGAAGTCTAAATAAAAAGAAATAAGGAAAGGCCACTTTTATTACAGGTAAGGTACTAAAGCATGGAGGTGAAGGATTACTTCCTTTTCGTGCCTAAGAATTTATCTGGAGACAACTAGGGAGCTGAATCTCTCTTTAGAGACCCTAATTCCCTTGGGATTAGGTCTTCAAGCATTTGAATGCTTCTTGCCTAAAGTTACAGTAAAAATACGGCGGGTGGGGATTAGAAAGCAAATTTTTGTCACAGCCCTCTGGTGCCACATCAGCCCTGGTCCCAAGTCCCAGTTGCTGCCCCACGGCCTGAGCCATAACCAACAAATGAAGACAAGGCTGAAAGAAAGCGAATCATTTATTATGAAAGAAAAATAGTGCTACCCCAAATGTATTTTTACTTCTTGTTCTATAAAATTCACGTTTTCTCTCCTTCTCTAGAAGGACAGGAATTTCTTTGCAACCAGAAGAAGACATTGACAGTGTCTGTTGTGTGCCCAGCCCAGCAGAAGGTAAAAGTCTGTGTATTATGTGCACCCATAATTAGTTTAGGACACCAGTTAAAGAAGGAGCTGTTTGCTAAGCAATCACCAAGCAAGATATGAGGCTCTGGGAGCAGAGGAGCAGCATGGGCAGAGCATTTGCACGAAGGAATGTGGTCATACAGGAAAGCAGGGCAAAACACCACTGGGTGTGTGAACTCTGAAGCAATTTTTTTTTTTTGACCTGCTTTATAAGTGGATTAAAAGAGACAAACTGAATATCTTCCTTAATTATCACCATTTCCTATATATGGAGTAATTTACTAGTTTAAATAGGAAATAATATAGTACAATTTATTTAAATGACTCACCAAGTGAAGTAAGACCGATTCTCAGCCCACTGTTTTATGGCAGTCCCATAGGAAGATGCATCTGAAGTGGTAGTCATACATATGTGCTGCACCCCTATAGTACGGGCTGTAACTCTTGGCTGTAGCTCTTGCATATCACTACAGGCCTGTTTAATGCTTTTGTTCTCTTGTCTTTTCAAGTTCATCAGAAATGATGTATTATAGTTGAGCTGTATTTATCTTGCAGCTAACAACAGTTGGATGGAATAAAGAGCCTGTTGCCAATTTTAAACTTTTCTCATTTTTTCACTAATCATTTATTATAAAAGAAAAATAGTGCAACCCAAAATGGATTTTTACCTCTTGGTCCATAAATCTTTACGGTTTCTCTCCTTGTCTAGAAGGACGGGAATTTCTTTGCAAGGTGTTATAGATCAAGATTAATGTTTATCTGTGTCCAAGGCTGAACACAAGACCTGAACACCAGCAAAGCCTTTGCTGTACTCCTTATGATTTTCCACTATACTTTGCAAATGGCGTGTTCTATCATGAAATTTATCTTTATTTCACTGCAGGTAGCTCTTGGAGGGCTACTCTGACCATGAAGGTAATCCTGGAAGATTAGGTATTTGAATGAATCCTTCACACAGACTTTAAGCTTAGATTTTTTCAGACTGCTGGGTGCAGATGTGCTCACTTGGCCTGGATGTGTGTGTTTGTCTACTAATCCCAGGAGTCCCCAGAATGAGCTGGCAGGAGGGCCTGGCCATTGGATCATGGAGTGTTTGGAAGTGGCTTCTGTTCAAGCAGGGTCATCACTAACTCGAACAGGAGGAGCGTGTGGATGGGCACGCGGGTGGGATGTACGGCTGGTGCAGCCCAGTGTCCTGTCCCAGCGCTGCAGAGGGAAGTCAAAGAGTTTGCTAAGGATCAGTAAAAAAATCCATGTCAGAAGAAACCTCTTCTCATCTCCATGGAAAGGAGGAAGGCTGATCTGTGCCAACATGTATCGCTTAGTTCCTGCAAAAGTACTGGTACCCAGTCACCACCTCATGGTTATTTGTGCTCCTCTTGCCTTTCTTGCCCACAGCATACTCTGAGCTGTGCTATCTGACAAATAGGCCATCAGTTGGTATTCAGCTTGTATGGTGGAGATAAAGTCAAATTTTCTAGGTGTTTGTTGGGGTTTTTTTTGTTGTTTTTTTTTTTTTTTTTTTCTTTCAGGACAATGATCAGTGGCTGACTCCCCACGTGCACTCCCACTCCCTCCTGCACTTGCTGGTTGCTTGCTTGCTTGGTGGTGCTTTTGGTTTAATATAGGTCTTCAGACATCTTCTTGTTCTCTTTTATCCAGCTGTTTGTTGCCTTGTGGGGAAAGGAATTGGAGATAAACCTTACAACATCATTCCAAAGCAAGTTTGCTCAATCCTCTGACCAGCCTCTTGCTGTTCTTGAGTAGGTGCAAACTCTTGTACAGTAGACAGCACAAATGCTCTGGACCTTACCTGACACATTTTCATGAGTCTCACTAATTTCTTCCTCCTATGGAACTTAAAAGTACACATATAATAAATCATTAATTTCCCTCCCCACTTTGGCAGTCAGACTTTCAGTCCCTTCAGTGAAATGCCAAGTTTGGAGCACGAAGGGTTCAGGTGAGCTGGTGATGCATCCATCTCCCTTTCTCCAGGGTCTGGTTCAGTCAGTTCAGTAAGTCTGTGGTTGGGCTTTTCCCCTAAATGTGCCCAGATCCTGTTATTTGGTGTCATTCCTGCTTGCACATGTTCTCTGAACTTTTGCTGGCTGTTTGCATAACCAGGAGCGTATTTCCTGGCTGGCGTACAGCCCTGGGATCTGTTTATTAGCTGTAGTCTTGGATGGGGGTGAGTTGGTATTCAGGGCTGTAGGCTTGTATCTCATGTGCTCTGCAGAGTCTCCCAGGGCTTTAACTCCTCTTCTCAAAGTCAGTTTGTGACTTGATTTAATTTCTGTCTTATCGTTCACCCCAAATGTCAGTGTACTTGGAGATGATGCAAATGTAAGATGCCCAGATTTGATTCTGGTGATGTGTGGGAAAGAGACTGGTACCACATCGCCTGGTTCAGTTCTCTTCAGCGTCCAAACATCATCTACCTTCTCATGCAACTGCAAACTGAGGCTGTCCTGAAAGCCAGGTTTCCAGGATGTGGGATTGCTTATGGAGTCTGAACACTAATGATGCCTTAGCTGCACTTTGAGCTCAAGCTTTTGATATTTCTGTATTTCCATTTCTTAGTGCTGCTTTCCTTCTTATTTGATTGTTTGATTCAGTGTGGATTTCTTGCAGCTAGAATTCTCCCTCTCAAGTCATCTACCCATTGAGTGTCATCTTCAGTGTCTCAGGCAAGTCAGAAGACAGCGTTTCTTTCTTTTCCCTCCTGCGCTTGCTGTTTCTTTTGATATTTAATAACCATTGGATACCACAGCTGCACAACTGCATTTTCCTCATCCACTCTACCTTTTACCTCTTCCATCATCATACCTGCTGCCTCTGCATTTTGGACCTTTGTCAAGGGCTAAAAACTGCAGCTGAACCACAAGGGATGAGTGTTTGCTTGATGCAGAGACCAGGACAGCCTACGCCTATTTGCATGATGCACCCTGCAGAAACGGCCACATTCCAGTATGAACAGCAAACCACGAATGCAAATCTGCCAAAAATGTGGAGGTACCCAGAAAACCAGCCTGTGTCAAGGGCTTTAGATCCTTATGCCAGCAGATGCTCCAGATGTGTTTCTATTTAGCTTCCTCATATAAGAGCGGTGCTTCTTTCCTGAGTGCTATGGACATGAAGCTTAGTGGTAAAGAAAGTGGATATAAATGGATAAATGGATATAAAGTGAAAGAGATCAGGTGATGCTAATTATTATAGACTAACATTTTTTTTCTGACCTTATTTAATCAGGTATAAAACAATTCCTATTCAAGACGAACAAGGGCAGAATCTGAGTTTTCAATAACAGCAGCTATTTTTCTACAGAGTTCAGATGCACTGATCATCTAAAATGGAAAGATGGTTAACAGTGGAAATGTGTATTTGACACATCCACTTGCCACTTATACATGCCACAGAATCTGTGGTCTTCTCTAACCAGAAGGAATTAATATGCTATAACAAGGCTATGATGTGGTGTTTTTCTGTCAGTGAGAAGCAAAGGATGAGGGAAAATATTCATTTCAGGGGGAAGAGAGTGAGAGACTTCCATCAAGTTGGTCTGGTATAGCAAACATGGGAGATAAATACTTCATGTTTTTTTTTTAATAACTTTTCTAAATCATTATGGGAATATTAGACTCTGAATAAAGAATAGTGTGGTGGAAAAGAATGACTCAAAAGGTGATCAGTCTTACTGAAAGCACAGTAAAACTGTGTGCATGTACTATTCCTGAAACTGTTTTCCCTGCTCTTAAAGTTTATCCTTGAAGTCCCTGACTTACTACAGCTATTGGAGGAAATGAATGTTGTAGTCTGTACAGGATGTTTGTAATGTTTCTAGTGCTACAAAAATAACTTTCCCAGTTTAAATTAAATTGATTCCTCATAAAGATAATTTTGAGCTCGTGTGATGAAATTTGGCGGATTCCTAAAGATGCTGTCTATTTACCTATGTTATAAACAAGATTCTCAGTGTACATCATTGCTATATCAGCTCTTAGAAGTGATAGACTGGTAAAGAAGTGGCTCGTATCTGATATTTTTCAGAGAAATACTGTATTCTGTAGCTTGTGGTCTCTTATGAAATGGATCTAGATTGGACCTAAGGTACCATGAGGGTGATTTGTGGCATCTGGAATAGCAAGTAAGGGTTGTGGACATTCATGTAAATTGATCAGCTGTAGTAGGGTTGCCAGTGACTGCAAAGCTGGGTCATGACAATCTACCTTCTTTCCTAAACTAAATTTTAAGATGTTTACTGGTGGGGAGTGAAGAACTTGTACTTTTTCAGAAAACAAAGCCTGATTCCTTTATACAATACATATCCCTTTTCTCCCCATGGTCCCCTACCTAACTTTCCAAGTTGCTTGCCTGTTTTCAAGGTCAGAATCTGGAAGATTTCCCACTTTGCTCCACTTAGATACCACTGTAATTATCATTTCACTCTCGGCCTTCAGCAGAATTGAGTGCCTCATCTCTTGGAAAGGAATATGCATGGGAAAACAAATAAAAGCACTTACCAGATGGTGCCTGGTGAGTTATAGTCTGTTTGAAGTTCAAGGATATTGCTTGATTGGCATTTTTGTGGATGTTTGGCATCGCTGGACCCTTTCTAGCACTATATTCAGACGTATTTATGCTTGTGTACTTTGTGTCTTGCCACGTGAAAAAGATGTTTAAGCTCTCATGAACTTTCCTTGTTCCCTCTAGATACCTGATCTCTTCTCTTGCCAGAAAGTGGTTGGTTCTTGATCCCACAGGACTGGTGTCTTTAGTTCTCCTCTCATAAAACATAGGTGGAGATGAGCTGTAGCAGCAGCTGTCTGTCAGAATTGCCTTGATTGCAGTGTGATTCCAGCAAGGAGATGTGCGATTTGCGTGCTCTCAGCTTTTAACCTCTTGTGTTACTGCTGGACAACTCTCCCTCTTTCTGTTCACCCTCTCTATCTTCCTCCTCTCCCAACACGTGGCTTTAAAAATTGTACGTGAGGAAGGTAAGAACCCTTTGGATTTATCTTCTTGGTGTAAGAGGTGTCATGTCACAACTTCCTTCACGATCGCAGCTTGCAACATGGCTGTGTTGAAAGAAAGGTTTAAAAGTTTAATGTGGGAAAATACTTTTCCCCAGATCTGTGGGAGGTTTGAAGCTCTGATTTCTACTCAACTGGACAAAAAAATCAGCTTCAGTTGTCTCCAGGATGTGGTAAAAACAGGACACTTCCTAAGGCTGCCCTGCAATACTCTATCACAGGGAGTTAATATGCTTTATAAAGCAAACAGTGCAGCAGCACATTTGCACCACAGTATTGAAACTTCTGTAGTTTGTCCTCTAAATGCTCATGGAGTGAGCTGAGAATTTGTACCTGCCTAGGCGGAAGCACAGCTGTTGGGAAGGGATTATTGGCAAATTTCTCCTACCAAATTTGAAAAATGTTTAGGTACCTACGAATGTTCAGAGGAGTTACAGTGCAAGTATTCTTCTACAGTGGTAAAAATCCTGTTTTTTGAAGAACCAAGTATCTTCTAATTTGGTTGTCTAGTCTTTCTCAGATACTAAATTATTTGCCTCAAATTGAGATTCATAAAGAAAATAAACAAGATATTGAAATGATACAGAATGTTGGAACATCTTGCCATGTAATTTACAGAAATGCCATAAAAGTGCATGCATTATGCCAAGCATTAGAAAGCCCTTTAAAACACCCACACCCAACAGGTTGTTTTTCTCTGTGTTTTCTTTCGCTATATGTTAGCTCTAGATATAAAGAATGGTAAATGTACAGACATAAGAGCCTATTTTGGTAGTTCTGTACCATAATCATTTAAACATATCCCTATGCAAAGCAAAATGTATTTTTCTTCCCAATTTATTGGTGCTTGCATATCTCTTATCAGTGGTGCTGAAGCCGGATGTTTAACACACCTGGCTGTCATCTCTGACTGTTACCTAGAAACATCACTCTTAACTTTTAGCGCTTTTTCCCTTTTCATCTACATAATCCTTAGGTAAATCAGTTATATTAAAAAAACCTTAACAGTAACCTGTTGGGTTTATCGAGGCGGGGGGAGGTGGGGAGGAAACAAGGCAAGCTTGAAACACTTTTCTGTATATTCATTTTACATCAGCCACAAACTGCTGAGAGAAGGATTAGGTGGTTTTTTTTAAAGGCTGCAGTTCCATAAATCTCTAGACTGGCACTTGTAGTTTATAGGGGCTGAGTGGCTGTGGTGATCCTCCATAAACAACTGAGACAGGTAGAAGATGAATTTTAATGAGTCCTCTCAAAGCTAAGTGCTACCTCTCACTTCTACACCTCAAATCCACCCATTTTTTTATTTTTATGTTATATCAGAGGCTGCTCTATGCTACTTTTCCTAATTATCCACACTCAAGCTGGATTCTGTCAAACCCAGAGGAAAAGGAACGTAGCTGTGTACACAGAGGTGGGGTTTTCACCTGGCCTCACTTAAGCAAGGGTTTAAGCTCCTAGTCAAAACACCTGGGCTTTTAAAGAGGAGGGATTAGCATCTCCTGTTCAG
This sequence comes from Pampusana beccarii, assembly GCA_013399365.1. NCBI lineage: Eukaryota > Metazoa > Chordata > Aves > Columbiformes > Columbidae > Pampusana > Pampusana beccarii. The sequence goes on along the minus strand of VWYH01006111.1, from coordinate 911,924 downwards.
GGATTGTTTCATTTACTTTTGCCTGTGCAAAAGGCTTTTGTGTTTCATGTCCTGTCTGCAAAATGTTCAACACTGCTGTAGGAAAGGCTCCAAAGTAAATTAGAGCAGCCTCGGGGGCTGCTTTAAATCACAGCAGCTGAGGCCTTACCCCAGCACTTCACGCTACAACCTTGTGCCCTTTCCACCAACACACTCTACAATAACCTCAGATCTTCACATCTGCGCAGAGCAAACTCTTTACTTTGCATCACTGATACGTTTTCCTAGGCTGGGAAATCACCATCTCTGCTTTACAAAAAGCAAAGACAATGAGAAGCTGAGCCCACTAGCTTTGCTGAGAAATGGACATTCACCAGTTACTGTAATTCAGCATTAATGTTTGTATACATAAACTGATCAAGTAGGAAAAACACTGCTAGAATAATTGTTGCTGGGTATTGTGCTTTAAGATGCAAACGTAACCGTTCCTGAAGCCGTTAAGGATAATTTCCCTGAACTTACAGCGTTGTGCAATTGACCATATGCCTTCTCTGGGGTTTCCACTTTCCTCAGCTCTGACAAATATCCATCCCTGCCAGAGGCAGGGCAGGGAAATTGATGGATCAGTGGAATGATCCAGTACCAACAAATCCATAGTTACAAAAATAGGCAGTTATTTTTACCATTTCCTTGCTCTGACACAATTTCCTGCCATCCCGTTAGGCTGTTCTGAAGATCGTCTGGATGACAGATCTGCTTTGAAGACTGTCAAACCCCTCTGCAAAAACCTCTCCTGTTAGAAATTGCTGTCTCCATAAGCAATGGCTGGGAGCAGGGTGAGGAGCCGTGCGATGTTAACAGCCTTTGATCACATCGGGCATGGATCCAACTTAGTGCCTGCTGTGGGCACTGCTTGTTGTTAACATTTCTGATCATATTGCACTAAAGCACAGGAACTGTTCTTTGCTTGATGAGTTTTTTTTATACCTCCTGCAGGTTTAGTGATCTCTAGCCTTCTTGGAGCAGCTCAGAACAGGAGAAGGATGCAGGGACCACAGAGACGCACCTATATATATGTGTGTATATATATATATAGGATGTGACTGCAGCAGGTAAGGAAGGAAGGTGAAATAGCTTAATTAATAGGGCTCTGCTAGTGCAGTTTATTTTGACAGAAGAGGATTAATGAGATCTCACAGCTGCAGCTCTGCTGACAGGTCTGTGTGTGATAATGTCTGGCATGGGGTGGGAGCGAGCAGATGGAGTTGTAACCTCTTGGGCAAGCACAGCTGTCCTTGGCATAGGAAGCCTTCAATATTCCCATCAAGACCTTTAAGGATCTATGCACTGATGGGTCTAAAGGTGTATGTGACAGTTGGACTGACTTAGCAGACTGGTCACCTTTGGTTGTCACCATCAGACCTTGCTAAGCCTAGTTATGGTAGTTTTCAGCTCACCTTTGGCCATTTCTGGGTCTTAAATATTAAAAAGTAATTGAAATTACAAGACTAAAGAGTCCATGGGTCAGTGGTTTTTAGAACTAAGTTTTTCTATTTGCTTACAGAATAATGCTTGGAGAGCATCACTAAGTGAAGTTCTAAATAGACTTGTGGCCATATCTACACATTAAACACTTGTTCTGGTCTAGGACTCTTAATATTGCATAGTTTATTCAACATCTAGAAGTATGTGCAAAACTAACATCTTTCAAGGTCAAGAATTCTAGTGAGTCTGATTAAATACTTCACTGGAAATATGTATTATTAAAACGTGGAGTCTGCCATACTCCAGTTTTAGAGTTTGGATTTAGGCTTCATGAGATTTGGTACTATAATGAAGTGATAAGTGCTGTGATAGAAAAACATTAACAGTAGCAGAAATGAAAGCAAGTAGCTAACTTTCCATATTTGAGTCAGTTTTCAGGAATGGAAAACTTGTTGTTTAGCTATCAATTACTAAGAAACACAGCTGAAGACTCTGTGTTACAACTTTTCATGTGTAATTTGTCCTTCCTTTAGCTATCTCAGATCACAAGTTTTGAGCAAATGCCAGTTCCCACAGAGGTGGTGTGAGGCAGAGTACTCTCTCGAATGTGCACTTTTCTGAAAATAGACTTAAAGGAGAAATACTTTACTTGTTAGTCTAGAAGAGAGTAAACTCTTCAGTTCATGTCCCTGTTCTCTAAATCCAGGACTTACCTAGACCACGCTGTATTAATCTTCTAGTTGATGTTTGCATGTTCATCCTATGAGGATCACTTTGAGAAAGCATGGATGATGTACACCAATAATGTGCTTTTAATAACTCTTACATGAAAGAATGGGGAGAGGATATTCAGGGGAAATTTAACAAAAATATTGAAATAGTATTTTTTTCAGTTTTTTCCAACCCTATGTTTCTTCATAACTTATTTTCATTGTTTTGAGTCTCTACAGCTTGTGTTTTCTGTTGCTGCAGTTTGTCTTCAAACACTTTAAAAGAACAGAAAGGGAAGAATATGAAGAAAACATGGCTCCAAAGAGCATAAAGATCCTTTGACTTCAGCAGATGTGTCCAAATCATCATGCTGGTGATGTTTTGGTGCCACAGGTTACAGAAGTCAATCTGAAGATGTAAAGAGAAGTTAACTGGGCAAGAGCAGGGAAGCAGCAAGAGCACTGACCTCATTGCAGCTCTGGTAAGGGCACAAGGCTGTAGGCTGAAAACTCCAGTGGCCCAGTTTTCAAGAAGCACAAGCAGAAAACCCCAACCTAAATAAGTCATGCATCTTTTTCTTCCCTACCAAACACTTTGGTGTTACTGGAAAGATCAAAATTTCATATTCTATTCCTGACTGCCACTGGTTTCCTCTCTAAACTTGAGCCAACCATAAAACAAAGACTTAGCTCATATTAGTCATTTTTATTACAGTACTTCTGAGATTTTTGAGGATGAATTGATCAATGCTGCGAAATTCCTTGGGGATTCTTGGTTACGATTCCTTATTTAACTCCCTGAGTACATTTTTCACTCCAGAAGTTGTCAGCTGCTCTCAGGAGCTTGTACATTCACTGTACTACTTCTTGGATGAATCAGAAGCTGAATTTTTAAATGTTCTTTAAGTTCATTGTTTGTACAAGAAGCAGTCCTTAGCATCGCTGCTCAATGAGTTGTCAGGAAAATGACTGCATAGAATACTAAATTGTAAAATCTGTCACAAAATGCAGCCTGCCTAAATAGTTTTTAAAACCTATTAATAAATCCTGAGTGGTTGAAACAATTGTCTCACATCTTCATTCTTTCTCACCAGGTACAGCTGATCAAAATGTAGTGAGCACTGAATGGCTTGAAATGGTTGAGTTGCACACAAATGTGGGCATATGATTGAAAAAGAGAGAAGAGGAAACATAAGGTTGTGATGGTTTCATTTCTTTGAAGTTCAAGCTCACGTTTCACCACGCAGCATTTCCGCTGTTCAGACAAAAAATGGTCAGTGACATTTCAGAGCAGAGACTTGAGCTCTAAACCAGATAAAACACATTTAGCCTATAAGGTGAATCATAATGACGTTATGTGGGATAAAAATGTGGGCTTTTTTCAGAGTAATCTGTTGGAATTGAAAGTGAGTAGTCAAACCATAACTAATTATCATCATTCATTTCTTTATCCCAGACTACCGACATACTTCAGTCTCCTGAAGTCTTCAGTACATTTATTTGTGTAGTTTTGCAGAATGACTTAAACTTTGCAGATAGCTTGGTTTGTGTTCTGGGAATGGCTTAATGCTCACAGACCTGGAGAGCAAGCACACCCTTGGTCCTGCTCCAAATTCTGCCTGTAAACCAGGTGCTCAGCTGCAAGGAAAATGAGCTACATCTTAAAGACTTGTAATTCTTTGTCTTGTCATCAGGACTCCTAGGACCCGATTATTCAATTTCAGAATAAAATATAAAATACAAGACTTAATTCTTGCATGAGATTTCCCTTTGAGTTTTGGAAAAAGCCTTTATCAGTTGTGTAACTGAGGGGTTGTGCCCTAGGCCAACAAAAGTCAAAAGCCAATCTATTAACTAAACTTGTTTACACAAGTTGGTAAAGTTGGTGGTGAAGAGGTGGGTGCAAATAGAATTGCTCAGAATCATGGTATGTGGATCTTCCGAGCTTCTGGTGGTGGTTCCAGTGAGCAGGGGACATGGGGAGGAATCACTCAAATGCTTTTTATTTTATTGCGTTCCGAAGACTTATGTTACTAAATACCCTTTCTCATGACCTCACAGACAGTGTGTTTAACATAAGTGGAAGGTGTGTTTTCTTTCGATATTTGATCTCCTCCTGCCCCTGTATCCTCAAACCTCTCCCTCATGACCCTGGGAGATGTGCTGCTGGCAACAGGCTCTGCATGGGGGTGGGCTGGATGCTGATGCTTCAGTTCTTGCAATTCTGAAGGGTTGCAGCTGAACTTGTGATTAGAAATGCAGCTGAAAGCAATATCTTAAGCAGCCTCATACTGATCCGCGTTGGCCAGGTTTTGATTAAGGCTGATGAGGTCATTTTTCCTTTCAGCAGTCAGACTACAGGGCAGGAAAAAAATCAGGGCAAAGGAGAAAAGTTGCATTTCATATTTTTCCTTTGCTGAGAGGAGAGCTTTTCCTTCCTTTATGAGAAAATGAGCAATTTACATAAAAGGTGAGTAGGGTTTAATAATGCCAGCTGTGTTTCTCAATTATATATATATATTTACATCAAACAAATTGAAAATGCCATTCTTAATAAAATCCCAAAGAAAAACTTTTTTGTGCATGAAGGGAAGGTATACAGTGGCCCCCTCTGAATATTCCTGCGAAGGTAATAAGAAATCTTGTTTAGATAGACACGTCTGATTTTTATCTCTTGAAATGGTTTTTGTTTGCTGTGTTTTTAGCTGTGCATTTGTTTTGTTGATGGTGTGCTTTACAAGGGGATTTAATTAGTGTTCATCTGTAAGTCCTGTATTTAATGAGGCACACTCAATTCTGGAAAAAGTCAGCACATAGCAGGGAATGTTTAGTTAGCTAAGAAATATCTCCAATAAGCCATCATATTGGAGGTCTGACCTCACAGTATTTTGCTGTTTGATAGGGTTTTTTCAGATGTGCTATACCCACACAGTGTAGTAGAATGTCTACAGGAATTGTTAAAGGCTATTTTCTTAACAAATGCTAGTGCTTATTTTACTCGTTATAAAATATGAAGAGTTAATGTGAAGACTAGTAAAGAGGTATGTTGCTTCAAGTATAAGATGGGACAAGTTCTCAGTAGTTCTGTTTCTTGTCTATTTGCTATAATTGAGTGTTTGAGGAAAAAATTTTAGATTGCTATGAGTGTTTCAAATAGAGGAAAGAAGACCATGAACAGCTTAAACCAGGAAAGGCTGAAAAGGAGTAATGAGTCACCACATCCAGTGGCCTTCATAGGAACTAGGAACCAGATATGACTCCTCACTCTGAATATCTTTTGCAGTGTCACGTCTTCAGTGAACAAAACCAATAATGTTATAGAACAAGACATTTTGGTTGACTCCTTTGGCACCTTGTTAATAATCCTTTTACTTTAGCCCAACCATTTTTCTATTTTCCTAACATGGCACCCAGTGAACATGTACTGTTTTCCCACTGTTGAAAGACACATATAACCAGTGACATTGTCCTAATGGGATAAAACACAAAGGCTGCACATAGTCCTGGTAACTGGCATGTTCCAAGGCACCTGCAGCAGTTATTACCAAATACACCTTAACATTTGCTCAGAACTTAATACAGTTCCATGATGTCCAAGAGAGGAAAATTTCCTCAGGCTGATCTTTTTAAGAGTCCATGTTTGGGTAGTCCTGTAATAGTTAATTGATTTATCTTTTTATTGCCCCTAACTCATGGCAAGCTTCTCATTTTGGTGCATACTGAGTGCAATAACTTAATTTTTTATATCTCTGTCTTCCTACTGTTCCATCCAAGAAGCACTGCTACATTTTATTTTGACAGAGACACACACAAGCTACTCTTTTTGCTACTCCAAAAATCAGCAGCCTTCTTTATTAGATTGCCCTTAGGCGTGATGCTTACAGTTTTTTCTCTTGGCTGCAGCCTTTGACAAAACATGCACAGAATCTAGGTTTAGATGAAAGGATGACAAAAGTATTAGTGGCATAAGTTTTCTTTCTTTTCAGTTGAGGTGGTTGATCAGTTTTCTGTTCTCAGCCAAATTTCCTTTAAATTTTTGATTGCACAAGCTGAGTAAAAGTGGTCTGCTTAGCATTTAGCAAAACTCTGGAAAGTTACGCATTTCAGGAGTTGCTGTGTATTTCTTGATTCAATATTGACCACGGTAACCGATGTTGTCATTGAGGCTGTGCTGAACAGCAGGATCTGGCCATTCAAACATGATCTGTGAGTCAGGAGGCAAAACAAAGCCTTGCCTTTGTTTTGTTTTGTTGCCCTGATCCTGTAAAAGTGTTTAAGTGTCCAAGAAATAATCTTACTGATATGCAGCTCCTGCTCCTGATCTTGTGAATCCATGTGGGGCTGTGCACATCTGTGATATCGTTCTCTCCAGATTTGCTTGAAATAATTGGAGTAATGGCTTTTATAATATTTTCCCTGTGGTTTTTATTTGGTAGTTAATGGAATGATTCCTTGTGCTGTGACAAACCCTTACTACATGTGCATGGCCATTTCTATTTTGCAATGACATAACACAATTGCATCACCATGTTTCAGTGGATGATAGGAGGTGAGTGTCACTACATCAGCTGTGCTGTTAGATAACATGCAATTTCTTTTGGTCAGAATGATAGGCATGGAATGTAAATACATTCCATTACTAAGCTTTTTGTCCCGTCCCCCCCATTACTCTGCACCTCATGTGGTGACACCACACTCAATGCAGGTTGAACATCACAGGTGGGAGTGGTGACAAGTGATGTGCATGAGATCTCCAGGAAGGTGTGTGGTGCAGCCGGAGACCCAAACAGCTCCAGAAACAAGCTGGTGATGAAGGGGCTGCTGCAAAGCATTTGCCTTTTCATGCTGTGGCAAACTCATGAAGAAACACGTGTGGGACCTTGTTTCAGCTGCAGATGTGCCAGGTAAGCAAGTCAGTGCACCCAATCCTGCCTCAATTTCCTTGCCTGAAATGCATGGCTGTGGTACTTGGCTTCCTTGTGAGGCACCAGGAGAGGCAGCCAAGAAAAGAAGTGTTGGGAGATGCAGCCAAGAAGTGTTACGTGGCAGCACTGCTGTTGATTTTATTTCCCTTTGCCTGTAGTCACTCCTGTAGTTTCCTTTCCAGCCCCACCCTCACCCAGGGCTCTCCCGGGGAGCGCTGCCAGCCTCTCTTGCCCTCTGCCCCCACCTTCCCCTCTGCCTCTGGGCCTTTGGGACAAAACCCTTGGGTTTTGGCTAGAGTCGGTGGATGTTTTGGGCGAAATAGTAGGGGGAGGCGGGGAAAGGTGAAGGTCTGGGAGAGGGGATGCTCCACGGGAAATGGTCCAGGGCGAAGCGGGATGCTCCAGGGTGGGCTGCCCTGGGGAAACGCTCGGGATGGGATGCTGCTGGGGGTGTGGGGGCGGTGGGTTGCGGTAAAGCCCGGCAGGTTCCGGGCTGCGGCGGGGGCGGGCGGGAAGCGCGCAGGGAGGTGCCGGTGGTGGCACCGCCCCGGGAGGCGGGCGGGGATGGGAAGGGTGCCCGGTGCGGCGGTGACAGCGGCACCAACACCGACACGTGCCCGCCCCGGGACCGGCCGCGATCGCTGAGCGAGTGCGGAGCGGGTGAGCGCGGGGGCTCCGCGGGCCGGGCCCGCCCGACAGGTAACCGCGCTGCGCGGGGGGCCCGCGGGTCGCTGCCCCGGGGGGACCCGGCTGCGCTCGCCGAGTCTGTTCCCATCTGCTTCGGTACCTGGCGCGTCCTGTCGTGTTGCTTTAAATACAGAGTAAAGTCTCTTTAGAAGAAAAACAACACAGAACTCACCTGCTTGTAGGATTGCGGGGTTTTATGCTTTTCGTGATTTTTATTTTATTTTATTTTATTTTTTTTTCTGGAGACTTGGTGGATTTTGCCTCTTTGTGCCAGCCAACTTGCTATCGTTTGTGCTCACCCAGGTATCCAAGAGAACTTTGTAGTGGGAGGCTCGAGGTTACTCTGTGCTTTGCTGTGTGTTGCTTTAGTGATGCTGCGTGAGATACTTGAACCTTTTGTGAATATATATATGTATATATATTTTTTTAAATGTGATAAGATTATGCTGGAAAGGTCCTCTTCTTTCCCAGCCAACGTTCACTGAACTGATTCATCCCTATGTGTACTTGCTTACTGAAACTGAGTTGGTTGGTTATTGACTTTAGTTAAAGAAATAAGCCACTTAATAATAAAACAATCCCTAAAATGGAAACAAACAAACAAACAACAATGAAAAATATTCACACAATTGTATCAACATAGCGAAGTTGCTTTAAGGGTGACCTTGAGGGAAACTTAAGATTTAAGATATAGTTCTTTAAAAAAAAAAAAATCTGTGTGCTTGTGTTATTTTTCAGTGACGGTAATATAGGGTAGTACAGCTATGGTAACTGGCGAGAAACCAGTTGGTGCTCTTAGTTTTATGACAGTCAGTTGCTCAGAGCACATCGGAAGCTGAATTACGAGTATGTGGCATTAAGAAAATAGAAATTCTCACCTGGATGTTTTTGTCTTAATTTTCCATGGTTAAGCTGTAGAATTTGTCATGTATTTTGCAGTGATTTTGATTCATTCTCAGAAGATGAGACTGTTGAGTGGGTAGATTTAGCTGTCAGGATGAAGGGGCGTATTTGCGTAATAATCTTATTTGTTTGATTTGTTGCTGCTGTTCAATATCATCATAAAATAGCTTATTGTAAAGCTAATAGACTTTCATACAACATAGTTTGAAGATGGATTCAGTATGTGTAGTTTCACTTTGCAGTGGCTGTGGGAAGAACAATTTGAAGAAAACAGTGCAGAGAGGAAATTTGCGTTTTATTTCTTAAAGATTTTTGGTACTTTTCATTTTTTTAATGGGTAGTAAATTTTCTGCTGTTAGAAATCTTTAACTTCTATATTCAAGAAGCTATAGAATAGTTTGTAGTTGCGTGTATTTAAGGTGTTGATTAAGAAACAAGGGGGTGAGGACGGGCACTGCTGCTGGTGGAAGGTGGATGTCTAAACAGCATGGGGGTTCCTCTAATCATCTCCTCTTTGGCCAGTGCAAAACACTGTAACAGAGAACTAGAAGCTTTGCTTGTTACATTATTCGAGGCAATTACTACCATAACTGGCTCAACTTCACTGCGAGTTTTTTTTTCCCAGTGGCTTTTTCATTTAGTAATATAAGCAACTGTTTTCCAACTAACTGCACTGATGAAATTCCTCTTACTTGAAGAGGTAATTATTCAAAAATGTACTTGCTTGGGCAAGAAATGCTTCTGAGGAGAAGAGCGGCTGTGCTTTGAATGTTGAAGTTCGCTGTGGTTTGGGGCTGGCTGTGATGAGACTGGGATGTGCTCAGCTGGGGTGGGCTCGGGGTTGGTTAAACCTCACCCCAGAAGGCTCTTGGTTCCTCCTACTGAGATTTCCAGGCAATATCGAGTCTCTGCTTCTGCGGTTTTAGTCTACATTGTGCTGATTTGCCCATCTCGTCTCTAAAACTTACTTCTTGTCAATAGCTGAAGGTTGCCACGAGGCCTTTGCTAGTAGCCATGAAATTCATGCAGGACAAGCGTAACAGCTTACGCTGTCATTTTGTTAAGAGAATCGCCAGGTTTTCTCAGTTTTGGTCACTCCTATACCATGAACTAATTTTAATACAGCGCTTTAAATTCCAGTCTCCCAAGGTACAGAGACGTGGGGTCTCTCCCATCATCCTCATGCCGGTTGGGGTCCTTCTGCCCGGGCAGCAGCACGTTGGCGTGGGAGAAAGGAGAGTTTCACCTTGGCAGAGGAGAGCAAAGCATCCTAAATATGCTCTGCATTTCCTCTGTGCTGCTTCCATCCTTGAGTGGAAAATCGCTCCCGATTTCCTCAGATCTGGAAGATTTACACTGGCACCCTTCCTACATTCCCGTTTTACTTAGTTGTATTTATTAGATAACACACTTGCACAGAAGCTTGTTTATAAGCAAAAGGAATGTTTTTCCTCAATCTATTCTTACCAGAGTTAAGCAGTTAAATGTTGTCTGAATCCCAGGGGGGCTGTTCCTCAAGACTGAGGATCGTGAGTCTTCACAAGATCATGAGGCTGTCAGAAGCACGAGCACCTAGAACTCCAATTTTAAATTGTGTCAGCATAAAATCTGTACCTGAGTGCACTTCTATTTTCCAAGCTCTTGATGCTATAAAAGAAAAATTATAGAAGCAGAGGGGATATTAATATTTAGGCAATTTGAATCTCTGAATAACCAGACTTTCTGTGCGAGGGTCCTAATGAAGATCAAGAACGATAAGAGAAACTGCGCAAAGTCTCCCGTATTGGATCAAACAATTGATCATCTTATTATATGCTTGGTAATTTCTCACTTGAAGAAATTAGTTTGGGTGTAACTACAGGTTTACCAGCATTGCCACAGCATGGGGTGATCACTGTGTGGGCAGACAGTTCTAGTCCAATTCAGGGATCAGAAATAAGGTATCCTTGTTAATGGAGAATTTATTTCTGTCAGATGTGTTCCATCTTCTCCGGATTTTGGGTATCATGTGAGCAGTGATTCACTAGGGATATGCAGTCTGGTTGTTCTGCCCTGAGGATTCCGTTTCCGAAAGCAAATTCATTTTTTGGCACCCATATTGCAGCACACCTCTCTGGGCTGGGGCAAATAATTGCATACGTGTGATTGTATTTGTACTAACTCATCCTGTAGCTGCTCTACGTTGATATAAAGGAGACTCTTGATACAATTTTTTTTAGAATTATTTAGGAATTGCTAGTTCCCTTATTTATAAAAAAAATACAATCTTTTTTAAAAAGTTGCACAAGTATTCACAGGCAGATTTAAAACCTTTTAATATATTCTTTCAATTTAAAAAAATATTTGTTTAGTTGCACCTAATGGTAAGACTGTGGAAAATGAGATGTTAATTAACTTTCTTTAAAACATTCCTTGAATGGTTTTGGATTTTGATTGCTTTGCACTGCATTATATATTCAGTGAAATCAATTATTTCAGAAAAAAACCCCAATTTGTATGCCTGTTGTGTGTGCCAGTTCAGATGTTTGGATGCTATAACATTAATGAGTCTCCTTGAATGATCTGTGCTTTTCGATTAAGAGAGATCATTAGAGAGGATAATTCAGAAGTGGGCAAAATCTGAGCGATATGGAGTAAACAGAGAACAATTACTCATAATTTCATATAACTCAAGGTTTTTAAAAGGTAAGAATAAATTAGCAAAATTCTTTTTTTTTCCTTCCTGAGGTACTTTTCATAGAAGCATAATTATCTATGGAATTAATTACAGCTGTATCTTCCTGTTGCTTAAGGTATAAATGAATTTTAAAAGTTGTAAAGCAAATTAATAGAGGAAAGTGTATGCTAGGACTGTTAACCACAAAGATGCAGATACAATTTCTAGCTGAAGCAGCCCCTAAATCACAGATTCCTGGAAAACAGGAGATTATTTTGCAGGCAGAATAACTATATAATTTCCTCACTTTATATTCTTCCCATGAGCATCTGCTTTTGGTCAGAGTTAGAGGCAGCTTATTGGGCTAAATTGATATTTGGAGAGGCGCAGTCCACTTACGTCTTATACATGGTGAAAATGTGGATGTTTTTTTCTCAGATCATCACCACTTTGCCCAAACCAGTTCCAAGCAGGTGAATGTTTAGACGTAATTTCAATTTTCATACTTGGGGAAAAACCTGCAGTAAATAGTGTGCTTAATGCTCTATTTCTGTAAGTTTTGATTAACTGGCTACTTGGAATCTTCTGTTAAGAACACAAGTTCATCTGACATTTTGCAAGGCTACGCTACTACTGCAAAGCTTCGTTGTGTTATCACTTGTGAAGTAATTAGGCTATTATATGAAAATCTGGAGGATGTTATGATTTTGGATTTGATTTCTATTTCCCTAAATGTATGTTGCTATATTGCTTGTGGAATTAGAGCTGGAACGTTTCTAGTTTTGTCACATCCAGCTTTCCCTGCCACCAGAGAGGACCCTCGTGTTTGTAGGTAGGATGCACATCGTGACCACCTTTGGTCTTGCAGGAGAGGATCTTGGTAACACTTTCTGCTGGACCTCATTAAAACAAGTTAAACAGGTTAGTTTGATTTCTTGCTTCTGCTTCCTTGGTTAGTTTATGGTGAGAGTTGGACATCAATGACCTTGGGGGCGACTTTTCTGCCTGCTGTGGTGGGTGCCTGTTTGTTATGTATTTACACAGATGCTCCTTCACTAACTTGTTTTCACTTTCCCATAAAAACAACTTTGTTAAATACAAACAAAATAGTAAAGTAGGTTTTAAGATCTTTGTTTTGTTTTGTTGGTCTTTTGGAATGAGGAGGAAAAAAAAAAAGGGATATCTTATTCATATCCTTCCTTTCTGGGAAGTACTTGTACCCTTGACTATTCTTCCTGTTGCCTACTCCTAAGAACTACATTTGTAGTCTGCAAAGTAAATTCTGCTTTCCTGGAAACTTCAGGTTTGGGCAAACTTAATTGTTTTGGAAATTCCTGGAACCGTGTAGCTTTGCTCCTGCAAGATCAGAGATAAGAGCTAATTTGGAAATAAAAGATGTCCGACTCTGTGTAACACTATAAATTAAGATGCAGAAGCAGCTCTATATTTTCAGGATTTGTGAGTGCATGCTTTCATTCCTTTTTGGTCCTAAATGCATAAATAAGACTTACTATAGAAGTAAGTTTTGGCCAGGAAAGGGTATATAATCTTTCTTCTTTGATAATCTCTTAATGGAAATGAGATGGCCATACTAATTTATTCGAGTAGGCATTTGTCTCTTGCTATTGATGAGGAGGTGGTGATGATTTGGAGCTGTCAGTGAGGACAGGGCAGACTCTCATAGTCCATATTATCATGGATGCAAAATTATTTTTAAAAGCCTGGCTCATTTGTGTTTAAGTGTGGAAGGGATTATGGAGCCCTGTTCTTTGAAATTTTATTGAATACAAGTTCCCGTTAAAGTAAAATCCTATTGAACCTAATGATTTTGACAATTTAAAAAAAATATCCAAACGAATGAAGTGACATAAATCAGGTTCTTGTTGCTGCTTCCCTGGGTTTCAAGTGGAATGTGTTTTTTTCCCTCTTCTCTCATGGGAAACATCTGCAGAACCAAATGGCAAATCATTAATGCTCATTCAATAGCAGCCTTTGTTCCCAGTGTCTTGTACTTGGAAACAATTAACTGTAGAGTTTTGTTTTGTCTTGTTTTTCTCTTGGAATGCAAACATCTAATTCCAGTTATGTATCTAGTGGATTTTTTAGAAGTCCTGTTGTTTGAGATTTCTTGAAATTATTTTAGAATATATGTTCCCTACCCAAATTCAGATTGTGATACTATATTTGTGGTTGGGGGGTGGTGTGTTTTTTTTTTTTAAACGTGTAAGTGGCTGAACTTTGTTCAGCTTTGTAAAACGATCATTTAGGACACGAATCTCCTTACAAAGCTAGGGGAAGACATTTGCACTTTGAAATGCAGGCTGTTTCCTCTAGTTCAGGAAGGCTTCTGGTTCTTAGCATCCACCAAACAATCTCGGATGCTTCATAAAAGCATTTAGCAAAAAACCTGTCTTAACTTTGCTACTAAGCAAAGAAAAGGTGAAGAATATCAAGCATTCAACAACTTAGGTGCAAAAATTGTTTGCACCAGAAAACCTCCTAATCTATTTAGCTGACTGTGAGCAGTTTGTGTTTCAGGACACCTGCCAAATTAGTGACTCTTGCCTGTATCTGCTAAAACACAGGTAACTGGAACGTGAATAGCTCTTAAACCTATTAAAAAGCATTGCTATGTCTTGAAAGGGTTTTATTGACACCTGTTGCAAAAGTTTTGGTTTTGAACTCTGTGTGGTTTTAATCCATGAACAAAGCAGGAGATTGTGTAATCATGGTAGCTGAATTAAAATGTCTTTTAGTTAGTATTCACCGGAACTAAACATTCATGATTAATAAACTCTGCATTTTGTTTGTTAATTATCGGCTAAGTGGTCATAATTAGTGCACTTAACATTTAGTTCGGGAATATGTGAATGGGGCATTATAATGACAAGTGGTAGTGGTCAGTGTGATCTGTTCTAAACTATCCTGCCTGCAGCTATGAATGCATGGAAGGAGAATGAAAAACAATAAAAGCCCTCATTGTGGTAACAGGGTACAAATGAGCGGTCTGTGTGGTTGGGCAGCATGAGCAAGGAGCCGTAGATATGCTTAAGGGAACGTATTTAAAGTTTAGCAAACTTTCCCCACCCTGTCTATGGCAAATTTACCCCAGATGAATCAGGACTGAAGTGTTTTCTAAGGATTGTGTAATCCGCCTGCAGTTTTTTACAATAAAAGGAGCTTGATTCGGACAGACACTGAAGTCTTCGTGGGTTTATCATCAGGGTGTAGCATGGGGCTGCCAGGAGCTCTCTGTTTGGACCTAGGATTTGTGTTCTTCAGTCTGCAACCAAAATGGAATAAAATCCAGCAAGCTCCGACTCTTGAATTCTACTTTAAAAACTTTTGTGTTGAGGTTTGGGTGTCTCATGCCAACAGATAATCGCCCTGTCATTCAGTGGTGTACAGTGGGAATGAATAATGTTTTTAAGGATGAATGCAGGTTCTGCCATGAATCACTGGTCCATAAGAGCATTCCTCAGAGCATGGGGTGTTTCCTTCTTCCCCCAAAATGCATTTAAGGGAGGTGTGAATGAGTCATGTTGTGCTGGAGATGCTGAAGTGAGGCAGACATTGGGATGGAGCGCTGCTGTGCGATGCCCACATTAACCCAAATTTCGGGACAACATCTCCAGCAGCTGGTTCTGTACAATGGTGGCCATACTGGGTGAGATCAAAGGTCCCCATCCCCAGGACCTGATCCCTGACAGTCATTGACAGGGCATGCAGTCAGAACAGTGTAATATCAAATAAACACTTACAGGGGCCTAGAGAGGACAAAATATCTTAGAAGACCCGACCATCAATTTTAAATTACTTTTTGAAGTACAAGCAAAAGGGGCATCATCCTAACTCAGCAATGCCAGTATTTCTGTTTTGGGAAGCTTTTCTGATTACATCACTTCTAGAAATGCACCAGAATAAATAAAACTGGCCTTTAACAAAGAGTTGAGCTTCTCTGAACTTCTGCAAGTAAAGTCCTGAAGAGTTCACTTAATATTCATCCCTGCATGGGATTGTAGCAAATCTTTTCAGCTTGCTTAGTGGCAATACCCAACACCAGGTATCTAAACATAATGACGTTCTGGAAAGAAACTTGTCATTCTTGCAGAAAATGAGGGCTATTACTGGTGCAATTCCTTCGTTTATTGATGGTACAACACACCAACCGCTGTTTTCTTCAGGGGCAGTTGCCTTCGGCCTCCTGCCTTTGTGAATTAAGAGACTGTAAAAACACCGGGTCATTTTATTTAGAGATATACCCAGACTGTGTGGAGATGTCGAATGTGAAAGGACATTTAATCACACAGGTCAATACAGACTCAAAGTACAGAATAGAATCATAGAATTGTTTTGATTGGAAAAGACCTTTAAGATCATCAAGTAATCTCAGCTCTCCTGTGTACTTGACTTTCACCATCAGCTCTGGCCCTGACACGGACCACGTTGCTATTGGGAAGGGAAATGTGCTGTAGTAAGGAAGAAAAGGGGGTAAATTGTAACAGCTGGCTTAGTGCAGTCTTTTGTCCTGTTAGAGTTAGCATCAGGCCATTTCTATGGCTGAAAGTTGTTCTGTTTATGGCACTTTAGTAAATTTGTGTTAAATAAAGAGTCATGCAGAGCTTTTAATAGACCTTTCCTCTATAGTCACTGAATTTTGAGAAGGAGTGTGACAGTAATAGTAGTTATTTAGGGAGCAATGCTGGCACACACATAGGTAATTTGCATATAAAGACAAACTTCTTTTATTTAAATATGTGACTTAAGTGCTAGTAAAAGGCTGATTTGGCATCCAGTAGAAGTGAGTCTCCAGTTTCCTTCCTAGGTTTGTTTTCCCTGAGAGTTATGAAAAGGGACGATCTATTTCTGTGCACCTCTTGTTATAAAAATATACCTTTTGTTATGAGAGAGATGAACAAGGACTGGGAGGAGAGAGTGAGGAGGGAGGTGGCTGCAGGGCTGGATTCCCACCAGAGCTCCTCCGGACGGCCACCGAGCCCTTCAGTAGAATCACAGAATCATTTTGGTTGGAGGAGACCCTCAAGATCATAGTGTCCAGCCATAACCTAACTCTAGCACTAAACCACATCCCGGCATCTCTCCTGATCTTGTGCTGCTCCTCATGTAAGCCCTGATGAACCTTTCCTTTTTCTATTTATTTTCTATTTCTATTTATTTTAGAGCTCTCCTTATCTCACTCTTGCTCTGCTTGTACCTACATCTCTCCTTCCTCTTGCTCATCAGCTTTCCATCTTCCCCTGCTCTCTAGGTACCACCTTCCCCAGGGATCACCCGATGTGATTGGGAGCAATGAGGCAAATTATAAAACAGATACAGTCAACAGCAAAGAAATATGTTTTTTGGAGTCTGGTTTGATGTGCGCATCATCTGCTGCGGCACAGGGCTGCAGGAAGCAGATCTTCATGCAGAGGTGTCCCTAGAGAGGTGAGATGCCCGGCAGGTGTCATTGCACTGTGAAGATCAGATCTGATTGTACCAGCTTGGCACAGTCCCGTGAATTAGACTGAAAAACCTGAAGCGGCCTTCTGGCTTACATAGGTACAGTTGTGAGCTACAGTGTTTTGAAGGAAGCTGAAAGAGTGGAAGGAACTTGTGAAATATTTTTGTAAAAATACACCCAAACACTTCCTCCTTCATTTCCCCTGCACATACTCATCATTTTTCTTCTGTTTCAGAATAGACTGAAGCAAACTGAAAGTAATACTTTTATAAGCTGGGGGTAGGTGCAAGGGTGGTGTGGTGTTTTTTTTTTTTTTTTTTTTTTTTTTTTTTTTTTTTGTTTTTTTTTTTGTTTTTTTTTCAGTAACTTTCACTATCAGATACTATTTTAAGATGCTTGTAGCAGCTGGTCGTTCTGTTACGTCTCATAGTTACTGTCTGCTCATAAACGTTGAGAAAAAATCCCTCTAGATTGTGCAAAAGGGTCTCTAAGGAGTTAGAACATCCCTGTTCCTCTGTTGTGTGAAGAGTGGAGGGAGATGTGCTTGTTTCACGTGTTTGTGAAAGATGGAGCTCATCATTTATGAGCCAAATAAAAAAATGAAAAGCCAAGCATGGGATTTAAAAGCACAGACTCTAAAAACCCAGGGATTTGTAAAACCACTCCCCCCAGAATGCAACAAACCCAAAACGAAAAAAAAGAGTCTTACTTAAGATGCCTGTATTATCTGCATAAAATAAACAAGCTTTTCTTAAGCTTTGTATTTAGGTAGTATTTGTGATCTTCTGCAAGGACTGTAGATTTATTTTGCATTACATCAACAACATAAGGCTGGTTTCCTTTGGTCATATTATTTCTGCTCAAGCACTGAACCATATCAAATTGTCTTTTGTGAAGCACCTGTACTAAGCTGAGAGCCACACATCGAGTTTCTGTTTTATATTTAAGTTTAGCATCCCAGTATGCTTTGGAAATGACTCTACAACAATGGAACAACAGAAGAGCAGGATCTGTACCCACAGACTGGCATCATTTGAAGCTTAAGCTCAAGTGCAATGGCAGGATTTGG
The DNA here is from genome assembly GCA_013399365.1 of Pampusana beccarii. Taxonomy (NCBI): domain Eukaryota; kingdom Metazoa; phylum Chordata; class Aves; order Columbiformes; family Columbidae; genus Pampusana; species Pampusana beccarii. The sequence continues at coordinate 894,049 of VWYH01006111.1, read as the reverse complement.
AAGGTGGCCAAGACATGACCCTGCTTTTGCAGCGAGTCGCTTCTGCAATGGAGACGTCAGCAGTGTGCTCCCTTTGATGTTTGTTAGCACTAAAAATAATTCTGACACTGATTTCCCCAGGGTAATTAGCCCGTGCAGAATCAGACTGAGATTAGACTTTTTCTGGTGCCTTATCAAATTTAAGTTCAGGTATTTACCATATGCTGTAAAACACAGCTGCAGGAAGAGAAGGCTGTCTCACTTTCTCAATATTGTGATGTATGTATTTAATTTAGTCTCCTTCGTTAGCTTATGTGATTACATTCAGAGAGGAATGGCTTCAGGCCCACCTAGGTCAGCCTTTCATTTTGGGCTTGTGTTTTCTGTCAAGGAAGCTCAAGGCTTGAAGGTGTTGATAATCCAAGGAACATCCTGTCCCTGGTAAAGTATTCCCTTTTCTTTTAAATATCATATATGAATGTAACTGGTGCTGGGTTTGGAATGTTCCAGGAGAAACTGGTGACTCCGAACAAAGACTTGCTTTTTTTGGATGATATTGTCTTATCTCTGTGGCTGATGATGCTTATCGTAAAGCTACTGCATTTTCAGATAAGGTACTGAAATAAACCACTGCAAAGAAGGAAGTGTAGGTTCCTTTCTAAAGTAATTCCACTCTCAGTAGTAATGATTATATTTGACTGGGTTCTAGATAAGAGTGGTGAGAAAAACCTGGGGTACTGAGTATGATCTGTTATTATTTCCCCCCTGTTTCCTTATCTCTTTCTTCATGTTACCCCTCATTCTCAGAGAGCTGTTCAGAAATTACAAATCTAAAAATGATAAATCTGCACAGCAGAAGTGTCATTAGCTTTGCTTGTAACTTGTACGATGTCTGATGGTTTTAAGCCACTGCATCTGTGCCAGGCAGGCAGAAACTAGGGTGAATATCCTATGCCAGAACAGCCAGAATCAACAGAGTTTTTACATTTTCATTAGTTCCTTCCAGTCTGAACCTATGTTAAGATGTATGCAAGTGAGGAATATCTTCCTAACAGGCTCTAACACGTTAGTATTTTCAGCTACTATAGATTTAAGTGTTGGCTGGCCTTTAGTTGTAGCTGAACACATACTGACTGAATCACATGTGATGAAGATGCAAATTGACCCAACATTTTGACTTTAATTAAGCACAATGATTACTACATTTATGAAAGTCATTATAGAGGTATTCCCGTATGCAGTTGCATTTTTAACTTCTCACTGGCCTTAAGGATGCTTCTTAAAAGCATTAGCAGGGAGTGTTTCAGGGTGCTTCAGTAAGTGGTGTGCAGCAAATGATTACTTAGTGCAGAAAGACAATGTATTCTGTAATTTCTAGTGTGTAAATCAGTTTGGTTTTGTTTGCCAATTTAGTTATATTGTGTACTTTATAATGCTTTCAGAGTGTCTTGCAGTATTTCTCACTTGTGGCTTTTCTGGCTTCCTGACAAGAGAGTAAGTGAAGTAGAATTGCAGAGTGATTTCTCTAGGCTTTCAACGGCATTTGAAATACCTCTTATAGCCACCTGTTAGAGCATCTAAAAAAATAATTTAGTTCTAAATATTATAACAATTTAAAGGAGTAAGTAGGGAGTGTTATAGTGAGAGAAACCAAAGCACATTAAAAAAATAATCCCAAGGACCGTAATAAGAAGATACTTAAGGGAGGATAAAATGCTAGAAATATTTGTTATATCAGTGAGCTGTGACCAACTTGTTTGTCTCTAATCCTTTCCTTCTAGCCCCTATTGCTCTCAAAAGAGGAGGAAACGCAGCAAAAGTAAAAAGTTATAATAAAAACGGCAGGTGCAATCCGGAGTGGTCTCTCTGAAGGAAGAGATGAAACTGTATGGATTCTTCTGAGCACTGAAGATTTAGAAGCATATTGAAGAGCAGACTGAAGAAGATAGGCTGAAATGGTATTTCTTATTACATAAGAATAAGGAGCCATTAACTTAAATTAAAAACAAGAAAGTTAAAATTGATATCAGGAAATGTTTCTCTTGGAATAATTGCTGCTTGCAGCTTTTTGCTACAATGTGCCACTGATGCAAGGAAAGAATAAGGAGGCCAAGTTTAGACCAAGAAGTTGGCAAAGTGCACTTTTCCTGTGGTGGCTGAGGGAATACTTGGCAATACGGTTGGCACCGAACTTCTGAGGCTGTGGAAGGAAGAGGGAAAACTTCTGGCCAGTGGAGGATAAGGAGTACGTGAACAATACGTCGGTACTGAGAACACGCTTTTTGTAAGCAACGGAGAATTTCTCTCTCTTTAAAATTGTATGTTTCTATTGATGTTGCTCAGTAGGGAAAAGAGAAGCTGAGAAAAAATGACGTAGGAAGAAAGAAAGGTTGTGCATGTGAATAAGTGCTGGTGTGGCATGGGGGTACCCCGAAAAGCCCGGCACCTCTGGTTCCAGCACTGTGGAGGGGGGTCCCCAGCCCTGGTCTTCCAGTGGCCTCTCTGAGGATCAGATTTCTGGTCGTGATGGTGATGTGTATTTTTTCTGCGTGGACTGGGGAAGTGAAATGTGCCCGTCTGTAGACGGCTGATATGAGAGTGGTTTTGCCCTTCAGGCTGTATTTACCCTTTTCTAAGATTAGAACAGATAGTGTGTTTCTTTTAATTTGGGTGTTATAACCATCGTTTGGATTAATTTGTTTATAAATAACAATATTTAGAAAAGAAAAGTTACAGCTGCAGCAGGACCGTGGATCTGAAGGTTCTGAGGTGGAATACAGCTGAACCTCTTATCAATCCAGGGATGAGCTTGCTGCTTCTGTGGCATCAGTTCAGGCACCCTTGTGCTCCCCATGCAGCACCCTCATGCCCCAGAAACTTTTCCCTATTTTGTGTGTGGTACTTTTTTTTCTTCCCTTGTGATTCTGCCTGGCTTGAGGGTTCTGCTGCTTCTGGGTCAAATACAAGTGGGTCTCAGAGATGCGGTATGGTACCTGCAGCATCCTTGCTGAGTGGGCATTTATATTCAACAGCTGAGGGAATGTAGCTGCAAAAACATTCAGCTGGGGGAAAGTAACTGGAAAAAAACTACAGGAACGAGCTTGCTGCTAGGAAACAAAAATCTCAAAGCAAACAAAATAAAAATGACGGCAGTGGGTCGTCAAAATGAGAGGGGTGGAGAATAACAGGAAGGGAATAGGAAGCAGTAAGAGCCTTGGGAAGTGGATGTTGTGCTGGGTCCTGCCTTTATTGACAACGTCTTCACTTGAGCAGGTTTCTATGTGTGTAGGCGAGCAAAGCAGAGAGCACTGGCAGGAGATGAATTGTTTAAATGAGTCCCAACAGTGGTGTTTCATAATGTTTTGTGCAAATATGTTTAGCCTAATAATTTCTGTAACTGGCATGTGATATAACGCTACCAAGGACGCCTGTGGCTGCCTAGTCACGTTTTTATTTAAAGAGGGAAGAGCCTAAGAGAAAGCTATTGGCTGATGAGAGCAAATTGAGCCTCGTCTCTGGTGAGCTTGCACAGGGCATCAGGTGCTGCTCTGACATGGGCATCCCTTGGTTTTGCATTTCTTTCTTTTCTCCTTTTCTGATGAATATGATCATCTTGCACCTCACCGTGAGTTCCATGAGAAAAGAAGGTCCCTCCTCCCAGTGCCTTTGTGTGCCCCAAATTCTTCTCCGTGAGGTTCAGAAAATTGTTTTTGCTTCTCAGTGATGCTGTGAAGGGGAAAATAATAATTTTATTTCGTCCATGTCATTTTAATACCAGGTCTGACTTCTGGAGATAAAGGTGAAAACACTGTGTTAAGCTGAAATATCTATACTAGTACTCCTTCCTGTTTGGGAAAAAACTGTTACTGCCTTCTGAACATGTGTAATGCCATTAAAGCTTATTACATTTTGTATGGAATAGAATGATGCTGATATTAATTTATATGCAAATATAAATGGGGGATTGTGTGGCTTCAGTTGTGTAGTAATACAGTTAAAACATTTTTTGTAAATGCCTGGGTACTCTGCAAGTATGGTTGGGTTAGTAATAAAATTATTTAAATAAGTTATTCAGTACCTGAGTATAAAAGCTCATTCAAATTAATGAATGTAAGAGTAGATTTCTTGAAAGCAGGTAGTGATTTCTCTACATGGGTTTATTTAACAGTTATACTTCTATTACTTTTTCTGGCATTTTCCCTAATGATCAGGAAAGCAGTGGGAGAAGTCATTTTTGGTCAACTGTGCAATTGTTAGAATGTAAAGACGTGAGTTTTGGAAGCAGTAGTCATGTAGTTAGAGGGTATAGGTTTCTTAGGACATGTATATACTGTAAGCTCTGTGTGCATGTCTTTGGGACTGCACAAGAGTAAATTTGCAGGTTTCATCGGCTTTTTTGTTAATGGGATTTGACTTTCTCTGCTTCACAGAATAAGGATGGTTGCTCAGCTGTTAACCACGAAAGACACCATCCGTGAGGATATTCCTGTGCAGAGGTGTCCGTTCGGCTGCTCCCTTACAATGCAGATACAGTAGGTGATTTTGTGTTTTGGGTCTTCTTGTCCCTCCCTACTGTGTAAATGCTCAGTATGAATCAACTCAAAGTCCACCAGCAGGTTTTCCAAGCCTAAGTGATCCATCTGTCTATTTTTATCTTCATTTTCTCTCAAATTCCTTCCCTATCAGGGAAATTAATTCTTCAGCAACAACTTTCACTGGCAGTGGGTTAACATAAGAGGGTGTTTTAGGGTCTCACCTGGGATTTCTCGTGTCTAAAGTGTCCTCTTCAGCCTCAGCCACTTTGTTGTGGACCTGTTTTTCATGTTGTGCTTGTCCACTAACAAGTCATGTAAGAATCCATGTAACCTAGGAAAGAGCAAAAAAAAGTATATATACATGGGATGGAAAAGCATCAGCAGGAATTATGGTGCCAGCTTTGCCAGCATTTTTTGTGTGCTAGCATTATCACGATTTAACTCCCATCAGTAAGTTTTTTACAGAAACAGTTTCAAACAGGCTAAATCTCAAATTGTTGCGAATCGGGGCTTGACAGAAGAAGAAATACAACATCTCGTCTTAGCAATCGCATAGTGGGCAGACATTGCATTTTAGTGTAGGATTAAATACTTATTCCGGCTGTTTTCCTCCTAAATAGTCAAACCTACCCACCAGATTGTATTTGGAAGCACTTACTAATGTGGCATGCCTTGTTTTAACCGCTTAGAAAAACGACTGAAAGTTTTAAGATGAGACAACATGAATCATAATCTTCAGCGGCTGTTCACTTTTGTGATTGACTTGCCATCTTCCTACATTCCTTTTAGTCAGCCTGGGAATCGCTGAAGCCGTTTCTTGCAGGAGACGTCGCTGAGATTCCCTTTGCAGCGATGGAGTTGGATAAACCATCCGTCTGGGGATCCCTGAAGCAGAAAACTAGACCGTTCCTGCGAAACCTAAGCGTGAAGAAGACAAAGAAGAGGTCTAGCAAAATGGTGGAGAGGAAGGTCCACTTCTTGGACCGACGCCTCAGCGTGTCGGTGCCTGACATGCTGGAGGTGGAGACTCTAACGGAAGAAGAAACGACTTATTTGAGCACTCAGGTGTTGTCGAGCTGCTCCCCCAAAAGCTTCTCTGGGTCTGTGGTGTCCCTGAAAAGCAGAAGCTCTTCGGTGAGGCCGGCGGGAGAGGCCTGGCCGCAGGTGTCGCAGCAGGCGATGTGCACGGAGGTGACGGTCACCCACCCGGACACGCAAGTCACGGGCAGCCCCGTGTCTGAGTCGAAGAGAAAATCCAGCGCCGACCTCTTTGAGCTGCTGCAGAGCGCCCGGCTGAGCACCGCGCTGGCGGACGAGGGGACAGAGGTGGGTCCTGGGGCATCACCGGGCTCAGCGGCTGCCTCAGTCTCATCGTGCTTCTCCTTAATTGTCTGGGGTATAGTGGGATGGAACGGGGCCCTATTCAAGGAAGGAGCCAGGGATAAAAATAAGCATAAACCTTATGTGGTATTTAAATTATTGGAGACTAGTTCAGATATCCTTTCTATCGATCTGGAGCTGCGATATAACCCTGCTCCATTTTTTTATTTTGGCAATATTGTGACACTTGAGATTTTTCAAATCTGTTGGAATTGCTCACTTAAGTCAAAAGTTGTTGCAGCCCTCTACTTAAACTTAACTCAGAAGTTGTAGCAACTCAATTGGTAGATTAGGCATTGTGAACGTGTCATTATCAGGAGTTTTTCCAGGTTGTTTTAATGATGGCAATTGTTCTTTCCTGCTTTTGTAGACCAGAAACTCTAACCCCAAATTTACTGAATGTATTTGCAGCAGTGCTGAAGTTAACCCTAAATCCTGCTTTGACTTTGAGCAAACTAAGTGTGTTACAAGAAAGAGGTACCTCTATAGTGATGCAATAGCTTAACTTCAAGTCAGGTTTCATCCAGGTGCACAGTCTGAATCTGGCTTATTCTCTGCAGCATTTAATCTTTCCCAAAATGTGAATTTGTGTATATGTTTGCTTGTGTAAATTCATTTAATGTTTACTTCTATACCAAAGTATCTCACTATGTGAATATCCTACCTACCTTCCTATAATCTGCCTCCTTTTTTTTTAAGAACATACAGCAGAGAGCGAAGCAAAGAAAAATAGAAATAGATAAGGAATTAACAAATTTAATTATTTTTAAGTTGAATGTCATGGAAATGTTAATATTCAGCTTTCCTTGTACTTCACTGAACAGCTACAAAATTTGTTCTTAGTGTGCCTCAGATGGGGACAGTTCCTTGCAGAGGTTGTTGGTCTCCTGTTACTGGGTGGGGTTGCTGTGAGGAGTGCAATAGCTCACATAATTCTTTTGTGAGCATCATTCACTGATCAAGAGGTAAATCAGAAGGAAGACAGGTCCCTGGAACAAAGCAAACTAAAAAAGGAAAAAAATGTAGGTTGAGCTTTTTTCCCCCTGAATTGCTTGTCACATGCCACCTACTCATTTCCTGGTTATCTTTGGTCACCCAATACCGTGAGATACTTTCTGAGCCTCATGCATGAGCTCAGTGTGGGCTTGTGGTTTTTACACTCATCCAAACTCTCGGTACGAAGCTGTCAGTGCTCGGATCTTGCCACCTTCATTAAAAGCTCTTGCCACAGGTACCATATTTCCAATTTATTAAGAGATTTACTTTATCTCTTAACTATTACAGCCCAGCTGGGCAAATTTGGAGGGCGCAGAAGCAACTGAAGTTGCATTGGACCCCATCCCTGGTTGATGCAGATTGCAAAGAGCATCATTCTGATGATCATTTGCTCTTTGCTTCCACCTTAGGATATTCTATAATTCTATGATTAATGTCACTTTTGCAGTTGGGTTCAGTTTGTGGTCAACACGTCATTGCTGAAGTTCTCTAACCCCACTTCTTCGTCTTCTAACACCTTGCAGTGAGTCACTGGCAACCCAAAACCTCGTCTCCTTGCTGATGCACTCAGTGCCCTTGTGTTTTGAATCATTCTCTGCAGAAAACTAGAGGTTGTAAATCTTATCAGGAGGAACATTTGATTGATTTGTGTATACATATACACATATATACTCCTGTTTGATTCGTTTTTACACAGATACATTTGGGACTGTGACCTGCTTGGTGGATGTGGCCACATTTGTTTATACTTTAAAGTTCAGAAACATCACTGTAGTTCGATAAAAATCAAGATTTCAGGATGATATTTTCAGTGAGGCTTTTGTCTATATTTAGTAATCTTATTGGAATAGCTACCTAGAATAATACCAATTTACATTATTTGGAGCTAAAATGAAAAAAAAAAACCACAAGCTTTTTTATTTATAATTATAAGCTTTGTTCAAAATCTGTTGATGCGATACAAGTAAACAAAAAGGTGAATAAAGAAAAAATCATAACTTGAGGGTAATGTTTTTATTGTGATATCAAGCTAGCAGAGTTGTATTTTGTTATTATAGTTGTGCTTTCAGTACAGTTCTCTGATTCTGTGTTTATGCCATGTAAAACAAGCTGTAAAGAGAAACCATTATCAGTGCCAATGATGGTGCCTGAAGGAGATTCCTGTGAAGCCAGAGACTACGAGAAATACCAGGTTTAATGCACATAAGTGAGATTTTTATGCATACTAGTCAGGAAATTCAGCGTTAGGGTTCCCCTAGCAGCTGTAACTTGGATCTGTTGTGCGAGAAAACTCTTCTGCTGCTCTTTATGATGATAATTTCTCTACTTTTAATGTGTTTTTGCAAGGTGGCCAAGTTACGATTACTGTGGGAACCATAATGTTAAATTTCGTCTGTCATACAAGTGAAATTTTACTTGCAATGCTGGATTGCTGTACTTCCTGATACATAGTATATGTATTTCAGGGGAGGAGAAGAATTACACAAAAGCGCATTTGTATTTATTTTAGCATATCAATATCTTTAAGATTTATGATCTTTTGTGCAGGAACTATTTCGGGTTTTTTTCGCTTGTTTGTATAATGCTCCACACAATGCAGCTCTCATTTGGGAGATTTGGATGTTACCACATTGCACATAAAAGCATTTTCACATGAGGATCGAATTCCACCCTGTGTGCATTTCTGTAGACCGAGATTATTTTTAGCATAAATCTTTGTGTTTTAATGGGCTGTGATTGCCCTGCATTGGACCAAAAGAGTTGCCCAGGCACGTAGGTCCTCTTCAGCTAAAACGATGATCACAGACTGTTCTAGAAGTCAAAACAGCATCAGAGGTTTCTTGACCGATGAATCCCACCCGTGTATCCAGACAGTTTAGATGCCGTGCCGTCGTAGCCTCAAGTTTTTGGATGAGTCAGTATTTAAGAAGAAATGTTTGACTTCCTCTCCTATGCTGGGCACAGAAAGTGGGGGGAAGTCCATGTCTAACATATTTTTTTTTCCTTTACTTTTGACCATTTCTTTCTAAATTTGAATATTTTGAAAAAGACCTTTCCTGGACCTTCCCTTTAGGGTGACAAAGGAGAACTTGTAGTCAAGTGGGAGAGCAGCTGACTGTCTAACCCCAGATTATTGCTGCTGCTGCCCATACTGCTAGTATTTTTAAATTTCATCTTAGTGAGGGCACTTGGAGATTCAACAACTAAAATTCTGCTCAGGAATGGGGCTCAGCACTGCACGGCTGTACTGATCAGTCACCAGATGCAACCACCTTCAGGCATCAGGAGAGTTTGTGGTAAGGACCTTCAGCACTGAAAGCACAGGTCTCTACTGGGGAGGAGGAGGATTTATTCCAATAGGTGGAAGTAGGCACGTATTTTTTCAGATTAGACTCAAGAGACTATCTGCAGTTACTGTAAAACAGGAAAAATAAATTTATATTTAAATTATGGAGGGGAATGTTTCTATAAGCAGAAGTATAATTACATTTTAACAAAGAATTTCATTGGTTACACATATGTATATTTTCTTGACTCAAACTAGAATTTTCTTGATCCTTATATTACTGTTGTCTAATTCATTGTATTTATTTTTTATAGTACCCTTGTGGAGAAATGGATCTAGACTCTTCCCTATCATCTCAAATTTTTTATGATCAGATGGTAAGTTCTTTCATTTTAAAGCATTTTTAAATTTCATCAGAAGCACAATTTTTTTCAGTTTTAGATTCTTTGCTTCTTACAAGTTTAAAAATCCAGCAGGTGAAGAAGCATTTCATAGATTTCTTCAGTGTGGTTTTTTTTTGTTTATTTGTTTGTTGGGGTTTGTTTGTTCAGTGGTGGCTTTGTGTTTGTTTGTTGGTTTTTTATTATTATTCTCTCTTTTTTTTCTTTTTAGTATTGCAAAGCAGTTGCTAATGTTTTAAAAAGATTGAAATGTTCTGGGTTGGTTTTTTTTTTTTTAAAAAGTATTCTATGATCTCTATTTTTCACTGGTAACTGATGAAGACATTAGCATAAATGCTCAACTAGCAGCCCAGGAACAAACTGCATTAAGATGAAGACAGCAAATATCTTAACATGGCTGTAAGGTTTGACGGACACAAAAAAAACAGTTTTAGGGCTGCGTGAAAAGACATTGACAGTTTTGATATATGCTCTTCTCATGTAAAGCATATTTGCCTATTCTGGATGAACTTTTCTATTAATACCTTTGCCCTCTGACAACCTCTCAAGTGCTGTCCAGAGGCCGTTTTCACTGAACACACCAGTTGGATGATGATGATGATGCTGAGGTGTGTAACCCAGTCTGCATCTCCGATGAACAAGAATCCTTTTGAGTTTGCAACTGCCAAACCTCACAACTTGTGTTGCCCATTACTGCGTTTTGCTGTTTTATAACTGTATGAAGAACTGCTGTCCTCTCAGTAGCTATGAGAAATGTGCACTTTGTCCTGAAGTCATCAGATGAGTACAAATGGACTTGATCCTTATGGGTTCCTTCCAACTTGAGATATCTATGAATGCACAAGAAACAGCTAGAAAAAACAGAACAACAAACCAACATAACGTACCAAGTTGGTAGGACTTGGAAACTGTGTGCATGCATTTATGATTGTTAATATTACCACTCATTTTCAGGTCTAACCCTTCTTGTGTTACCCTTTGCTTTGTTGAATATACTTGATGCTGATAATTAGTTATTTGCATAATGAAACAAAGTCTGGGAAAGAATTTTTTTTTTCCTTATGTAAAAGATCGCCCTAAGGAAAGATGAGAGCTTTGTCTCTGCAAAACACCTGCTTCGTTCAGGGTCCGCTTCAGGAGATGCGCAGTGCTGACCAGTTTCTTTGTTCTTAGGCTCTAGAGGAAGCCAACGATTGCTTGGGTGACCTGCCCAGCCCCTTTGCCTACCTGCTGACCATCCACCTGAAGGAAGGCCGGAACCTGGTTATCAGAGATCGCTGTGGTGAGCCCCACATTCCATCTGATTTCCTTCAAAGTTCCCCCAGCTCTCTTTTCACTGACTTCACTTTGGTAGCAGTTGGCTTTTTTTCTCATCTCTGATGCAACAAGCCATTGACTTGTGTCCGTTGCCCGTGTCGGAGCACTCAATGGTTGGGTTTATCCACCATAGGTACACAGAGGAGGGAGCTGCCCTCTGCTTGCTGCTCCTCCTGTCTGCACAGCTGCAAGGCAGCACCTTGGCTGGGCTTAGCATCTGTCTGTTCAGGAGCTGCAGAGTCATTCGTCTTGAGAAGTTCTATTTGAGCTTAAAAAAAAATAAGCCAGAGAGTATTTTGAATTTTATTAAATGGTGGAACTGCTAGAGGAGTGCTTTTTGGATTGTCTGCGAAGATTTTCGTAAAAGGGAAACCATAGGAGCAGGGCTGTAAGCCAACAATCCCCTCTCTAATCTGGGATGCAATTTAAGGATGACAACATTCAAAAAAAAAAAAAAAATCCACTACCAAATGATGTATCAAATAAATTAGAAAGGATTTGGGGATTCCTGGAAAAACTGTGTGGAAGTGCCTGCTGTTAGCCTGGCTCTTCTTCAGGCTGTTGCAATGGGGAGTGAAAGTGCTTAAGAGCAGCCAGTTTGTAGTTTCTCCACTTGCCTGTCCTGCCAGAGGCTCTGCAGGGGCTTGTTGGGCTCTGCAGCAACAGCCGCTTCAGGACCTTCGACCTGAACCTGTCACAGAGCTCTTCCATATGTCCAGTCTTTCTGCATTTTAGATTTATTCTTTATATAATTTTTTTTTCTGCATGTTGAAACGGTTCTGATACTTTTGCATTGCAAAATGTATGAGCAGTTTCTTTGAGATGAAGCAATAAGGTTTATTCATAGAGGTTTAAATAAAATAAGCTTGCACAGCCTGAAGGCCTGTGAAGATTTGCATCTGGAGGGACATGTATGGATTTAAAAACCTTCTTGCATGCAGTGCTTGTTGAGATTTCCATTATCTATTATCTCAGTTAACTTTTCCATGCTGGTTTTTCATGTCTTCACCAAACAGTAACTCTTGGCCAAGCGTATGCTACTTTTTCTTTCCAGCTTTTGGAAGGAGTGATTGAATACTTAGGTTAAGGTATTTTCTCTTTGAACAGAAGCATGTATTTCCTGACAGTGTAGCAGTTCATCAGATTTACTAGCAAACTGCACAAGCCAGGGCACATCCAGCTGCTTGAATGGAAAAGATGCTGTAAGTGAGCAATTCCAGCAGAGTAGTATTTTTAAAGAAGACAAAGCATAGTTTGCTCTAGGCTGTTTTATTTTGTAAGCAAGCAAATGCTTTTCTCAGTGAAGTATTGGACAACACAGTGAAAACATATAAGCAAGGGGGAAAAAAGCATCTTGGTGGTCACTCTTGCTTTGTAGCAAATGACCGCTCGTTTAGGAAACTGAGCATGCAAAGTGATGCATCCTTCCATAAAATTTGTGGGTTATTTGGTTTGGTATTCTTCAGTCGCCATCATGTTGCAGTGGGTCCTTAAAAAAAAAAAGGCATGCTGCTGTTGCCCTGATGCACATCTGTGCCCATCTTCACAGGTCTCTGCTGTCCTACCAGTTACTTAGGATCTTTGCGTGACATTTAGGCCTGAACTGCAACCAGTGTGTTTTTGCAGCGTGCTTTTAAAAGTGGGAAGTTGTCAGCTTTGCTCATCTCTCCAACATGAGAAAACCGCAGCGAAAACTTGTGGGCTGGGAGAATGTGGCTTCCCTCCTCTTCCCCCATCGCCTACTCTGAATAATCTGAATCTAGGAACATGTTGTCTGCAGCCGGTGTATCCTGCAAGTCAGACTGCAGATTGGGCTGGAGGCCAAGTCATCCTCATTCACATTTTGGGAACAGCAAACCCCTAGAGCTACCCAAGCAATGCTGCCTGGCAAAGCTGGGAGAGGGTTTCAGGCCATTTTTGCCATGGTTTTCTGGATGCAGCGGGGCGCCTGGAGATCTCCAATGGGTGATGCTGATTTGCTGGTCCTGTGTTGGGAGTTTGAAGCCTCCTCTGGTCAGTCTTGTGTGACCAACTGCAAAAATGCTCTGGTTGGGTCACAGTGGTGGCAAACGGTCAGAGTTCATAGGCAGGAGTAGCACTGTACTGCGTTTATTCAAATGAAGTCGTCATACCCAGCAGTAACTGCGTGAAGTAACAACTGCACTGATGGAAACTGTAGGAAACAATTACCTTGCAAATATGATAGGCCCAGGCAGGATCTCTCAGCAAAGCATATTTTAATAGCTATTTTGCAAGATCGAGTGTTCTACCTAAAGGCAGGTACACAGAACAGGGCAAAAAGCCCCTGCTTATATCCCCCCAAATCCCAGCTGCAAATTCCCTCTCCTGTTCCTCATTGGTTGGGTTACTTCAGGGTTTACAAACTACCCAACACCTGCCTCAGTTTACCTATCTCATTCATCTAATTCTAACAACCTCCTCCCCTTGTTGATTTATTTAATATATGGATTCTTGGATCTTTGGTTACCCTCCCCCTAGCTTAATTTCTCAAATACAGTGATCAGTTTGCGTTCCGGGATTAGTTCAAAGAGACTTTGTTTTACATTAAGGATTCGTGGTCTGTCTCTTGGTCCTTTCCCCTGGGCTGGGGTCAGGTGCCAAGTCCCCAGTTTTGTAAAAACAACATGTCTTCATTAAACATTCCTTACAGAAACTAACTCCAAGTATGATGTGAGGTATGAGATATGCTCCCCAGGGAGGTGGTCATGGCCCCAAGTCTGGCAGTGTTCAAGAAGCATTTGGATAATTCCCTCACATGGTGTGAAGTTTGGGGTTATCCTTTGCAGGACAGGAGTTGGACTCAATGATCCTTGCATGTCCCTTCCAAATCGGGACATTCTGTGGTTTTATATGCTAAATGACAAATGTTCATATGAAGAACCACAGAGCCTGTGAGTGTGGAGTGTACACCAGCGTAGAATCACAGAATCATTCCGGCTGGAAAAGACCCTCAAGATCATAGAGTCCAACCATAAGCTAACTCTTAGCATTAAACCATGTCCCCTAGGCATCTTTAGCCTAAGTCAGATTTAACCTAAGTTTTGTAAATTTCCTAAATTATAATATTGGGTTATTATGATACAAGTAGTTTCCCAAAAGAAAAAAAGTCTCAAAGCAGCCATCACACCCTTCAGTTTACATTTTTGGGGAACCTCTCTACTCAAAGATAAAGCAAACGGCACTTTAGTGTAGTGCCCTACGCTCTTCTCCCTCACGCATTTTTCCCCTTTAATTTTAATTTCCTGACAGATTTTGTTGTAAGGACCTGGGTCCAAAGGCAGCGGCCCGCGGTGTGTGCTGCTGGTGCCCTCTCGCGGCCGATCCCAGCGCTGCCGTGGCTGGTTTATTTTATTTCATTATTTTATTTTATTTTTTATTTTTTTTTTTTTTTTATTTTCTTTTTTTTTTTTGTTTTTTGGTTTTTGTTGGGTTTTTTTTGTATGCGAGAGGAAGACATCATGCTCAAATGTCCTGTACTCTTACAGTACAGGAAAAATGAATGCAAATAGGTGTTTTTTTTTCATAATCCAAATAGAGCTCCACAAATATAAGAAAATATTTTTATAAGATGATTTCAGATTATCAGGAAATATGTGTATTTTCTAAATTAACAAAAATGGCTATACATTTTAAATATACTGACCGTGGTGAGAGTTCATGTATATGTCCTGTTGTCTGTGTGACCATAAATATATAAGTGCACACAACGGGGATAACACAGTACGAGGACTGATTACAGAATATCAAAAGGGACGTGGTTTAATGGTGAACTTGGCAGTGTTAGGTTTACAGCTGGACTCGATGATCTTAAAGGTCTTTACCAACCTGACTGATTCTATGCCTCTATGTACTTGAAATTCAAGCAGTCAGAGGAAAGTCTTTAGTACTGACACACAGTCTTTGTTTCTACTTTTTTTTTGTCCCAATGTAAAAAGTATATCTCTATATGTATATATAAGTATATAAAAAGAAATCTAAGGTGTGTGAGGAAGGAGAAATAATTCTGCCATTAGAAACAGCTGTTGCTGGAAGCTCCTGGTTCTACTTGGCAAATTCACAGGGCTGTCTCTGAATTTACTCATTATGTGCTTAATGGTTGTTAAGAAGGAATTGATTACACTTGGCTGAGTAAAGGTGAGGGGTAGTTCTGCTGATAACTGCAGGCTTGAAGACCAACATGTGACTTAAGTTTTTCCCAAACTTTCCAGGTATTTTTCCAGATTTTTTGACTCACTGTGTACTGTTCTTTTCAGGATACGTTCACTTTGGTGTGATTTAGATTCCTCCTTTACTAGATTTTTATAACTTCCCCTCCCTGCTTCATAATGTTATCCCTGTTAACATCTCCTGTTTCCTGCTTTTGTTTTTTTCCTCTTTGGCATCTTGCTTTGTTTTTTGTCAGCTTGTTGTGCCTCCCCAGCCCCTGACTTTGTGTAGCTCTCTCCTTGTACCTGCTCTTTGTAGAAAGGGTGCAGCGCATCAGCCCAGGAATCTGGCTCAGCTGCACGTTCTGCCTGTTGTTTCCTGTAGAGTGCATAAGCAACGCAGGAAAAAATTCAGATTTTTAGTATTTCCTTCTCTTTTTTTTTTTTTTTTTTTTTAAAGAGTAAGGGAAAGAGCGAGCCTCGATACAGCGATCCCAATAGATGTACCTGAGCCAGGGAAGCAGAGTGCTGTGGGAGTGGGATCTTTGTTCTGATGGAACCAGAAAAATCCCTCTTTGGGTCAAAGTTACAGTTTCTCCTCTTAGGCATGCAGGATGAAAGAGGTGTTACCTGTTGATCATTAGCTTGCTTGGAGCCTCATTTACTTGTTTCTCACTGCTTCTTGGGATCCAGTCTAACTCAGTTGTACGTTAGGAACCGCCTAAGCAGATGGTAAGATGCTTTGGCAAGCGGCATTCTCATTATCTGCATGTACCTTTGATGCCCAATGTTAGATGGTGCGTGGGTCCTGTGTTTACAGTTCTTCTAATTGATGAACCAGACACTGGAGATTGTGTAACTCTGTGGTAACTACAGTTTTTTGAGTACTTTGTATAGTATTACTGTTACTAGATGACATGATATGTCATGGTGACGGTGACGAGGGTTTGATCTGTGTAGTTTTAGTACTGTAAGTAGTAAGAAAGCAGAGATATATGTTAGTAATTGAACAGATGTCTGTGGATTACTGGCAGTTGGGCGAATATAGGGATAATTATATGTTATTTGGCTTTAAAAATATTAAGCATTTTTAATCACCCGTATTCTAAATGTTGTCATTTTATTGCACCCTTAGTGGTTTTATGGCCTCATTGAGCCTTTTTCTGGGAGATCCACAACTTCCAGCTCCGCATGCTTTGAACTGGGAGAGGCCAGAGCCCATTTCTACTTGCTGATTCACTTTCCCCAGGCAGAGTGATGCCTCATGTTCGTTTTGAGTCAGTCTGCTGAAATCTGCAACGTCCTGCTCCCTTCTGGCTCTGAGGTGCTCAGACTGTGCCTGTTGCTGCCTGTGTGAGTCACCTTTGCAGAATGGTGACGCTGTGACACTGAGCAGCAGCATGACGCTGTGACACTGAGCAGCATAGCTGTACGGAGCTGACAAACCCACCTCTAACTGCTCTAAGAAAAAAACAGGAACGGTGGTTTTGAGTAACTGTAAGGGTGAGGAGCCCCTCCTGTTTCCAAATCCTCTACTCGCAAGATTTGAGTGTGTTTTTTAATCTGTTAAATGTTGCGGTTACAATAAAAATATTTCTCGGATGTGATGTCAGCTATTGAGTGGCAGTGGTTGTGTGTTTGTTTTTTTTTTTCCCCCCTCAGCTACGTTGTTCCAGCCTGAATTTTGTGTCACTCTCTTTCCCACCTGGTCTTGGGTTTCCTAGATTTTTACATTTTTACAGGACTTTTGTGCCTTGTCTCTCTATTTCTTTCTCGTAGGCTCGTAGGTTTCCCTTGTTGTTTCCTGTTGCTGCAGTTTGGTTTTGCTCTCTCTCTTTTTTTTTTTTTTTTTTTTTTTTTTTTTTTTTNATTTTATTTTTCCTCTCGTGATACAGTCAGCTGAACGTGTGAAGGCAGCAGGGTGAGTTGCAGCGTACAGAACGTGCTGTCACCTTTTCTGGGTGCATCCTTCCTCCCCCATTCAGAGAACATCGTCATCTGTTCTCACATCTACCACCACCCACTGCCAGAGCATCCCGGTGGGCTCCTGGAGCTGGTAGGGACCATGCCAAAGCTCAGTCTCCCAATGGCAAAATAAAATGAAAGAAAAAAGACAAAATAAACACATACTTTTAATATTAAGCAGTAATGAACCTGCAGTAGCCCACCACCCAGAGCTCTGGGGTATCTGCTGCCTGGGTCCATGCTGATATGGGGATGCTGGAGGAAGGGATGGGTTTGTGCTGTGCTGGGCGTGTTTTCAGCTTTAGAGCAAGTTCATTGTTTGAAAGCAAATGCTCAGAGCAATTAGGCTGAATCGCTCCCTGCAAACATGCTGATTAATTCAGACTTTCTCTGTTTTCAGGGTATCTGCAATTAGATCATTAGTCCTTCAGATTTATTAATTATTGAGATGTATTAGGCAACTTTTCACACTTTTTGAAAGGCGTAATCGTGGCTAATTTACAACTGCTAAGGATTTGAATGGTGCTGGTTACTTACTTTGATGTTTTCTGGATCCCATGTAGCTCTGCATACAAGGGCTTGTGCTGTGGGCGTTTGTCTGCCCCAAGTCCAATTTTTGGAAGCGCAACGTGTGCGGCTGAAACTTTGCCCTTATACATAGTGATCCCTGCAAACCTCCCGCCTGGGCTGGCCGTGGGAAATGAATGCACAGAGATAAGCACCTCAGGAAAACAGAATGAGTTCAAACAAAAGCAATGAATCCATTATATGCACAGCCACCTTTTCTTAATTAATGTTAAATTAAGAAATATAGGGATGGCAGCACTGGAAGAGCACACATAGGGCCCAGAGAATGCATATGACTCTTGTTTGGTAAATAACTGTAATTTAGATAACTGGTTTCTGAAACTGATCAAGCTCTCTGTTGGTTTATTTTTCCTTGGAACGTATTGGTGATGCTTGTTTCCAAGCAATGTTTCACTTCCATCTGGTCCTGTAAAACTATCTGGGCACAAAACTTTCCAAAATTACCTGAATTTCCTGCCAGCAGAATGCTTTTTTTTCCAATTTCCCCTTTAAACCTTGATCTCAGCTATTTCAGTACAAGGATATAGTGGTGTTCCACTTAAAAAGAAAAGTGTGTTTTCCATTTTAAAATGTCTTTTTCTCCTTGTTATAAATAACTCCAGTAATTCTATTTCTAGGAAGATTTCAAGGAATTTATTCCTTATGTGCGTATAAAATAAATCCTTCATTTCCTTCTTCAGATTAAAATTCAGGTTTTTAACCAAAACTTAAGATGCTCTAGGTTATATTTCACACTGGTCTTTGATTTTTCAGGATTTTAAGGCAACTTGGTGGTAATTTTTATTTGTTTATGTAACAAGATTTGTTCCACATGGTACATTGCCAGTAAGTTTACTCCTATAAAATAGTGTGTGGCTTGAAATGATATCGAGTCTTCTGGTCTGTGTGTGGTGCTCTTTCTTTTTGTTTCCTAATTACGAA
Organism: Pampusana beccarii; assembly: GCA_013399365.1. Classification (NCBI taxonomy): domain Eukaryota; kingdom Metazoa; phylum Chordata; class Aves; order Columbiformes; family Columbidae; genus Pampusana; species Pampusana beccarii. The sequence continues at coordinate 875,514 of VWYH01006111.1, read as the reverse complement.
GCAAGTGTGCAACACTATTAAACATAGTTGATGATACATCTCTCGGTAGCTGCTAGAGGGCAGCAGTATCCATTTAAAAACACCATTAACAGTTTCCTGGGCTACTAAAGCCTTTCCTGCTGCTGTGTTCCAGGAATGTTTGCTCACTGGAGCTTGCTCAGGTTTTAGCTGATGTTTGATCTGCCTGCACTCATTGCTTTTTACTGTGAGTGGAAGAAAATATAAGTAAAATTGGTATTACAGAAATAAGTTCATGGCAGTATGGATATTGAGATGCATATTCTTTCCCTAATGAGAAAACAGGTCCAGCTGATGGAATTATTTTTTTAGAGGTCATCCTTTCTTTTTGTTCTTACTGGATTTATTTTAGGCTGAGCAGCAGATAATCCTGCTAATTTTGTATATTTCATCCATATATTTTCTTGTGTGAGAATCTTCTTGTCGTTGTGTAACTTTTGAATTAACATCAAAGCATCACACCTTGCTTTTGCCACCAGAGGAGTATTTTTTGGGGACTAAATTCTCAAACGATTTTAAGAAGAATCAGTCTCTTTGCATTACCCACTTCACACGTGGCTACAGCTGATGTGACTGAGATGGACAGGTTCAGACCTTGCATTGCAGAACAGCCTGGGTGCATGTGATTAAAAGTTGATTTGGTTGCCTTCACTAGGAAATGGCTGCTGGAAAGGTTGGTTGGTTGGTTTGTATGTTCTTTAGTGGCCTGGCTGTTTCAGAAAAGGCACACGTGTCTGTCAGGTTTAAAGGAAAATTGTGTAAAAAAAAAAAAAAAAAATCCAACATTTTTTTTGACCAGTTCATCTCTAAAATCACTAGACGCTTTTTAAAAAGTTATACTGTTTTGGGTAGGTTGTAGATTGTTGATTGTCTCTAATAAATAGCTTTTAATAGATGCAGGTGTCCTTCTTATCTTGAATTCAGAAACCTTCAAGCCTTGAATTCATATGCAGTTAATAATTTGCAGTCTGTGCTGTTTGTCCCATGGGCTGGGACTTGTCCACCTGCCTTCTCTCTTGTTCCCTGTCTCTTTTTAAACCTATTTTGATCACCTGGACACAATCTGGGGCATCCTAAAGAAAAACAGAAATGGGCAATGCTGGCCCAGGGAGGTACAGGGGCTTTGTCAGCATGAAAAAAGGGCAACGAAGCTGGGGTAGGGTCTGGAGCATAAGTCTTAGGAGGAGCGGCTGAGGGACCTGAGAGTGTTCGGCCTGGAGAAAAGGAGGATGAGGGGAGACCTTATCACTTTCTACAACTACCTGAAAGGAGGTTGTAGCATGGAGGGTGTTGGTTTCTTCTCCCAAGTAGCAAGTGATAGGACAGGAGAAAATGGCCTCAAGTTGCACCAGGGGAGGATTAGGTTGCATATTAGGAAAAATTTCTTCACTGAAAGGGTTGTCAGGCATTGGAACAGGCTGCCCAGGGCGGTGGTGGAGTCACCATTCCTGGAGGTGTTCAAAAGACACGTAGATATTCTTAGGGATGTGATTTAGCGACAGTGTTAGGTTAACAGTTGGACTCAATGATCTTGAGGGTCTCTTCCAACCAAAACGATTCTATGGCATGGGGGAAGCCTTGAAAGCCCCGAAATGGGCTGTGGTGCCGTGTCCACCCCCATCATTTCTCTCCTGGCCATACAGATCCACCCCAACAAACACCGCCGAGCGCCGGTGTGTGGTGGTTCCCCAGCGGAGGTGAAGGTCCATCTCTTTGCCATCGTGGAGGTGTCAGCCCATCATTTGTATGATCCCACGCCGCCAACCCCTCTCCCCCTCCTGCCTAGTTGAGATGTTCCCCCTCTGACAGCCCAGCGCCACCGCCACCCCCGCCCCGCCGCAATTATTTTCCCGAACAATTAACGCCGGTACTAACTTGACACCTTTTCCTTGTTTGGCTTTTGTAAACCATCATCCCTTTTTCTATTAATTCTCGGCATTAATATTTTCTTTTTTGCGCAAGTGCCGCCGTTCACCCGTGAAACGGTTTGAACATTATGTAGCTGTCAAGCCAGCGAGGGATTACCCGGCGTGCCTTGCCGGAGTAAGTGACACCACTGAGGCCCCGGGTTGAGATGTTTATTTTGAGAGTAAGCTGACAAGCATGAAGGCCTGATCCCAGAGTGGCAATCTTATTTAATTAAAGGCCTCTCTTATTATAGCTTTTCTCCCCTCTTGCTGTTTTTTATATATTTATATATATAAATATATATATTTGTATAAATATATATATTCCTTTTGTAGACATATGAATGTTTTTATATTTAAAATATATGTAAAATATGTAAATATAAAGGAATACATTCTTTTATGTATATATATATGTGTATGTGTGTATATATATATATATATGTATGTGTGTATATATATATGAGAACGATTGCCAAAGCCTGGCTTACGTGAGCAGTGCTGGGCAGCCCTTTCCCCTGTTCGATTTTCCTTTACTGTAAACCAACCTGGAAAGCTTTCAGGGCAATAATGCAATTGAGATGCTTACTTAGCTACAGTCTTCTTGCTTCCCATCTTGGAGAAAGTGCTTGGAGTTTTACACTTGCAGATATTGAACCTGCTGGTTGTTTGCATTCTGTCTTCTCTTTCTGTCTCTCTTTTTGGGTTTTGCCCTCGTTAATGGGTTTTCTGTACCGAAAGCAGATGAGTTATGGACACAGACCACCGGCCTCTGTCGCCCTCTTCGTGCTCTTGTTTCATCAGTTGCTTCCCTTGTCTCATCCAGTTGCTATTTCATACACAGCATAAGTTGTGGGCTTTATTGTTACTATTATTGTTATTTTTAATAATGCAGTTTGCTCGCGCTTATCCTGTAAATAAAAGCCAGTTCTCTACTTTTTTCTTTCTTTCATTTTTTTTCTTCTTTTTAAAGGGTGAAGGAATTGGGATCTTTAGAGCTGCGAGGGAGTAATGCTAAAGAGCTCGGTGCTGTTGTTTCTCAAGTTCTGTGTTGTCTGCGGGCTCCTGCCCGTGTTGTGGGGCTGTGATTTATCTGTGTGTTCCCACTCGCTGTGGAAAGCGTGCTGGTTTTAAGCGGTACATTTTATGTAAGAGGATAATTGTAGTTCTGAGAAGTAGTCTAGTGAAAAGTCTAGTCTTAACCCACAGAAAACAATGAGAAGCTGCCCTCTGGCTCCCCTGGCTTTGGATCAGGCCCTCATTGTTATTCTTTCTTAGAGGACGAGGAAAATAAATGCCTCTAAGTTTGCAGCATTTTTCACAAAAAAGGCTTGATTTTGGCAATCAGTATTTAGAAAAAAGATCAGCTGCAGGTAGTATTGAAAACCAACGGATATTTTCCTTCTCTGCATGAAACACTCCTTACGTGCAGAATTAGCCAGGACTCTAGGACTTTTCTGTTTTAATTTCAAAAGGGAATAAAAAGTTTCTGTAACTCTTTAAAATAATTCCATATGTCCTAGGGACACAGTTCTTCACAGTACTATGTAATTCCTAATAGATGCTAACACATACCTATTTTTTTTTTAATGCGTCCAAGTCTGTCTTCACATAACACTGAGGAGAACTTTGCATATTTAAATATGGATTTTCACATTCTCTCTGTTTCACCAGACTACTGAAGAGAGCGACTACTGGTCTTGCACTGGGTTATTCTGAACTGCTACGTGTTTGTCTGCTGGTATCTTGGTGGGAATCACTGGCGACAAGCTCAGTTTGTTTGTTCGTTTGTTTGTTTTTCCCTGAAAATGTGAAATCTGGTATAGGAGTTGGTTTTTCCTTACCAGCAACCCACACTGCAGGCTGGGGGGGCAGCCAGGACCGTTGTGTTAGCTGTTATTCTCCGTATGAAATTAAACTGTTAGGAGGGAAGTTTAATTCCAAATATAAGGTAAAATACAGACAATATTGAATGTGACAGATGAATGGCATTTGGGATCAGTTAATTGCATGTGCTGCTACACATCAGGATTTTTCTTTCCTGTATTTGCAGATTGTAAGTTTTTTTTTTTTTGTAAAGTCTGTTTGCGTTACTGAATTAACAACCTGGTTAAATCTTTGTCTGCCTTGTTGCCCTTTTGTTTGGTGTCCTGCACGGTGGTTGGAGTTAGTGCAGATGCCACTGGTTTAATAACAATAATGAAAAGTTGATTCCCTCTTCTCTTTTCCTTTGACAGCTGCAAGTCTTTCTGTTGCTGCCGAGTGGCATGAGCCTGATGCTCTGTCCATGGACATCTGCTCCATAAACATTTGGAACATTATTGCCATGGCAAAATGTGCCATTTGGATTGAAAAAACGTGTTACCTGAATGTTGTTTGTTGTCTTTACAGGCTCTGTTCTGTGTTTTTTGTACTGAGCTGGTGAATAGTGTCAGGATTTTTTTACTGAAACTTAAAATTTGGTTTTAAGTAAATTCTCAAGTGAAACCAGCGATGAAATCCTCATGGATATTTTAGCTATTGTTACTGGCTTCCTTGGAGCTCCTATCCAAGTTACGATTCTTTTGAGTTTTGGTCTTTTTATACATTTAGAGTCACAGGATCACATTTTCTGTCTTCCACTGTGTGTGTGGTTAGTTGGTCTGTAAATTGTCCTTTATCCCTGCTTCTGTTTACCCTTTTCCCAAATTAAAATGTTAACTAAATTACTAAATAATAACTGACGTTCTTTAAGAATTAACACAGTAGAGATCGAGCAAACTATGAAGAATATTTGTTGCCTGCTTTCAGACAACTTTCTGGTTCTGTTCAATAGATTTCCTGTATAAACTAGCAATTTTTGTATAGGTAATTAAGTATATGCATGTATTTATACGGTAAGCCATTACCATTTATTATTGTTTGTTATTGTTTTATGAAAGTGTAATTTAAGAGTGTGGGGTTATGTGGGGGCAGTGCTAATCTATTTTTTTATTAATTATCACAGGTACAAGTGATCCGTACGTGAAATTTCAACTGAATGGGAAAACTCTCTATAAAAGTAAGGTAGTCTACAAGAACCTCAACCCGGTTTGGGATGAGACTGTTGTGCTGCCTGTACAGACCCTCGATCAGAAACTCTGGATCAAGGTGAGTTTTGGTTTTAGATTTTTGAAAGACGGGTAAATACTTTTTAAAAAAGCAATTATTTTCAACTTTAGAAACATATTGATTTTTATTCGCTGTAGCGAATATATATGTATGTAGCGAAAATAACATAGAACACGATCCAGTTTAAGAGTTTCAGCAATTTCAAATTAAAATGCGCATATGTCTTTTCCAGATTTTACTCTCGTGTTTTACTTTCCATCTGCAAAAAAACCCCAAGTTGAAATAAAACTCCTTGACTGGATACATTTAAAACTGCGGAGCTAAATTCTGCTCGCTCGTGCTGTGATTGTGCAAACTCAGTGAAATCAATCGCGGTTTCATAAGCACGCATTAAGAGTGTAATTTGGCTGGCTTGAATGGAATTATTACCTGCGATGCCGCTGTGACAAGTAGCAAAGCTTTTTCTCATTATGAGTAACGTTACAGTTACCAGAACTGCGAGCTACCAGTTGTGAGCACTAATTGCTAAAACATCTGCAGCCAGAAGTACCTGATTTTTGTGCAGCGTTTCATTATCCTATCGCGCAGAGCATAAAGGAACAGGCACAATCCATAGCAGCACACATGTCTCTGTTTACATAATATTAAGAAGATACTTTCAAAATGCTGTTTAAATATTTAGTTAAAAATACAAATTAAAGCAGGGAGATGGTAAATTATCTCTGAATTATATCTAAGCTTTGATCTTTCAAATAGGAAATTGAACTGTGAAAGGGCTTAAAATATCTGTTCTGTTATTGGCTGGGATAAAAGTGGCTTATGATGGGAAAATTATAAATATGTATTTTATTTTGCTAACAGGTGTATGATCGAGATTTAACATCGTCAGACTTTATGGGTTCGGCATTTGTAGCACTCACTGAACTTGAACTCAATAGGTAATACGTTTGTTTAATTAAAGGTTGCTAATGCAGCTTAATTGAGAAGCATAGGAAAATAATTAAATGCTTTTGCTCTAGCTTGGAATTTATCTGTTCGTGAAAGCTTATTTTAATGGAAGGGTGGGAAGCACAAAAGAAAGAAAAATTGCCTGAGAAATCCTGTGCACATATGTTTTTATCCAGTGTCAGGTTTAGGATTCAGGTCCAGCCTGGATGAGCCCAGTTTAGCAGAAAGAGCCCTAGGAAATAAGACCAGGAGTTCCTATACGCGGCGTTTTTTAGGGAGAGTAATTTATGGAGGTGGAAGAAGAAAGGGTGGAGAAGATTGAGACCCCTTCTTAGCCCCCGATAGCACCGGGTGCCTTTTTCCATGTCTAACGGGGCTGGGGAGCGGTTTGCCAGGCTGCGAGCGCCCCGTTTCCAGCCTCCCCCTGCAGCCACCCGTCCCCCCTCTGCTGCATCTGGCCCTGATTTAGTGCAGAGGCAAGTCCTGCGCCTTTTGTCTGCTGCTGCTGGGGCTCAGTGTGGATCTGGAAGCCAGGAATTCAAGTTCGAGTTCTCTCTTTTATACTTGCTCCCTGTGTGACTCTTTTTATTGTTTGTTTTTGAGAGAGAGAGTTATCCCTGTGTGAGTATATTATAGCTCCCATGGCTGTGGTAGCCAAATTTCTAGAAAGCTTAATGAATTAAATTTCTAGAAATATTAGTGAATTAAATTTCTAGAAACATTAATGGATTTATCTCTGAGATACTACCAGGTAAATATAAGTATTCCTGCTTTCAGAGAGGGAACTGAGTCACAGGGGAAGATGAAACGTGGGCAGGGATAAGGCAGAATAAATATATCCGGAGTCAAATCCCAGCCATTTATGTTAGAAAATTCATTTGGATGAGTTTCCCTATCACTCTTCTTCCCTGTGAAGTGGAGGTAGTAGTAACTTAATTCTGTGTATATCTGCATGCGAAGAGTTATGAGTATTAAGCAATGCTATATAAACACTATGCTGTGTTATTAAAAGGGGGGCTGTACTTTGTCAGAACTAAGAAACCCTTCTGATTTCCCATTTTAACATTTAAACGCAATATTGGGAATTTCAGCCAAGAAGCTGAAATTTGCACAGCTCAGTATGACCTTTAATAATGAACTCGAGTTATACGGAATCAATAAAGGCACGCTTTTTTTTTTTTTTTTTAATTGTAGAGCTACTGAACAGGTTTTAAAACTGGAAGATCCCAACAGTTTAGAAGATGACATGGGAGTGATTGTGTTAAACTTGAGTCTCGCAGTCAAGCAAGGAGACTTCAAGAGAAATGTAAGTGGCTTAGGAAATCAAATTTAAAGCTGGAATGTGTAGGGGGGGACAAAAAATATCTGGCAATATCTGATTTACTGGGAATTGCCACCTTTATTTTCACCCTCTGAGACTCAATATTGAAATCGAGATCTATCATAACTTTAAAAGAAGTCCCAGTTTTAACTGGTAAAAGTTGTGTGGACGTCATGTAGCTGGATGCTGCTCTCTTGTTGCTGTGGCAGAGCTCTCTGGGTACCGGAGGTGTTGTATCCATCACCGCAATGTGCAGGTTGCTGAAGTGAACCCATCAACCACAGCCGCTGGGATTGCTGTTCCAGGGCAGACTCTTTTCTGATTTCCACCTAGGAGTTTAGATTTAAGCACTTAAATAATCACATTATTTTTTTTTCTTTTTTCTCGTCAATGAAAAAACAAATCTGTGTGAAATCTAAAAGCAGAAATTTGATGTTAAAACTTAAATTGCGTCAATCCTGCAGAAAAGCACACTGGCTGAGAGAAAGAGATGGCTTGTAAAAACCCCGATTGTGCCACTGACAGCTTCTTGGCTGAGTTCAATTGAACTTGACTCTTGATGCTGAAATACAGTGCATTTAGTGATGGTAGAAACCCAGGAGAACCTGGGCAGAGACTGGGAATGCCACAACTGAAGCTGAAAGCTTTCGAATTTCAGGTCCTGCATATGTTTTTTTGCTTTTGTTTTCGTCTTTTAAGATTCCTACTGGTGTTTTACATAGACTGTGGAGCACACCTGTGCTGGTGAACTCCTCCTGCTCCTGTCCCCCAAGGGGTGCGGAAAAGTCAAGATCAGGCATTTACTTGGCTGGCTGGAACTAGAGCTAATTTTAGATTTATGTAATAAATACGTATAGAGAAAAATCTTGTACAAGTCTTCTATAAAGTCTAGTAGGAAAGTTACTGTTTACAGCACATTATTGAATTATAGGTAAGGAATTCCAGTCTGAACGGAATTATTTATAGAAACATAAATGTTTCAATGAGTTGAAAAGCAAAATAAGAAAAAGCTAATGTGGGATGTCTGCTGTTCGTTATTTATTTTTCAAACAGTTGCCTTTTTGAGAATTGTAAAATCTCAATTTTAAGATAATTGTAGATTTATTTCTCCCTCAGTATGTGATTATTTAAGAGCTTGATGACATCACTCAGAAATCTGTTGTTGCATTTCCATACCTGTATTATGAGATGGCTTTGATGTGGGAGGTGAATTCTCCCTCTGACTTGTACAGGAGACTGTTGTTGGCACACGTGTCACTGGATTTCAGGACGGGAGGAAGCAAAAATTAAAATTTTCATTAGCAAAAAAGCAGTTTAGCCGAAAGACCCTCAGGAATTCTTCTGAGATTTTTAGGAAGGCATGGGCTAAAGTGGACTAGCCAGTGAGGCAGAAAATACATTGGTTTGAAGTAGTAGCTTTTGGTACTCTTGGGTGCTTAGTTAACATTCAGAGTGCAGATGATAGAAGAGTTAGTGCACACTATAATTTTTTTTTTAAAGATGATGTTTTAAGCCCTCATATTTCAAATGCAAATTGCTCAGCCATTTCCAGTGGAATCAGAACAGTGAAATGGCTCTGTCCACATTAGCACTTAACAGCAAGACAATTTTTTTTTTTTCCTTTTTAAATTAGCTTACTGTAGAACCAGATGGCACCAAAAGTATAAACCATGTTTCTTACTAATGGCTTTGGGTCCCTTCACTTTTTATTCTTGATTACTTTTAAAATTTCTTCTTTTTTGGTGCAGTGCGGGTATTTTGAGTTTGTTGATTGTTATGTTCCATGAGGGAGGGAGGTAGATGAATTCAGTTGTAGATCAATCCCTCTACTTAGTAATAAGCTTTTCTGACACATTTGATAAGCTGCTGTTTGAATTATTTTACTAAATGCTTTCTCTGTTTTGCTCCTTTGCTGTTTCCTCTCTCTGGGTTCTCTTTGGTACAATGGTGGGGACCCATGAATAGAGATGGTCAAGTCGGAAGAAGCGACCTTCATCTAAGGTAATCCATGTTTTTTCTCTTAAAAAAAAAAAGTCCCCTTCCAAAACTCGTGCCCTCCTCTGAAACAGAAACATAGAAGAACTCTGAAGTATAGGTGCAACCTGTCTTAATATGGTGGCTGTGGTACCCTTCAGTTTTTTGATTTTTTTTTTTCAATGTGATGAGAAGTTGCTGCTGTTTTCTTATTGTAGGTGCTACTGTAGTCATAGTAGTGTCAGTGGCAAGTGAGAGTAAGACCCCATAAAACAAAGAGTTGTAAAAATAAAAGAGAAAAACTGTCTGTACTAAGAAAATGGGTGTAAATTCAACCAAAAAAAAAAGAAGCTGTGAAGGATTTGAGTTGTTTAAGGATACCTGAAAGGCAGCGGGTACTGGGGTTGAACATGGGTCTCCTGGATCCTTATCTAATTGTTTGGGTCACCTCTCACCCTGGGAGGAGTTTTGTGAAGCAATATTTCTTCTGTTCACTCCTGTGGGTTTTGAAATTTCTTTTGTTCTTGGAATGAAGACCGAGTAGGCCGTTTTCATTACCAGCAATGTAACAGGATTTCCAAGATTTGTGTGTTGCTACATATCTGCATAACTTCCTTTCCTTGGTCTTCTGTAGTATCCCCGCAGGCTTCCATTACTTTATATTCTTGTGCTGTCCCATTCTTACATTATATTTTAACTTGTTTGGGAAACAGACTGTGGCTTTTTATTTGTTCTGTAAAGCTTAATTTGCTATTGAGTAAATAACAATGATATAGAAACTGTAGACCCCAGTACACAGCTTGAGAGCTATACAATATAACTTTCTGAAAAGCAGAATTTGGCTTTTATGAGAACATGGATGCATCTTGATATTTTCCCCATGTAACTATTGGTTTGTACCTAAAATTAAATAGTTAACCTGTACTTGTTTTATTCATTACAACTGTGATGTGCTATGTAGAGGAGCCTGACCCTCCCAGGTATTGTGCCAGCAAGTATAATATATTTTTGTCAACAGAAGAAGTGCAAAATACAGCCCTTGGAGCTGGATGGCAGCTCGGTGAGCCCTGGTTCCAGGGATAATGCTGCCCCGAATGCCATATGACAGAAAGGGATGGAATAACTGATGAGCATAGCAATCTGGTTTTTAATGAAAGCTCTGGAAATTACGGTGCCCTCATTCAGAGCAGCTGGATCCCCCTTTTTCTCCGGTGTGCACACACCACTGGCTCCTGATGCTGATTGGCTTTGGATCCTGAGAAGGGGAGACATGGTTTTAAACTCTGGTCCTTTTTGTCCAGAATAGCCAAACTTCTGTCTTGGTTGCTGTCACTGGAGTTTTTTTGGTTGTACCCTATATCTCATGGCTTTTTTGAATCATTTTTTTTACAGGCATGTTTTTTGGACCTTTAGCTGTAAGCCATAGCGGCAGGTTGTTCAGTTCTCAAGACCCTGGCTTGTGCCTTAGCATCTTTTTAAATGAAATTAAGAGATGCTGAAGCATGGTGCTGAGTTAGAAGTCAAAGCATTGTTTAAAAAAGGAGGAAAAAAAAAAAAAAAGAAGAGCTGCAGCCCTGTGCTCTGTTCTCTTCCAGTCACTAGAGGGTAGGAGAGCTTCAGTTCTTCCCAGGGAAGACACAGTTCATGCTCCAGTGCGATCTCTAAAGAAAAGCTCTGTGACCATCCAAAGGCAGTAAAAATATTTCCCAGCATGCGCTGGAAAAATCTGACAAAGCAGTATTTCCTGGTTTATTGATTCTGCTACTGCACTAAAACACTAGTACTGTACATCAATAACCATCTTTAGTTAGGAAACTCTGGTCTGTGGAAGCTGTACTAGCAGTTTGTGGCAGAACATAAAGGCTAGAAAGAAAAATTGAGTGCATGGGGAATATAGGTGTCTAGGGAAGGCACAAGAGGTTATGGAAGAATAGCCAGAGAGTATGATGGGGTAGAAAACGATGCTGCTGGACGAGATAAAGATACAGGAATGAGGGGAGCAGGGGAAATGGCGAGAGCTCTGTAACGGATACACAAACTCTTCTCTTTTTTTTTTTTTTTGGCTACTGAGCTGACTCTGGTTGTTGCAGAAGAAAAAGGCCGTATACTTTCCATTTGAGCAGCTGAACTGAGACAGATCTAAATTTCTTCTCTATAGATTTAGGCAAATAAAGTTGTCTGTTTGAAATGGTTTTTCTGGGTTTGTTTCACTGAACTGTAGCTGACCTGTATTGTAATATTTATATTTTCTTCTACAAATACAGGCAGAATTACTTATTTTAAAGATGGATAAAATGAATATAACTTTTACAGCTTTTAAAAAAATTCTATGGCCTATATGAAAGAAATCTGGTTATACTCTAATTTGACCATTTTATGTTATCTAAGTGCAGATCGGGCACATCAGTGTCCTAAACGAGCCTTGGCACATCTGTCACAGGGTTCCTGCAGGCTTCCCAAATTCACCCCTGTTGATGACATTAATACCTGATGCAACCCCATGTCAGATGGGCAGAGGGGTTGATGTGGGCACTGGAGGATACTGTGCACTCCTCACGGGTGTTCCCTGAGCTCCCTTGCTTTTTGAAGAAAAAGCTCAATTTCAGACAACAAGGAAAACAGCAGCAGGACAGGATCTCCAGTCTAGCTACAATTGCTTCACCATTGCTACAGATGGTACGCAGGAAGGATTTCAGCAACTTAGTATTGTCTTTTAAATCATCTTGGTGCGAGAGCTGTTGAACTGGATGATTTAGCTATCTGTTGATTACACTATATATATTTTTTCACTGCAGCTAGAAGGGAACCATCGCACATTTGGGCAGACTCACAAGACATGGGTAGCACATCCAAATCCTTCATTTTTTTATGGGAGCTGATAACAGCATCGTCCTCTGTGGGAGCTATCTCCAAGAGCGCAGCTTTCTTCTTTTCCTCATGGAAAGGGAAGAAGATACCATTAGGCAGTATTAATATATGCAGTTATATCTGTATATTGGTGAGCTCTCCTCTCTTTTCTGTTTTTCTTTCTGGGGTGCAGAGGGAGTTGATAGCTGTCTCTGCTGGAGCCCAACATGCTGATGCTCAGTAGCCTTGTTTGTCCCGGGTGGCTTGAGTCTCACCCCGAGTGCCCCACGCGCTATTTCCAGCATTTGTACAGCTGAATAACCTTTAAGTGTTGAACATCTACGAAGCAAATAAGCAGGTTTGCTTGGGGTGGATTGACCCGCAGCAGTTCAGTCCTGAAACAAAAGCGACACATTTGCCACCTTGATAGCCGAAGCTGATTGAATAAATTGGCTGAAAGGCTGACTGGGCCCAAGTGCTCCTCGGTGTCTCATCGCAGGGGAAAATCCCTCACTCTCCTTTTTTTTTTTATTTTTTTTATTTCAGAGTGGGCTGTTAGGTTTCATTTTTGCCTGCCTCATTGTATTTGGCTTTCTCCCACAAAACCCCGTGGGCAGCGGTGCTCTCCGAGCGTTTCGCGGAGCAGAGGGACTCGCTTGCCACAGGGTCACGCGTCGTGGCGGCAATCTCGTGTCGGTTCACTTGCCTTTCTCGCTGCCCTCTCCTCTTTCCCAGGGGGAGACTGCCTCTGCAAAATGGTTTCCCCTGCCTAATGAGGAGAGGTCCGAAGAGTCTTCCTATTTGCGTGTTGTTGTTTTCTCAAATGGCAAATTACGTGGCCCAGTTTCGACGCTGACCTCTTCGCAGGGCTTGCAGCAGGCTTTCTGTTGTCCTGTCTCATCCTTTTAAATGAAAGATGTGAGCGATGGGCTCGCTTCACACTTGGCCACCTCGCCGTGTCATTTAAATGTACGATTTTTCTGCATCTCTTTATTGCTTCAAAAACAAGTTTGAACTTGGGGCACGTATGTGTGTGTCAGGAAAAGAGACAGATTTGAAAGCGGCCCTCATGCACCAGAGGGGATTCGCTGGGTGCCTGTAGAGGGAGATTATATACAAATGCTGTTATCAGGGAGACTCAAGCTCCTAAAGGATTTTGTGAAGCTGGGTCAATGAGCCAGTTCTTTCCTCTCCAAAGCTCTGGCATTCTGGCTTGTCTCCTGTGTTTGCCTCTCAGAAGGCAGAATATTGCTCACCTGTCATTCTTGCCCAGCTTTCTTCTTTACACCAGAATCAGAAAATAACAAAAAAATTGGAAGTTGGTGTGAGAAGCTTTTATATTCATTTTGAAACCAAACTCTGAAAATGGTGTTGTGAGCACTGATTTCTAATTTTTCTGTTCAGAGATGTGGATGTTTTCTGGGGAAATATCCTTTCTAAGCAGTAGGGAGAACTGTCTTCTGTTTCTCATGTGGCAGGGTCCTGCTCTGTGACCAGGCCATACTTTTGCTTCAGAAAGCATTGCTTATCACTTACCTGATGTTGCACAGTCCCTAAATCTGCAGTAAACATGGGCTCTTAGACTTTTAAAAAAATCTAGTCTACCTTGGAAGAGTAAGGCTTTCTGGTACTTACTATTTTCTTTGTCTGGTTTGTTTAAGGGATGGTTTTTGTTCATTTTTTTAATCCATTTTGCAATGGTGAACTGCTCATAAAGGTGAACTTTATAGTGTCACTGGCTATTTGCACCCAGAGCCCAGCCAAAATTGGAGCTGTTTGGAGACAACCCCTCCAATTCTGGTCTTAAGACTATCTTGATTTTCAGAAGTGATGGGGAGAGAGGGGCAGGAAGGAATAAGCAAACTTGTCCAATGTCTTGTGCTTGGGACATGTGCCAACTTCCATCATAAAGCATATGTTTCCTAATTTCCAGCCTTATAGCCTGATCCTAGCTTCAGCCAGCTTTTCTGTACCTCTGCGAGGCACCTTTACTTTGGTCTGGGATGGAGCCAGAGTGTGAGCTGGCTGACTGCAGAGACTTTACAGGAAAATCTAGCAGGAGAGGCCTGAAGGACCTGGCATCCAGTCTGGGAGCACAGCTGGAAAGAACTTGGGTTCAGCAGCAGGAGGAGCTGAAACACTCAAGTGTGGAGGCCTCCGTAGCCTGGGAGGTAACAGAGAAAGGGAAGAGCTGGAAAGATGAAACCACTTCAAAATTGTCGCTGACTGAGCAGTGATGTCCTACTTTTCCAGCCAGTGTCGAGAAGGGCTTTGATTTTTCTGGTGTCTCATTGTGAAGGCAGGGTGCTTGTTTTTTGGGTTTTTTTGCCTTTTTTTTTTTTTTTTTTTTTTTTGTTTTTTTTTTTTTTAGGGCTTGTTTTGCCCCTAAATAACTTTATTGGACTAATCACTGCGCTTCTCTGCCCCGTAATAGTTTTGCCAACTCAAAGGGAGGCTGTGAAGTTTAATCAATTAACTCTGTGTAAATCAGTTTGAAATGAGTAGGTACAGGATATCAGGGAGCAGGTAAGACTTTTAAAACAAACGATGTGATCTCATTTTCTTGCCACCTGGGAGGCATTTTCCATAGCACTGGCTTCCTCAGGCAACGCTAACATTGAGTCAGTGACGGCCCAGGTCTGTGGGTCTACCACCCATCTGGGTTTCCCCAGACGTGCTTCCTCCTAGAAACTGTGAGCGGAATCTGAGACGCTGCCTGTTTGGCTGGGATTTCCATCAGGGTGGTCAGAGGAACAACCTGCCAAATACCTGGGGAGGCTGCAGAGGTGACCACAGAGCATGCACAGAGCAGTTCTTTGGTGTGTGTGTGAGTAGATGATTGGAGGCGCAGGAGATGTGCCAGACCTGCTGAGCACACGCTGTGCGAGTGACCTGGGCACGTCCAGGAAATCCAAAGCATTCCTAAGGTGGCGGGTTGTCTTGCAGGGGTGTGAGGCAAGAAGCCCTCCCAGGTTCTGTGCTGCTGTGCTTGGAAAGAGACTTGCGGTGGTGGCAGAGCTGGGCTGGCGGGGGGGATAGGAATTCATCAAAACATGTTGGCTTCTCTATCCATTGCGATGCTCTAAAGTGATGCTACGTCTTGTCCAGAAAGTAGCGGCTGAAGATCACCATACCCCTCTTCTGAGGTGAGCACGGAGCACTTTTGCAGCTGCAAAGCCATCGGAAAGGGGGTGCATGAGGCTGTTTGCCAGGGACCACCTGTTTTAGAAGGTCAGAGTTGATGCATTGCAATGTGCTCTAGTAATACCTATCTGCAGGCACCGATGTTTCCTGGGACCGTGTGGAATCTGGGATGGTTTGGGTACCTCCCAACATCCTTTGAACTGTCGGGTCAGTGGCTGAAAGGGTGAGGTTATGTATGCTACAGAATTTGGGTAGGAAGGCCCCCAACGCTGAATGACTCCCTAAAATACTGGCCTGGTTAAAAAATGAAAAGAATCCAAATTTGATTTGAAAACTGAGTGATAACAACTGTTTTTTTGTGTTCAGCCTGGAAGCTTTGCAGAGAACTGAATGTTTTGTTTTTAAAAGAAATTGTAACACGGATAATAAACTTTGTCTGCTTTGTTTGTTTTTTTTTTTTTTCTTTTTTGTGAACTAACATCAAATACCTCCTCCTCTGAGGAAGGAGTGAAGGGGGAGGAAAAATCCTTGGTCCTAGAGCAGCGAGTACATCACATCAAACATGACTACGTTAAATACTAAAATGTTCAAAGTACAACCGAGATAGATAAAGGCTTTGATGGGAAGTGGATATTTCCCAGGGACATTACAAGCAATAATCCAGATGTTATGGTGTAATGCAACGAGTGTCCATGGATAGATGGGGAGCTCAAGCCAAGCAGAGCCTGCTGTAGGCCTTAGCCCTCCACTCCCATGCTGTTACGCCATATGGAAGCAATCTCCAGGCCCCTTTAATAGCCAGCTTTGGATTCCATTTTCACAGGGCTCATAGAGCTAAGTGGAGCTGTTTTATGGACAAGTTAGATAGAAGCCTTTCCAAGATAAACATCCAATTCGAAATTAGGACATACCAAGCTGCAAAATTATTTTAGGGCATATTTCATGGAAGCACTGCCATTTTTCTAAGGCGATTGCCAGACTGTAGAATGGCCTTTGATCCCTTGTGGACATTACTCCCTTTTTTTATAAAAAGGATTTTGAAATAGTTGCAGTGTTTAGGGAGGAATATATCTGCCGGGACTTTGAAGTATGTCCATGGGAACAGTCATGCTTTAGCTTTTTGGCCTAAAAGATGAACTTTAAAAAAAAAAAAAAAAAGGAATAAAAAGAAATTACATTGCAGCTGGATTTATGAATCAAAATCTCATTTTCTATTTAAAGGTAGGAATTTTTAATCAGTGTGCCAGGAAAGCCAAACGGGGTGTTTAAATAGAAGTATATTAATATGCTTGTGGGATTCAGAGTTGGGTATTTTAACCAGTAAAAAGCGAGTAAAAAATTTTGTGAGTTCACCACCCATGATTTAAGAATTTTGTTGCTGGGTAATTGATCCATAAAAAGTAATCTTCAGACATCAGGTGCTTTTGCAATCGTTTTATTTAGCAACAACATTTTTTACTTGCTTTTAAAGCTAACACGTCCTGTTTTAAAGTGACTTGTGAAATCTTCTCCTCCGTCTTGCTCCCACCTGTATATGACATGATTGAAGCTCCAAAGTGTGGCGAGTTAAAAGTTGCTTCACGAGAATAAAATATGGCAGGATTTTTACTGCGAGAAGAAAAGTATAGCCTTGAGTTTTAATGTTTCCAGCTCACTCCCCCCAAATAAAGGCCTATTTAATCATCCTCTGTCCAATAAAATATTGCCAGTTAGCAAACTGTTAGCGCAGCCGTGCTGTGTAGGATGAAGCTGCGAAGGTAACAAATGTGGCTCCCAGGTAACCATAACTCCAGATAAAGTGGCCGGTGGTGTCAGTATTTTTTCAGCCAGCATCAGTATTTTTGATTCGTGAGCTTGGTTTCTGGAAGCAGGAGCTGCAAAGGCAGCAGGCGAAGAGCTAACGCGGAAGACATGCGGTTGAGTGATTGAGGACGTGGAAGAATGCTTCTCAGCCTTTCACTTGGCCATAGGCTTTATGGTTGTGGGCTGTCTCCTCATAAAGGACAGACCTATGTTTTATGGGTGTAGCTGGACACATTTAAGAGTTTACTTTTAGTTTCTCCCTTCTTCCACCTCTCCTCCCCATCGCTCTCCTGTGTCTTTCCCTGAGCTAAGGTAACAGATTGCTCTCAACACTCGAGGTCTGCTCTTGCTGAAGCTCGGCCAGGTTAGCTGAATTTGACTTCTCTGGTGGTTTAAGCTAACCCTGCTGATTTTGCTCTGATTCTGAACACCGTCCTTTCATGTGGCCAGCTGTGGCGAAGTATGGGCAGCAAATCATCCTACCGCCCTCCACTGCCCGCTTACTCCAAGTTGGTGGTACCTCTCTCACTTTCTGGTGCTTTCATAGCACAGTGAGTTTGAGTACAAAGATGTGGGTTTGGGTGTATAAATGTTTGGGGACTTTGCTTTTCAGTCGAGTTTCATGCGGAGCGTGCGACTCTCTGACGTTTTGCGCAAGAACCAGTTGTGGAATGGGCTGGTCACCATCACACTCCTGGAAGGGAAGAACATGCCTGCAGGGGGCTTGGCAGAGATTTTTATTCTCCTCAAACTGGGAGATCAAAGATACAAGAGTAAGGTAAGTATTAATAATTTCCTTAAGCTTGTTGAAGCCAATAAGTTACCTGGTGTTTCTTTTACCAGTGTTCCTACCTCACATGGAAATATTCTTGAAACTCTTTTATATAAGTGAGATCAAAACCAGGAGACCAGATCAGGGACATTAACGTTTTACTAATATGTTTTACATGCCAGTATAGAAATAGGAAGTTAGGAGTATTGTATGTATCTGTTTTTGTGCGTTTAACGTACTAATCATAATGACGAATGTTTGAAATGAAATAACGCTACATGCATCACATGTGTTTTGTTCTTTGCCAATACAGAAGTTAGGTTTGCAATGTTAGGTATACTGGAAAAGCAAACCTGAAATGGCTCTCAGTGCAGGGGAATATTTTTTCATTTTTTAAAGTACCTCGCTTAAAAAGTATATTACCTAGAAGAGGAGAAAAAAAAACAAATCAAACCCCCAAAACCAAACCAACCAAGCAAAGAACAAAACCCCCCCTGCAACTAAAACAAAACCAAAACTGTTTTGTGGGGATCTAACAAATGAATGGGATTCCCAAAGATACATGTTTCATCTCCGAAGTCTAATAAGGAGAGGGGCTATAATTAAAATAATGTTCTGTTGGGAAGGCAAGAGCCCTGCGTGTCGTGAACTGGGAGCGCGGGGGGAGGAGGAGGAAACAAACCAACCCACTCATGTACAAAATGTACAGAGCAAATTCACAGAACATAATGTTTGGATGTAGACGCATCTGAAACCTGCACTTTGTCCCCCACGTCGGACCTCAAACCAAGGTCACAATATGATGTTTTTATTTAGAAAAGCAGCTTTGAAAAATAACAAATGGGATGGTTATTTTCGAATAAATTTGTGTTATTCCAGTTAAGATCCCTTTTTACGTTTCTCTTTAGTGGTCCATAGCCTGTGTCATGAATCTGCAAAACTGCACTGTTTGCAGGCACAGAAAGTGAAAAAGTTTAAAATGATAAGTCAAGTACAGTGTTGCCTGCAGCGAGTTAATTGCTTAGTGTTTCTGCCTGGGGCCCTGCAAAGTTGGGGACTGCTGCTTTTACACACTAATAAGACTGCAAATTGGCAGTATTTCATGTTCTTTCCTGGAGTTTGTTCAACTTATGAAGTACGATGTCTTATGGTCCAGAAAAGCAGACAAGGTGGGAGAAATCTGTCATGGTCCAGCTAATCTTATCTCCTGTTCTCTCGGTGGCCATGCTGATATTGCTGGTGGGTAGTGTAGTGTGACAGGAATTGCAAGTGATTTAAGTCCCAACCTGGTGAATACTCAGAGTAACTTGAACACGCGAACAATCTCACTGAACTCAGAGGGACAACTTACAGATATCAAATTAACTGGATGTTAGTAATTTCAAGGTGGCTCTTTCTTCGGCTATATCTTAACATGGAAGGATTGAAAGTTCTCATTTAGATTCTTGAATTAAGACCTGTTTTCAGGTGGTTGTTCTCAAAAGGTTTTTTCTTGATTTCTTCCAGCATATGAGTGATGTTGAGTTATGACCACAGTCCACTGAAAGTGGAGTTGATGGATCTGCCTTGCATTTCAGAATTTCTCCAGCCATTCATTCATGTCACAGTCGCATATTTATCATTACTGGGAGAAAGGAAAGATAGTTTTTTAGCAAAAATGAGGCTGTATGTTGTAGGCTGGGGAGCTTTGGATAGAATGACCTTAGTACTTGATGCCCTAATAACTGGCCTTACTCTTGTAGAAGAATTGATATGTGCTTTACTGTGGAAATAAGTACCATTTAAGAAAAGTAAATATTATAACTGCATGTTTTCTAGACACTGTGTAAGAGTGCAAATCCTCAGTGGAGGGAACAGTTTGATTTTCACTACTTCTCTGACAGGAAGGATATGTTGGACATTGAGGTCTGGAGAAAGGATAACAAAAAGCACGAGGAGCTTTTGGGAACGTAAGTTGGTGGGGGTTTTTTTGGAGGGTGGGGTAAAGATAATGTGATTTTTATTATTTTTTTGATTGATCCGTTTATCTTCATTACCAGTATCATACTGTATGTTTCTCTCCTTTTTGTCCCTTTTTTCTGTTAGATGTATTTTTGTGGCCTTGTTTACATGTGTGTCCTGTTACCTGGGTTTGTTTTATTTGGGCAATCTCTTCCCAATTGCCTCTGGGTTTGGTGCTCCACACTATCGCACAAGCTTGTGCTATTTAAAGCATCATTTTCAGGGGCATCCTCACAGGTGAACTACCCATCTCCTAACCGATACCAGATATTGTCCCACTGCATTATTCCGTTATTGCTTCACATTCTTGAGTAGTTATCTTACGGTGCATTAGCAGATGAGACTTTTTGTAGTTTAGCAGTTGAACTTTTTTATTTCTTAATGGGAACAGAGTATGGTTCCTACTCTTATGTTCTGCTTTTTCCTCCTCCATTCTTAACTCTGTATTATTTTGCACAGTATTAGTACAGTCTTGGTTTCCTAGTAGTAACAATATCTTTCCTCCTGTTGCCTCCTCCTTTCTTCTAGCTTGCAGTGTTTTCATCTAGACCCATCTCCCCAATATTTGCACATTCAATTTACTGGAGTCCCTCTTGGGTCTGTCCGTGATTATCTGCTTGCAGGACCAGTGCCCAAACCTCTAAATTCTTAGGGGTAGGGATCCTTTTTTGCCATTCTCACCTGACAAGCGTTTCACAACTTGCTGGCTAAATAACAGTAACTCATAAGAACATTCTCTTACTTTAAGCATTCAAATAGTTCGAAACTATTCACTGAAAAGAACAATGCCCTTTGGCTCTACAAATGCTTGTGGTTTTGCAGAGCAGGAAATGCTTTCTGGCTGAATACTATTGCTCATCACATGGAGAAGTGGCTGAAGATGAATCTGTTCCTTCCATTCTCACAGTTACTTTTATTACTTCTGATATTCTGTTTAGAGTTAGGAAATGTAACAGCGTTTGTGGTTTGTTCAGTCTTCCTGATGCTGGAGCAATTCTTCCTTAGGTTTTTCTCCCTCTTATTTTTTTTTTTTTCCTACTGGTTTCTGGCAGGTGGTGTTCAATGTGGCAAAAAAAATCATCAGCAAAAGGCTTATTCTATTATTAAAGATTTCAGCACTGGGAAAGTCTGTGTGTGTGTTAGATTTACCTTACAGTTATTTTTGCTGCTATATGGAGAGAAAATATTACAGTTGTTGCCTTAAGCACAGCAAATTCACTGTAGCATCAAAACAGGAAAAAATTATACTAGATTATAAAGAGCAATTGCAAGAATAGCTGAACACCAAATGTGTAATATCAAGCCTTGTTTGTACACTGTAGAAACATTTGACACTCAATAAATAATATTTTATAGCAGGTTCAAGTGCAGTCTGATCTGGAAAAGGATTCTGTTGGTAAAACAGCATTATGAGGTGCCATGCTTATTGTCTCCGTGATTTCCAAGTTGAGTTTTGAGATTTCTGGATTTCACAACATCACTATAAGAAATAAAATGTTCGAGAGTTATATGCGGTCGTTACATACAGACATACAACCCAACTGCCCTCAAGTAATTTGCATGTTTTTAAGAAAAAGGGAAAATTTGCTGGATCTTAATGAATCTGTGGTCAATTTGTGGGTACCATTTGGATTCATTATGCTCCCTCAGGGTTGTGTAGGTTGAACTATGTTGGTTATACCTCTAAAAAAAAAGTTATATGCATATATATACACACAATATTTAAATGAAGTTGAGGAGATGTACAATGTGGAGTCATGTCTGATAATCCAGACTGCTGAACTTTTGTGGAATAAAGACTTCTGTTCATTCCTTTAGACCCCTGATTTTGTGTAGGATGGACGCGTTAAGCTCCTGGAATATGGGCATAATTTGGTTTCAAGGTAAAATATTGTTCTTCAAATAGGACCTGAAGTGCCTGTGGAATAAGAACTGTGTTGGATCTCCTATACTTAACACTAACACCTGAGACCTTTGTCTGCTGCTGAACAAGTGGAGAAACTTTCAGTGTGATTTCACATCGCCATTCTACCACGAAACAAACCCTCACTGTCAGTGCACATCGCATGCCAAGTTATTCCATTCAACATACCTGCCTTCTCCTTAGGTTTTCAACTGGATCCAGTTTCTCCTCCTTGCTTAAAATGCTGTGGCATTGAGTGGTTCAGGTGCCAGGGGCTGACACAGAGGAGTGGCTGTGTTTTGGTGCTGGATGAAATAATCCCTCTATTTAGCCTGCACAGAACTGTTAGTAACATCTATTCAGTGCTTTTTGTGTCCTTCCTTTGGGATAAGAGGCATGCTATAAACAGGAGGTGATGTTAGTGTGTATTAATAAACAAAGGTGTTAATGTGTGCAGGGTTTGTCCAGGCAGAGTCACATTGTTTATGCCAGGTTGTTAGAGAGTTTCTCTATTAAGGGATATGTTTTCAAAAAGAGATGCTGCAGAATGTACGAGTTTTTTTTCTTCACGCGTTTACCTCAAGAAAGAGGTTTTACAAAAATTGCTAGACTTAAGCCGTGAGCTATGAGACTGGAGTGCATCCAATATCTTCATGATGAGCGCCGCCAGGAAACAGTGTCTTTGCAACAAGAAACAATCCTGATTTTAAAGGCAATGCTGTTGGGGTGGAGCAGTAAAATCTACTATAGCTGCGTCCAAATCTTTCATTTAAATTTCCCCGAGCTATAGGAAGAATCAGATAACCAAAATTTATCTGTAGAATAAATCAGAATGAGACCTTATTAATTGTATCCCTGACACCTGTGGCAATTGAAATTCCTTTTCAAGTATTAATCATAGATGCATTGTACTGTATACTGTGATCATGATTCTGACCTCTTTTGCAAAGGGCTTTCAAGAATTGCAGGGGGAAAAAAACACCATGTTGTGTGCAGATTTGTCCATATTTCTGTATATTTAAGGATGCTTATCATAATTTGATGAACTGTGGACTGGGTAATAAAATCCAACTCCGTGGCTTCTGGTAAGAGGCTAAGTTCAGCACCTGATAGTGAAATTTTAACATTTGATTCCCTGATAAAGTGAAGCAGATAATTTAACCTCAGATTTACTGTTCTCAAGTAATATTTCCCTGCAAAATGAATAAAAATGGGGGCAAAACAGTTTGGCAAATGAAGATGAGGGCTGCAAGTCAAAAGAAGAGTCTTAAGTGAAAACTAACGCTGTGGTGTAATTCTCTACAGGACTAGAGGTTAATATAGAGATGTAGACCTCAATATTGATCAAGAGGAGGAAGGAAAGTGTTTAATTAATTGTGGATCAGAAAAAAAAAAAGTTATGCATTTGTGTGCATAATGCACTCAACTTACAGAACTGTGTCCCCTAAAGATAGGTCATGTATATAGCCATACATGTGAAAGCTTATACCTGAATTTAATATGTGATGTAGCAAAAGGTGGCAACAAGCAGAGCTATCCTGTTCTGAAATAGGATTACTATGCTGAGAATTTAACTCAGGAGATCATTTCTATCACCTAAATTACAAATAATCTGAGAGTTTTGCCCTTTGCATTCAGATCAGGCAACTTTTGAGCAAAAAGTGGATTATCTCCATTAGTTTTATACTGTGCCCATCACCATAGTATCTTACCACTTCCCTGTGAAATAATTATCCATAGTAAGGTCTTGCAGATAGAAAGCTGAGAAAGAAGGAAGAGTTTCTCTTTCAGGAGGATGTAGGAACTAGTTTGGAAATCATTAGACTCGTTTTATTAGTGTAGAAGCGTTTATGTGGAAACTGCTGAATTTAGACAGCAAATTGAATGTCTAATTGTTCTACTAAGCTGCATGCTTTGCGGTCTGATCAATTATTCTATATAACGTAAATGAAACAGATAGTTTTTTTTCTTAAGCCTTTTGCCATTTGCAAGTGCAAATGTGGATTTTTCTTTTCAGTTCCTCAAAAGAAAATACAGAGACATACCATCACCTTGAGTGAACACAGATGTTTTAAGAAAGTTAGTTTGCATGGAAATCAGACATGATTTGAGGAAGAAATGCTTATACTCTACCTCCTGCTGTTTTCCCTTCCACATGTGCATCCCTCCTACCCCCGTGCCCTTATACTAGATCTTTTCTTTGACCTTTGGCTAATGAAATCCTTTTAATAAGAAAAACAATTCCAATTTACGAAAACAAGCTGGAATTATATTTAACTTTGCCTGTGAGATACAAGATATTTCTGAGCTTATCTGTTGGTGGGAGATGCATTGTTGTCTCTTCTCTCTTACCCCACGGAAAAGTTCTTAACATAAGAAAAGCAACTGCAGCTTTTCGTAGCTGTGAACAGTGTTGAGTGGGTGGTGTATGAAATGCTGATGTGGGAGACGTGGTCTGTATTGCCAGCTGAACCACAGACCGCCTGGGTGACCCTGAGTTTTACCTTCTCTTTACTTCAGTTTCTTCATCTGTAAAAAAAAAAAACAAAACAACAACAACAAAACCAGACCAAAACAAGAACCCAAGATAACGATACATTCCCCCTTTTACACTGATACTTCAAGTATCAGTAAAACTGCTTAGAAGTGACTGTGCTAATGCAGCCAAGGTGATGTTGACCTCCAGCATGGAAGTGATAAGGTCTTTTATTCTCAAATGCTTGCTTTTTTTGTGTGTATGTGTGTGTTTTGTTTTCTTTTCTGCTGTATCTTCCCTTGTCATATCTTTCTGAAGAGTCTGGGCATAGCAATGAGCTTTAAATGCAACCTCTCACACATGGAAATTGTGTTGAGAGGCAGCCTACGTGCCGAACAGTGTTGGTACTCTTCCTGGTTTATTTTCTTTCTCTTTCAAAGCACTTGAAAGCAGTTAATAAGAGTAAACTTGCAACCTGTTGTACGTTCAGTGTGGTGAATAGCAAAGAGCACACTTAAAGCAAAGTCATCCCCATTGATTCTGGTCAGAAGATGCTCACAAAAAGAGCTGTGTTTTAATACACAGAGCTACTGGATGACTTACAAACTCATCAGGGCAATGACTTTTCGTTCATAGCATAGCTTCTTGGGTTTTCAGCCTGAAATGTTCAGGGATTTTTTTTTTTTTCACCCCTCTTAGCATTCACAGCAAATAGGCTGTTAAGAAGCGGAAAGCATGCAATTTATAGCAGATGGGTATAAACCGCTCCAGCTCTACTACTGGAATGGGATCAATCAGGAACACTACATGCACCATTTATCCAGAAGAAACCCACCTGGGGGAACCCTGTGGAATTTTAGCCTATTAAGACAACACCTTAACAAGTTTAGTTTAAATAAAAACTTGTCGGCAGGCATTAAGCGGAGCGAAAGCCCTCACTCTCGATCATCCGCTCGCCGTCCCTTTGAGGAATGTGTCTCCCCTTGCACTGTGGCAACAAAGCTTCCCTTTCCTTATTTTTGTTTTTTCCTTTTTTTTTTTTTTTTTTTTAATCTGTAGCTTTTATTTGGCCTGTTCTTGAAAGCCAAGACCCACAGAGGTTCAAAAAAGTTCCACTCCATTTACTGGACTTCTAAGTAGAAGGCATTTAGCCGAACCAAGTGATTAGGCTTTTGGTTGCATTTAACCGCTCCTTTCGAATCTAACCGACTGTCTAGTGATCTCTCTCTGCTTTAGCCCATATTAATCTTTTATTATTGCCTCTTTATGAATGTTTCTCCTTTTTCCTTATTTTTTTGGTGAACCATCAGGTTGATGATACATATTATGTACCGAGAGTGGGGGGAGACTTTTAAGACAATCCCTCCCTTTGGGAAATATAACAGTATGCTGAAAATGTGGCTCTAGTAAGGCTTGTAAAGGAGACTGGGGCATACAGTATAATGTAGCATAAAATGGAGTATGTGACTTTAAAGAAACTAATCTATTTTAGGCTAATGCTTTAAATTTTGCATTTGCCCCTTTTCTTTTCCCCCAGGTGAAATAAAATTGTGTTTCAAATCCATCAGAAAGCACTGGGGGATTTTAGAGGGGAAGTGAGGCAGGCCAGAGTGAAGTTTTCCTACTGTACTTGCAGCCCAAACCTTTTACCTCTGCTTACTAGTAGGTGAACCAGAAAGCAAAACTTGACAGTAAGTGCAATAGAAACTGGCTAATTGGTTTCCCATGTTTGATTTTGAAGTGCCTTTTTTTTGTATTCTTTCCATCCTGAACAAGCAAGAAGTTTTGGTGCCTGCTTGCTACTGAAATCAATATAAATGTTGCTTTATTTTTTCCTTTTCCAGATCTTTTTTCATATTAATCCTTGGCAATGTCATTCTAGGTGCCAAGTTGACATTACTGCCCTGCCGATGAAGCAGACCAATTGCTTAGAGCTGCCTCTGGAAAAACATCCAGGGTCCCTGTTAATGTTGGTTGCTGTTGCCCCATGTACAGGAGTGTCCATCTCTGATCTGTGCGTCTGCCCTTTGGGAGACCCCAGTGAACGGCAACAGATTGCACAGCGCTATGTGAGTTTGCATTTTTTTTTCTTCCTTTTTTTTTTTCCTTTAGTTTTGAAAGTAGTCGAAATTGCAGGAAAGAAAATTATCCAGTCATAATAACATATCTCCTATGAGAGAAAACTGTTACATGGCATAGTTATTATGTTTAGAATGACAAGGAGGTTGACAGGGCAGATAGACCCAGGCAATTTGGCTGCTTGTATTTGATGAGTTTTAAACTAATATTTTTCTTTGCAAACTTGAATTGTGTCAAGATATTATCATGGGGAATGAGGCACACTGAATATCGTGGAGAAATCATAGTATACTTAGGTTTCTTTCTTCCTTTGAGGAGAATATGTTCTGGACTTTGAATTGTTGGAAGATGAAGCCATATGATGGCCTCCATGCCTTAATCCTCAAAAGCTGGGCAAGAAAGAATGAGCGTGTATCTCTCTAAAATGGGATGCAAGACGGAGACACAAGGAATTTGAACAACACAAATCAAAGCTACTTTTGAGGACAGATTCCCCACTCCCAATTGAGGGTGCTGCTTTCCTGACCCGTGCTGCCTCTCCACATCTACCTATGTCCCATTTTCTGTTTTAGTTAGCGGATGACACTTGCATAAACACACAGGGCTCCTCTCAGTCTCCACTGTAAAGCTAAGGTGTAACTTATGTGAATGGAGAATTTCCTTAGGAGCAGCTAGCTTGGGAAGTTGTGAACTCACAGGGTCGTGATGCAGTGAGGCTGGGAATAGTGGAGATGTATTTTGGGTCTATCAGCCGCTGAATTGAAACGCTGATGAAATAGTAGTGGATGTAAAAATGTAAGTTGCTTAGTAGTTCAATATTTTCTGTTCCTTACCAAATTAAAACCAAAATACATCTTTATGCTTCCCTCCTCACAGTGTATAAAGAATTCCTTTCGAGACATAAAGGACATTGGCTTCTTACAAGTCAAAGTTTTAAAGGCGGTGGACCTACTGGCAGCAGATTTTTCAGGTATTTTATCTCCATTTTCAAGCATGTGATGCTGTAATATATTGTGAGTGCCATAATGTATTGCGAGTGCTACTTAGACTTTGTGCAGTACTATCAGTTGATCAAGAAAAAGTAAATTTCTCATAATTTCTCCAGTGGTGAAACCTGCCTCAGGGAGCTGAGGTACGCAATGGTTTTGACTCCCAAAAGTAAGTGGGAAGGTCCAGTGGATGGAGATCTGATTTCCCCTTCAGATCTGAGCGATGTGACCAATAACTCAGCGCTTAGCATGGTGTGCTGTTGTAGTTTGCAGTAGGAATATGTGAAATAAGAGTTGCTCTAAAGTGATGGTGCCTGCAAAGCAGCCTCCCCATCTTTTAACGGGTGCCTTGTGAGTTTGTGAACAAGACTTGAAAGATTTTTGGGGGCATCTGACACGGTGCTGAGTGTGTGGGTTTGGGTGGTGCTGCAGGCTGTCACCCGAAAAAGAAAGTTTACCAGCGATGGGGATGAGAGTGTGATGGTATCTCCTACAGTTTGTTTGAGACTTCTATTTGGGATGATCTTTTTGGTGCTCCAACAAAAGGACAGATTTTTCCATTGAGCTGTACCTCGAATTGTGCTTGGTCCCAACAGCAGTGGACGCTGATACTTTTTAAAAATACAATTTTTTTATTGTTTCTCCAGGGAAAGTCTAGGGAATTGATACTTCTCTGTAGTGACTGCATGGATATCGTTATTTTTGTTATTATCTCTCCAGGATTCTGGAGAAGTTTTAATTCCCCTCTGTAACTTGCAGCAGTCCATAATTCACAGACACAGCGTTGTGTATTGTATATTTCCTGACAGTCATTTTGTAAGGTAACTTGTTGAAAAAGGTAGGAAAGATGCTAGAGAGAAAACACGTTTACCCCATTCCCTGGTATTCATGAAGAGATTGTAACATAAGGGAATGTTGCTTCTAAAATGAGGACCAAAGGAGAAAGCTCAAGATTAATCACAACACTATTTCAGTTTCAATTTGCTGCTTAACCCTGCAATGGAAAAAAAAAACAAACCAACAGTTACTGCAGTAGCAGTACTTTAAAGAACTGAAGAATTTAATTTGAAAACAAACAAAACACCTGCCAATAACAAAAGGTAGCTTGCAGAGAAATGCATTTCTAAATTGGCATAATGTATACATCTATAGGAAATCAGGAGTGGAACTGCACCCTACTGACAAATTTGATAAGGACTGTACCACAGCAAAGCAGAACCTTTGGCAAACAGCAAGGCTGCAGCTATCTAGAAATATGTGAGGTTTTAATATACATAGCGTCCCAGGAAGGAGCTGAGCCTGGCAGGTTTTTTACCCCTTGGAAAACTTCACTGATGCTAATGCGTTTACATCAGTGATGGATTTGGCCCCCTTTCCCCCAATACTTAAACAGAAGCATGTGGGTGGATAATGAACATTGGAAGAGACACGCAGGTTCTTGATTCTGCAATTCAGAGACTTTTCATACAGAGTATGTGACACACATTCCTTGTGCATAGCGCAGAATGAAATTCTGCTTAAGTAAAAGGTTACTCAGTCTGTCATTATATTCAAAATAACCCAGGCTTTGAGCCTGATTCATGGAGCAAATGACAAATTGTTTTTCAATGGCAGTGCTGAAAATATCCTGGTATTATGCTGTAATAGACCCACCAAATTGCAAAAGGATGCAGCCATTTTAGGTAAAAATAGCATAATTTCTGATCATGAAATGAGAGACATAAAGATTAATTATCTGTTCTGAGCCATTCATAAATGATTAGTGCAGCAATTATGGGCTTCCATAATAGAGCCCTCCTAGAGCAGTGCCATATTTCCTGCATTGCCAGGGAGACTGCTCAGATTTACTGTTATTGATAAAAGTAAATTCAAAGTCCAGCTACAAATCTGATAAAGGGAAAATCACAGAGACAATAAGAGGTACAAAGATTTCCAAGGGTTAATAGAGGAGCAGTACAAGCAGGTAACGTTCCCTCTCTGTCCTGTCCCACAGCAGCCATGAGTCTTGGGTGGGTGAACCTTTGCAGATCAATCATCTGATGCCAAGTGTAATGTCACCTTATACATTTTTACTTATTCCCATAATAAAGATTGGATTTTGGTGCTACTGGGATTTCTGTTGTCAGTTCGTTATACATTGGCACTATAGATTTTAATTCCAAGTTTTTAGCCTGCTGTGATAACAGCTATCAGAAAGCAGCATAGTATCTGCTTTGGCTTTGAACAGTGTCTTGAAAATCCACGTTTTCCATTTGATGTAAATTTTAGGCTACTTTCCACACAGATACATCAAGTATGTAGAAGCTCTTCAGCCACAGCTAGCCCAGTTTGAGCCTTTCATACTTTTATATTCCTAGATAATAGTTTTGTTTATGTGAAAATGACTTTTTCTGCTTTGTTGGATGTTTTCTGTGTACGCATGAGAGTTCTCCTCAAACACTGCATTTGCTCACTGACCAAAAAATAGCATTCAGAATACCAAATTATACAGTGGGATTGTTTTTGGCATATACCAGTTTGCATTTCAAGCAGTTTCTCTGAAAGGCTACATGTATTTTCCGCACTTATCAGAGAATGGGAATGTAAGCTGAAAAGGAGCAGACAAATAGATGCCAGTAATACACATGGTCTTTAAACTTTACCAGTATTGACTAGTTAATATCCACTGTTTACATACTGGAAAGGTTCCTGTTTAGTTTATAAACTTCTCAGAG
The DNA here is from genome assembly GCA_013399365.1 of Pampusana beccarii. Taxonomy (NCBI): domain Eukaryota; kingdom Metazoa; phylum Chordata; class Aves; order Columbiformes; family Columbidae; genus Pampusana; species Pampusana beccarii. Next base: position 845,528 of record VWYH01006111.1, on the reverse strand, counting down.
GAAGAACCTTACGAGCTTTGCATTAATAATACCAAAAATAAGCATGAAGAAAAAGACAGTTTTTGCATCAATATCTTGTTTGTGTGCTGTCTAAATCACTGCATTGGTGTCATTGAATTGCCTACATAAAAGTTAGGCTGGAGTGTCTGTGGCTGAGTTATACATGAGCACTGAAGGTGTGATTAAATCAGGTATTAGAGTGAAGCCACCTGAATGAGTTATAAGGTACATGTGTTAGAGCTTCTAGAACTGAAGCTGCCTGGGAGATATTGCTTATTTAGCAAGTCATTCCAACAGAACTGGGCAATTTACAGTTGTCTTAATGGGCCTTATTTCTATTTGACCAATCACTTCCTCAGCCCTACTGCAAAGAAAGCACATGCATGCTAAATATAATAACTGATCCACTTCATTTTTTTTCTTTTTTTTTTTTTCCTCTCCCCATCTGATCTTTCTCTAGGTAAGAGTGATCCTTTCTGTGTATTAGAGCTGGGAAACGACAGTCTTCAAACACACACCGTTTACAAGAACCTCAATCCAGAGTGGAACAAGGTTTTCACATTGTAAGTGGATTGCTTTTGAACGCATGCTGCAATACCAAACAGTTAACTAGAAAAGCTATCGACTTTGGGAAAACAGAAAGGTCAAGTTGAAGATATGTCATTTTTTCACAGTCAGGGAGGATGTTGGAGAAATATCAAATATAACTCAATTAAAGCCTTTTGCCTTTTAGTAGTTCTTACATGGAGTTTATTAATAGAAGTCATTAAAAGAAAAATTACTGTGATATTTATAGGAAGAATCATGGCTAGACATAATGGAGTCATAGCTGGATCCAAGAGGTAATATAACAGAATGTAGAGACCAGATACCCATGCCTACATTTTTCATAATTTAAAATAAAATATGTTTCATTGAACCATGCTAGAATCCTTGTTTAATTTGTAAGCAAGCAGAAAATTAGAGCTCATGTTGCTCCTGGTATATCTTCTGAATTTAAACAAGTCAAACATAGCGTAGCCCAAAATAGGATCTTAAATGCTTACGGAAATCAAAGCATTCTCTTTTTTTGGTTACTTTATTAATAACAAAAGTGATAATTTATGTACTGGTTTTTGACAGCACAATTTTTTAATCTTGGTTTTTGTGAATAACTGAGTGAGATAACTGGTTCCAAGACTGTAGTAGTGTGTGGCAAGGAAGGCAACTGCGAGGGATGGCAATGGAGCATTTACGACATTTGCATCTGTCTACTGGAAGAACAATTTGAGAATTATGTACTTCTTACAAAAGCAACATTCATAAACACTGGGCTGGATGCGAACACAATAGAAAGTATCTGATCTCTTTGACAGAAGTACCTTGCCAGATTTCTGTTTAATTCATGGCTGCAGCTGAATGTGTGTCTGTTGGAGTCCTTTCTCTTACTTTGTCTGTTCTCAAGAAGTTTCTACTCATCACTGTTTATTCTGAGATTGCGCCAGCAGATGAGTCTTGTCGGATGTTCTGCCAACAAAGTAGATCTAATAAGAATCCAAAATTATTTCATTTAAAAAGAGAGTTTGCCTCTATACTTCCTGTGGGTCTCAGAAAGGTCAGCTGTGGACTTTCGCTAACTTTTATTGCTGTTGCATGGCTAATGCAAGCACCAGATTTGCAGAGCCAGTCAGGCTCTTGCACGTCTCCTTAGATTTTTGGCCATTTTAAAAACTTCAGTTAAGCACCTTAAAAGCTATTGATTATTTAGATTTATTTTGGAGCAGAGTGGATTGTTTTGAGTAGATTAGCCCATTTCAGTTGGAGTGTTCAATACCACCAGAGAGCGCTTCCATCATATTTGGATTTTCTGCAGCTCACTTATTTGTGTGTGTCACTGTGGGGTTTTCGTATTTTGTACCACCGGTAACTATATCATATGGAAAATGATAATGGCTTGGAGAGGAATATGGAAGTATCCTTGCAAAAGTGGCAGGTTTCAATGTATTTTAAAGCCATGATGTCTTGGAAAAAGTGCATTTCATGGTGGTTTGGCTGCCGCTAGTGCCTGGGTCACATCACAGAATGTGCTACACCTGCTAGCTAGAGGGACAACCAGGGGTTGCTAGGTTTTTTGGGTTTTTTTGTAACTGGTTTTGTTAATACCTTAAAAGGGGGATAATTGTTCAATAATTGTTCCAGTCAAATGAAGTTACATAAGTTTTGATTCTTCAATTATTTCTTTAATGCCCTGAAGCTTGGTTTTGAATTCAGCCCTTAACCTCTTCCGGCCACGAGACCTTTCTCTGTTGGAGAGCTGAGTTCTATGCTGTTTGCATCAATATTGATGTACAAAAAAAGTCACTATCTTGTATTTTCTTCCCCTAGTTATGGGACTGAAACATGAGGGGAAAACTCAGGGAATACTCATCATTTGGTTCATTTTGGGGGGGAATTTAATTAAATGCTACTTTTATACTCCAAGGTAGTACAAACTTAATTAGTAAAACAGTATTCTCAGATCTTTGTGGAGGAGACTGTGTGCATGTGTATCGAATATTATTCTTTTTAAATGTGTCTGCACTTTTTGTTCCAGCCCTATTAAAGATATTCATGATGTTCTGGAAGTGACCGTGTTCGATGAAGATGGAGACAAACCCCCTGATTTTCTTGGAAAGGTTGCCATCCCTTTGCTGTCTGTAAGTTACCTTTGCCATGTATATCATTCAAATGTTGATGGTTTTGCTGGGAAGAAGATGCATTTCTTTTCCCTGTAGCATAAAGCAACACAGATTTAGAAATAAAGAGGTTTTGTGATCTATATATGCCTTAGTTGGCAGTGTTTATAGTTCTCCTTAGTGTAACGAGCATTGCCAACCCATTTTAGTACAAATTTGGTTGATTGGAAAGAAAATTGCAGAAGTGTCTGTACTTCATCAGTACTATATGCCATGTAGGTCTGAAAACATAATTGAGTTGTTCTGTATGTTTCCACATCATCTTCTGAAGGTAACATTTTAAGCATGTCTTTTGTTCTGTCTTGCTTCTTTTTACTTCAAGAAAGTAATTGCACATCACAGTAGGATTGACTAGAGATAGCTGTTGTTATTGGCACAGCTGAATAAAATTACCTAAAAGGGGTGTTTTCTACTCCGTAGTGCTTTTAAAGATGGGTGGTTTTTTGTTCTGTAAACAAATATGTGAAGAGTGAGCGCTGCCATGGGAGTGTAAAATCAAAACTGGAAACAAAGTGAGCTCAGGGGAAAGTGGTTGCTCTGGAGATTAAGGAGAGTTGAAGCTTTTTCAGAAATGGCCAAAAAGGCCAAGCTAAAGAGAGGGGAACATAAGAGGGTCATTAAAAAACATTAAAAGAGAAACGGAGGGAAAGCAACTTTGTGTTGGTAAGACTCATATTCATTTTGGAACAAGGCTGGGGATAATAGAGCGAGTAAACCAGATGAAAAGAATGTAAACAGCTCCATGTGCATGTGCAATAGTATAGAAGATTCTGGTAACTTTTGCAGTAAAGCCTGAGAAGAACTTTCTAGGCTGTGGCTTTTATTAAATCAATGAGCAGATGAAGCTGGAAACACCGCAGTACTCTTGTGCTCATGTAAACACGTTTAACTGTAAGCATGGGGGTTTCCTTGGGTTTTGAGGCAGTAGGTTCCCTGTGCAGAGGAGAGGGTGCGACAGGTATTTATGCACTAAGCCCTGTACAAACACTCATGCTTGCAATATATAACACGATTCAAGTGATCCATGCAGTAGAGAGATGCTTTCAGTAATGCACAGTGTGATGCTGTGGGTAATAGCGCTCTCGAATAGGCAGCCAGTGAATCCTGATCAAAATTGTAATTGCAGTATTGTTTTGAAACATCTCTGCGGAAGCATCCTCACCTCTGCAGAAGGGCTGGCACACATCTCTTACGGTAAGGCAGGAGTTTGCCTTTGAGTTCTAGAGATGGGCTGCTGCGGGAAGGCAGCGTTGCAACAACGCATTAGTGGGGCTCTGTCCTGGCAGAGATTGGACAAATTGGAGGTTTCTGGAAGGAAAGGAAAGGTCCCATCTGATCAGAGGGGGCCATATAAGCCCTGCAGAGTCAGCATAGTTTAGGTAAGGGACCAATCAAGATCAGAGAGGGGAACTGCAAATATTTGACGTTTCCAAATAAATAATAAACTGCCCAGAAAACTCTCGAACTGGCTTAGAGGATATGATCCCAACCTAAGGAATGCTTTATAGTGGTAAAGAAATAGGCCAATGTGCTCCAGTTTTGTTGTTATTTTGTCTACATAAGCGTACTTCTTGTGTATGTGAATTAAAAGCAGTGTGGCTTCTGAATCTCTTCAACAAAGTGTGTTTATTTTCATCCACTGTGTGCTCTTTTCAAGATATACTGGAGTCCGGAACAGGGGAACTCCTGCAATTCGGGGATAAGAAGAGCCTAATCTATAGAAACTTGAATAAATACTGGGCTTTCGGTGCCCCACACACCATCGTGTGCTTTGCAGTCCTCTTCCCTCTGTGGCTCAGACTGCATATTCTATTTGAGGCTGGGGATATTTTAGATTGTTTGTCTGGCTTAGTGACTTGAGTCGTCAATCTCTCTAGTTTTAGAACAATATCAGAGTGAGTTGGGCATGGAGGATGATTTGATGTTTACGGGAGGTAGAAAAAAAAAACCCTCTTAGCATCTTTTATTCCATTTTTGATCACTTTGTTAATTTTTCCCCAAGTCCTCGTATCTCTGATGTTCCTGGAAGAGAGTGGCTGGAGCAGCTGCTCTCCTGCAGATCCAGCGCTTGCCAAATGGTCTGTGTGATAGGCAGCAGGCTGTGTGGGCTCACAGTGAGAAGATGTTAGATTTGGATTTTCTGTTGATTTTATAGGCATTTGTCAAGTATCCCTCAGGAAGCATGTAACAAGGCAGAGGAGGGGAGTGCATGTGTGTGGTAATGTCCAAACTATTCAGCGTAGGGGTTTTTTTTTGTCCAAGGTTCGAGACAAAAAAAAAATAAAATGAAAATTGTTTATGCTTTCTCTTGCCAACTGATCTTCTTCCTTCCTGTCCAAACTTCTCTGCCTCCTATTTCAGTCAGATCTAGTGTAAATATATTCATCTCTGCTTCTGATTAAAAACATTTTGCACCTATTAACTTAGTCTGCTCAGACAGGGAACTGCAATTTTCTGAGCTCTTTTTCTTGAAATGGGAATTTCGATGTATGTTGTCATTTTGACTGTAAATTTGAATGTATCCTTTGAACCATTTAGATAAATATGCTAAAAGAGAACAATAGCTTAAGACTCAAGGAAGCCTTACAAATCATATAGGTTTAATTTCTCCTAGGTAATCAGGCCTAATATTTACCTTGCATTAAATTCCCTTTTGAAAATGAAAGTGCCTTCCTCCCCCCCTGTTAAAAATGCACAAGTTTGACTTGTGAGCTGTCAGCACATGAAGTAAGTTTACTTCAGGAATTGTTCATGGATGACTAGATTCTTTTCTTGATGAAAAATTGCCTTGAATAAAGTATATGTTAGAGGGATATGAAATGTTTAATTACTTTGACAACGAATTTTGGTTTAAATGTGTTCAGGAGTCTTACACTGACATTTTGCAAACATGTGTACACCTTCATCATCACATTAACACACAAATAACCTTGCTGCACAAAATTTCAGAGATAGCGAAATTACTTATGCTTTCCATTCATCCTCAACTGTTATCTCGCCTTATTTCAGGCACCGAATAAGAAACATAACAAATTTGGGCTGCTTGAGAAGAGTTTTAAGGTGTCAGAGGATGAATAAAGCTGCAAAGTTCACATGTTTCTGATAGACATGATGAAGATATTGGATGAATACACATTTCACTCTGTTTCTCGTACAGCTCTGTTAATAATGCACTGCAGAGACCTTGATTTTGGTAGCAGTACGCTGAATTTGGGGGACAGAGGGAAAGAAGTTGTTATTGACTTGCATTATACCTTTAGCTTTTCCATGTTATTCAACCTATTGTACTTTTTTTCTCCTGTTCTTCTTTTTGTCACACTACTGTCCTCCTCTAAAGCCTGTGTAAGAGACCTCATCTACAACAGAGCTCTGGCCAGCCATGTTCACAGAAGCAGAATTTAAACTGAACAGGCAGAGATTAGTGCTACCAAGATATTCAGCAGAATGGATCACTCTTGCCAAAAGTGACTTATAGAGTCTGACTTGCCCGAACTTGGGGCCAAGAGGGAGATCCCTTTCTCAGAGCCTGGGAAATCAAAGACCATTTGCAGCACCGAGCAGAGCAGGCTTTTGTGCTAGAAACTAAAGAAGATCCTGGGGAATGGAGAAATAGGGCAAAAACTTCTCGGCTTCCAGAAAGGATTTTGATAGGTTTAGAAGTTTTATAGCTTTGGGGGGACTTGAACTAATTATCAAAGAAGTCCTTTCCATCTCTGCGTTCCTTTGTGCCATAGATCTTAGAAAAGGAACCCTGTTTCTCTTTGTGAGGGTCTGTCTTTTTTGTTTTGCTTCCTGAGACTCCCATCTCCTAGAAGGCTGCAAGTTATTAGAGACATGGGAGCAAGCATATAGTGTGCTTCGATGAATTTGAAAGCAGAGTATATCAAATATCCCTGTGTAGAAAGGCCTTTGAGTGAAGATTTGTATCGCAGAATGGAATGTTTTTTATCTGCTGAATTATCAGCTCGGAGTAGTCTTCAGCTGCACCCTTTTTTTCAGCAAACAGGAACAGGTCTATGAAATATTTTCAAGTGCCAAGCAAGGTCGGTAGCCAACGATACAGTGAAAACAAGTAGTATGACTTTTGCAAGCTTAATTGTCTAAAACATAACCTGGATTCAGAGAGCAGACACCTGACCATTGTAATTACTTAGCACTTGACCATGAGTGTGCAGCCTTTTCCAGGAGAAAGCTTTTAAAGTTTGAGAAAATTGAAAATGCTGCATCTATGCAATAGGGGCAGCTGTGAAGTGCTGTCCTCTGTTCTGACATTTGTCCCTATCATGATCCAGAAATTCTGGAATGGGGAAAAAAACCCCACATCTCTTCCAGAAAAAAATGAAACCTTGTTTCTGAAATTAAATTCTCCCCCTGCCATGCACTACTCACTGAAATAGTATCAACAGGAATGTTCTTCTTGAGTATGACCTGGGATCTTTGTGCTCCCAGGGTTTTCAGCTCTTCTTCAGATTGCCTGGAAGCCCTTGTGTGGCTGCCTGCTTTTTTTCAGACCATCAGCTACGTATCTGTTTGGTCTTTGGATATCGAACCTCTGCCAAAACCCCAAATTTTCCATTCTACTTTGGATCCCCTGGAAGGTTGTTTAAAGTGAAATGTTTGAGGCAAAGAGTTTTGGGATGAATGAATAGGCATTTTTTACAAAGTCAAATCAAGGTATATTGCAAGACTAGGGAGAAACAAAACCCCCACTTTATTCATGTCCAGGTGGATCAAATATGTGGCTTGCTTTCATCTTTTCCTGGGGAAATATGTCCTTTGATAAGGGTAGGTGTGTGTCTATTACAGGACAGCTTTATGTTATTCAGGGCAAATGGTATGACATTGTGCATCAGCAATGAGCTCAAGGAGGAATATCAGAGGTTCCCAAATGCTTTAGATGAATTACCCTTGGAGAGTAGCCATTACCCTTTCCACACGTCATGGGTGTTGATGTACAGAGGTTTAACCCAGCGTTCTTCTGTCAGGTCATCAATATATGACATTGAATCTGCATCAAAGCAGGATACAGAGTGAAGTTTTCTTAANTGTTTTGCTGGGGACATCTGTGCAAAGAGTTTAGCAAATATATTCGTTCATTTGAAAGGAACCCGGTGCACTTTGGACCTTGACTGTACGGTGGTCTCATGTACTTGAACATTTCCTTCAGGTAAAGCACTGCCAGAAGTTGCCTCTGTAGGTCCAAACACTTAATGCACAAAGAATTCTGTCTTTTCTTCCAACTTGAAATTTTCTTTGCATGGTTCTGTGTGGAGAGGAGACTGTGATATAGAATATATATAGAAAATATTGATGCGTGTTGATTCAGAACAGGGAAATGCCTCAGATATCAGCAATTCCCATGGGATAAAAATCCTGACTCTTTTTCAGAGGTTTTTCTGATGGTGACCTTGCAAAATGAAGCATGTTGCTGGGGTAGGCACCGCTGTCCTCATGTTAATCATATGGACATGGGCTGTCTTGGTTGGTGATTGAGCCCCAGTGTGTTGTATGCTATTAAGAAGCTTTCAGAGAATGCAGGCATTATTATTCAGTGAGGGTGTGAAACATCAATAAAGGAATAATATCGATTATGTCTCTTTAAAGGCCTCACCTGCAGATATTTTCACATTTAATTTGAATATTCCTTTCCTTCCATTTTCCCATAAGTGGATGTCAACATTCATGGGAAAAATACTCTATTTTAGACACAACTATCAGGAATATTAATTGACTGAAATCTGTGTGAGATCAGGTACATAACAAAAGGTGTTTGGGTGACAGAAGAAATCTGATCTTTCTGACGTTTAGTTTCGTCCTAGGAACCCATCTCTGGCTGTTCACCTATTCCACAGCTGGGGAAGGCATTTAAGCAGTCTTTGTGAACAGCAGAAACTAGGGAAAAGTACCCAGAGAGGAGAAAGAAATAGATCCAAAATGAAATTAATATGACTGGATGTCTCTTGAGAGGGAGGGAGACATTGAACAGAATCTGAATTCTGGCCCAAGGACAGCGTACAACGAAAATACAGAGTATTAAAAGCTATTTTGGATGTTTTCTTCTGGGCACAGTTGAGACATGCCACTGATCTAATCTCCAGGCAGCCATGGGTGTTAGAATCACCCTACACCTTCTGCTGAACCACACTGGCTTAGCACGTTGCCAAAACTGTAAAAGGTATTATTCTTTGACTTTTTTTGCCCTTTTTTTTTAAATCCAAACGGAAATGCAATGCAGAAATGCCGTTTTGCAGCCAGTTGTTCTTCTGTTGCTCTTTTTTTGGCTCTGAAGAAGGTCAAAAGTGAGGATATCTGTATGAATGTTTAGTCTTGAGCTGAGTTATAATTGCGCAATTATACATCTTTTACCAGACAAGTCAAACACTTAAAATTAAAGATGCCAAATGAAGCTGACTGTAAAACTGTATTTGCCCTGCTTTACTTTCTGCTCTGTCCAGCCTTCAAATAACAGCAACAACAATAACACCACCATTTTAAAAAGTTTCCCAAGTGGCAAATAAGCCCCATTTCCAAAGACAGGGAAGTTATTTCTTGCTGATTTGAAACTTATGGTGTGAACACACCTGCAACTCCACCCAAAATGTTTGATTCGTCTCCAGCTCTTAAAAAGAAGAGTCTTTTCCCCAATGTCAGAAGCATTTTCTGAGTGCAGAATACCATGATATCAGGCTCAGACCTTTTCACTAGTGGCATAATTTCTTTTCATTTTTCTGTCAGTTTAGCAGCGTGTGACTTTTTTTTCCTTGTTGGTTATGTTCTTGAAAGATATAAGGAAAAAGTATATCCCAAAGAATATAAAGAAAACTTTCCAGCAGTTGTTGTTCCTCGGGCAACAGGATCAAATGTTATGAGAAATATGTGTAACTGAAACACATGGACATTCAACCCTCAAATTAATAACTATGGAGAATCCAGAATTATGACACTGTGATATGTATTGGACACCTACATCTCTGCAGACACACTGGGAACAACATACCTTCTACCCTATTACAAGAGAGTCTGTGAATCAAAGCTCAGTCTAAACCTGCTGCTCGTGGCATCCCCTTGGACCAAGGGGATGACAACCTCAAACCAAGTCTTTCTGGGCCTGTATCTCTAACATTGCAATTTTTCAGTTAATTTGGGAAATAGAACAACATGTTTCCAAATAAATTTTGGGTTGTTTTCATTCAGTGGCTTTTAAAATTATTTTTTGCGCTTGCTTGAAGTGGGGTGGAAACTGTTGAAATAGTAGAATCCTTTATGATAGGCACTCTATGTGGCAGTTGACCTGAGGACCTTCTGGTGCCAGTCCATTTGGCCCTAAAAGAGCAGGCAGCCACTTCAGCAGCTCTTCTGTTTTGGGGCTGCAGGATATCTGAGCCTTCTGGTCTTCAAAATAGTTTTTTGCTTACCCCTTCGTTGGGAGCTGCAGAATCCTTTATGACCAACTCCAACCCTACATGTCTTTTCTTGCAGAGAAAGCAAAGGCACTTTGTGATCCATTGAGTGCAGTGCCTATTAGTGTTATTATTTATCGTTATTAAATCAGTACCACATATGCCTGTGTAACTCCTAGCATCCCGTTAAGCAAAGCTCTGGATGAGAACATGGTAAAAGCTGGAGTTCTGGTTGGACACCACTGAGGATGCAAAGTTGGTCTTTATGAGAATCCTCTTCCCTTTCAACCGTTACCCAGAAATCCCATCTACCCTTTGCTGACGTATTTGGTGCAGAAGGGTGGAGCAACATTGTGAAGGAAAATGACCTTTCGCTTGTCTCCTGAAGTCACTTGGTTCCCATTATGCTTTTTTCTCCCCTCCCTTACTCATTTCTACCATGGTTTATAGGAGTACCTCTTCTAAATGCCAGAGCAGCAATAGCCGTTTTAAATATGGTTGCAATTTCATGCCCCCAAATTTCCTCCGTTATCTTTAATCTTTGATCATTACAGTCCCTGAATGTAGCTTTTTGGTAAGCTGCAGTTTTTTTATGTTACTGCTGTTTAGAATTAACTGGTCTGCTTCCTAAAAAGCCAAATGTTTAATCAATACATATCCTACTGTGTATAATAAATACATTTCTGCCATCACTTTTTGAAGAGAGAATGCTTTTGATTTGAGCCAAATAGTTTACAAAATGGTAAGAGAGGTTTGTTGCTTTTTTTTAATAGACGTTTAATGCGATAGAGCCAACCGGCAGATTAGAGCATAGAAATGGAATTGAAATTCAGGGGTGAGGTGGGGGGAGAAGTCTTTTACATGAATTAGTTAATTTTGAACATTTGTTACATTAGCATTCGCTCCACTTAAGCTGATTAATTTATTTGGATTGTATTTGTTTCCTGGGTAATAATTTGACAACTTTGCAATAAACTAAGCTTTAAGAAGTGGGTTTGTGTACTGGAGTGTGCAATAGGCAGGTAAGTTGTTGTTTGTGGCTCTTTTCCTGAACTTTGGAAGAAAAATCCCATTTTAAACCTGTAATAACAGAGGCTGATTACTTCCCATCAACTCACTGGCTTCCAGGGCAGAATTTTCAGACTGGTTATTGTGTGCACTGCTCTACTATAAAGTACAAGGTCTGTAAATTAAAGTTGGACCGTAAGAGATTTAATCTGCAATTTTATAGGTCTCTAATCCAACGATCATTTTGTATTTCAGGCTCCGAGCATAGTAGCGGGGTTTGGGGAGGGTTTTTTTGTGCTTGCAATTTATTTATTTATTTGTTTGTAGTGTCTTTAAATTATATTGTGAATTACAGCTGGGAAAATATTGATGCTTTTTCTCTTCCCAAACTATAGATTAGAAACGGTAAACAAAGTTGTTACACGCTGAAGAATAAAGACTTGGAACATGCTTCAAAAGGAGTAATTTACTTGGAGCTGGATGTCCTATTTAATCCTGTAAGTTGAAATATTTTCTCTTTACTTATCGCTGGTGTAAGAAATGTGTGGAACTACAAGGGCAAGGGTGAGGGATGATGCTTTAAAAACCAAGAGCCGAGCTGGAAAAGTTCCGACCCAGTTGCATCTGGTGGTGGAGAGGTGTTTCACAGAGTCATAGAATCATTTCGGTTGAAAGAGACTCTTAAGATCATAGAGTCCAACCATAACCTAACTCTAACACTAAGCCATGTCCATAAGAACCTTATCTATGTGTCTCTTAAGCACCTCCAGAGATGGTGACTCCACCACTGCCCTGGGCAGCCTGTTCCAATGCCTGACAACCCTTTCCGTGAAGAATTTTTTCCTAATATCCAATCTAAACCTCCCCGGCACAACTTAGAGCCATTTCCTCTTGTCCTATCACTTGCTATTTGGGAGAAGAGACCAACACCCTCCATGCTACAACCTCCTTTAATGCCATGGATGAAGAAGTATTGGGATATCAGAGCTCTGTAATGGCCCCTCCAGGGGGATGGGATGATGCTGGAGCATTTTTGGACTAACAGTGACCTTACCTTGGGAAGGAGTTGCTGTTTACTGTATGCCACAGCTTGATGTGCGACACCTGAAAAAGGGCTTAATGTTTAGATTATTGTACATTATTTTTAACACCTACTTTCTCCCCAAAAAGCTGACCCATGATGTTCTCTTCTCAGGGCGTTGACAGGAAAATTAATGAGGCATGGACGCGATGCACATAGTGGTTAGGTGGCTGAGTCAGTCTCAATTGTTTATGCCCTACAGCCTTTTACCGAGTTAAATCCTATTTATTAAGGCAAATGTGGGCTGCACTACAGCTCTGGTATTGCTGAAGCGAATCCAGCTTTGCCCAATTTAACTCATCCCTGCTTTTCCTAGCAGCTTCTCCTAAGTCCCATGGAGGCTGGGAAGAGTGAAAGATCCTGAAGTTCCTAATCAAGACTTATGATACAAAACTGAAATAATGAACTCAAAACTCCAGGTCTTAAATTTTATTTATTTATTCTAGGTAAAAGCAAGTATTAGAACATTCAAGCCCCGAGAAAAGCGCTTCACTGAGGAGCACCGCAAATTTTCTAAAAAGGTGAAAATCATGTCTAGGCTAAGCTCTCACATCTGTTTTGGAAAGATTTGAATTGCTGTAGCACGGTTGCAAGAACAAAAGCTGTTTATGCATAAAATGCTGAACACATGTAAATTCTGCGTATTTCGGTATATATGCAAAGGTTTGTTTGTGTTAACATGAAATTGCTTTCTGATCTAGTTTACATCAGTAGCTCTGCTTTGTGCTTCAGAGTGGGGAAAATGATAACTGTGGATGTTGCACCGTTCACAGCACCTAAAGCTCAATGAGAGCGTTATTCCCTTCTTTGGGAAGGAAGAAACTAAGTCTAAATTAGTTATTTAAAAAATCCATTGGATTTTAGAACAATTGCCATTATCCTTTTTTTTTTTTTTTTTAAATAAACATGCCCTATAATAAGGTTAAAATTCCCTATTTATTTCTATGGACTAGTCCAAAACACGTAGAAGAGGTTCAGTGTTTTGATTCCATTCTCTCTGACCCATGTCCTGAGACTTTGCTATATTTTTGGGAATTGAAGGGGAATGAAGGTAGGTTTGTTTTACTGTTTTATTTAGTTTTGGCATCAATACCTTTTTTTTTGTAAGGGATGAGGAAAATCTGGAAGGTTTGGGTGTGATGGGAAAACAGACAGGAGCTGGAGTGTGTCTCTGAAATAGAGGCTTTATTTGTAATATGTGCCCTGGCATGCATTCGTAGCTTAAATTATCCCTGTTTCTGAAGCAGTAGTAGGATACTAGAGTGTTTGATTAAACTCCTCTTCTCCTCCCTTCCTCCCACTCAATATTTATCAGATCTTATCAAGAAATGTTGATCGCGTGAAAAAAATCACCATGGCAATATGGAATACAATACAATTCCTTCGGAGCTGCTTTCTCTGGGAGTCCACGGTAAAGAGTGTGATCGCATTTGTGGTAAGCGCATTTCTTCTTTTATTGCATGAGGCGAAGTGATATAAGATCTCGCGTGTTACCGTGCCTTTAGTTGTTTGCTGTTATTGGTGTTTTTTAGCTGCAGGGCTGTGGGTTTCAAGGCAGTTTTAGGCCACGTTGGGCCTGATGGGCATGGAAATTAGACCTTCAGGAATAGCCTTTTCTTCCCTTGGTGCAGAGGTGTTTACCAACCTGCACTGAGGATGCCCATGGTGGGTGATGCCACCCTGTGAAGGCTGTGACCGTGTGATGATTCTGCATTTATTTTATTTTTAACAATGGCAGCTGGGTGGTACGAAAGGAGAGAGGTGGTGGCCAAAAGAGTGATGCAGGGTGATGCCTCTGATTTGGGTGATTCAGTGGGGTGATGGGTTTGTCCCTTCCATCCTCCATCGCAATGAGGCAGCACTTCCCTGCAGGTTATCTATGCTGGCTATGCCCATGTCACTGTGGCACGTAAGCAGTTCTGACATCACCTGTTGCAAATCTCTTCTCTTGGCGGTAATAATACATTGCTTTAAAGAGGAGAAAAAAAAGGAGAAAAGGCTGATCAGTGAGTTCTGCTGCTCTCTGTGAACAAAAAGCCAAGTTCTCCACCTGCCTATCCCACTTTTCAGCTCTCTCCTTTCTCCTCTTGGTAGTGAACACCCTTTCTGCAGTTTTCTCATAATCCACTCAAACACAAAGAGGTTTTGCCTGCTTTTTACTGCGCGGTGTGACATTTTCTTCATGCTTGAAATGTTTGGCATGCCATTAAAGGTTGCAAAATCATTTTCTGGTGGTCCAGCGTGCAGGAAGAAAGTTTTCGAGTTGAGTGTTTATTAAGCAAAATAACAGCCACATCTCCAGGATTTTTCTCCCCCCTTTTACTGTCTGTGAATTGTAAGTCTCTTAAAGATTGTTTTGAGGAAAACACTTCACAGTGTATTTGCTATAGATGAGTAAAGTGGACTGTCCCTGACTGAAAGAAGCTCCAGAGCGAAGGCAGAGGAGCTGTTTCACCCTGCAGGTTAGAGGGATGACTGGCACGTAAGAGTAGGTAGGACAAGAGGGTCTTTTATCTGTATTTTTTTTTTTAATCCTGTTGCTTGAAGCTTATTTAGATGGCATCTAGAGTTGATGGTGGAAAGCAGAGCAGAGGCTCCTTGCTAAAGCAAGTACAGCTGCACAAGGCAGCTCTGTGCTTGTGTGAAAGGGAATCTGGTGGTCATAGATGCTCGGGCTGGAAAGAGAGGGATGTAAGTAAAATCCCAGTGCTGACGTCCTACCATGACCATTCCACAAGAATCTAGGCACATACTCAAGAGATTTTGCACCAAGGTCCTTGTGAAGTTATAGCTGTGAAGTTCAGTTTTCTAGGCTTGAGGAAAGTTTGGAAGTGGTGAAGAGCCAGAAAAGTAAAAATAATGGAAAGTGGGTCTACAGAAAAAGGAATTGATTCTTAGTGAAATGGAGGATGAGCAGGTTACAAGTTCCAGATTATTAACATCTTTACTGGATATCATAATACTGGTTTTCTGAAAGAAAATGGGTAATGTGAAAGGAGTAAAAATACACGACTCTTAACAACAATTACTGCAGGTTTGTTCTACAAATCAAAACGTAAGTCTGTCTGACTTTTTTCACATGGAAATAGTTCAGCTCTGGCACTTAAAATGAAGTGCTAATTATGTATCTTTCTCTCACTATTTTGGCATGTATGTTCTTAGTATTGAAAACACGCACGCAGCGTGGTAGGTGCAGCATCCCTCCCTGCCCTAATCTGTGTGTAAAATCCACCCTTAACAGGTTAAATAAAAGGTGTACGCAATATCACCTTTTTTAAGTCGTCATTCCCCAGCAAGCAACATTTATATACCTTCAGTACCTGGTTTTGTATCAATTTTAGCCTGTACCAAATTTGTCCTTATGGACAACCTGCCTGTAGCTGACATTGAACACCAGAGGTGAGGAAGATGCACAAAGTTTCTCACCTGTTTTTCAGCTCTGTTTGTGAAACCATGCCTGGTAACTTAAGGGCCAGCCAGGCCCTCAAACCATAAAATACCTTTTTTTTTTCTTACAGACTTTGTCCCTTGGGCCTCTGACAATAACCTTTGTGACCATATTCCACAGAACTTCCATGTGATACCCAGAGATTGGGTGGTCCCAAGGACCCCCCTCCCCTGTTGTATTGCACTTATTGTATTTCCCTCTATAGGTAGCCCATGCCCCATCCTCCAAGGGGAAATAAAGGGAGGGAGGAGGAGGAAGACAAGCAGATAGTATAATCGTGTGAACCTTGATTTCCTAAGCAATTAGACAAAAGCCACTGCCAGAGAGAAGAAAATATTTGAGAGATCATCAGAGCTTGGCAATAGGTGAAGATGTGGTACGTTACACCTTCCTTTTTCAGTCTTCATTACAGAACACCTCCCTCCCCATAAGTGCTGACAGCTCTGGTGTGTGACAAGGACATTATTTCTGGGTGCAGAAGAGAAAAAGAGGGACAGGTAAAGAGAGAGGAAACAGAGGACAGCACAGGCAGGACACAAGTGAATAAGAAAAATAATATCACCATGTTTTCTCATTTAGAAGATACATCATCCCAAGCTAAATTTCTTTATTAGTTTGTAATGATGAGAGGAGACAAGCCAAGAACATGTGAGCAGATTATTTTTTTTTTTTTACTATAAAAGTGAAATCACATTTTTCATCAGCATTCTGCAATTTTAATCCGATAACTTTTAACCTGACTTATTTGTATAGAGAGTGAGGACACTGACTCTGCTCAGGCACAAGTAAAATCAGAAATTTTGCAGGTTTAGAGGCTTTGGAAAGAGGGTTGAAAGGGCCGTGAGGTGAAAAGCAAAATTTCACTTTTGGTGATGCTTGCCCTGCGCACAAAGGGTTTGGTGCAAATGGTGTTACACACATTCTAGAATAAGAACATAATGGGTCGGAGGAAAGAGTCACACCTAGGTTTTCTGTGTCATTTATAGTGAACATTTCATCATTAGTCTGGTGTGAAAAATGGGCACACACGTTTGTGTGTGCCTGGGAATATCAGGAATATTCCCACATGTGGAAAATGTAGCCTGTAGAGTTAATAGTGTTCATATACTGGGAGAGACCTTAAAAAACTTTGTCCCTGTGTTCTCCATCAATTCAGGATTTGGGGAGAACTGCAGATTTTTAAGACTAAAAAGCTCTTTAGGCATTCTACTCCATTTATTTAATTTTAATATATTTATCTCTTTATTCAACTTGATATGTTGCATTCTGACTGAAATGTGCCTTTCAAAAGTGGCTTTGTTCTGAAGTCACCCAGACACATACTCCAGTATATCCCCGTATGGTTCTTCTCGTGTGCCTGACACTCTTCATATCCCACCCTGGACAATTTGCTGCCAGTTTCCAGGGTGAGTGTTGTAGTTTTAGCCTGGTCCTCATCACTCCTTCCTCGTCACACCTTTCTCCATTGAGACGTCACTTCCACGATGTGTTACTGGTGTCCAAAAAGCTGAAGCTTATGCGGTATGCTTATAAACCATGTTGTGTATCTGTATGATTATAAACTGTTTGTTTTTTCCCCCGCTTGTGCATATGAAAACTTGTGTTCTTACCTTTTTGGTGCACTTTTAAAAAGAATTCCTGGTCCTTCCTTCTGCGTGCAAAGACCCCCTGCCTGCCCTGCTCCCCCTTCTTCCCTGGTTGTAGAAGTTAAGTCCATAACAACTGAATCATTCTTACTGTACAATATGTATTTTAAAAATATTTTAAAAGATAATTTTAGTCACAGAATGATTTTCGTGAGGAATTATGCATCATTGCACATTGTACTTGTGATTTTATACAACATAATTACACCTTCTATTGACAGTTTTCTCTGCATTAATGGTAATTATGTCATTTAATGAAATTACAGTAATTGCATTAAAAAAACGATAATCTGGTGCAAATTAAAAGGATATATTGACTGGAATTTTTACTATCATATATATATTTTTTTAAGTTTGCATGATAGTTGCAGGAGACATTGACAGGATCAGGCAAATGGTGGGAAACCAGCCACCATAGCACCTCTGGTGTGACTGGCATTGCTCACTGCTGATTTCCTTCAGGGTCCCTGCACACTCACCCGTGCCAGTACACTTCATTTTCACTGGCAGCATGTCTCACTACATCAGGTTTAGGCTTTTTGCTAATCAAGGCTGCTGCCAGGTTGGGTACAGGTGGGAGCTATTTTTCAGGCTCAGCCCTAGCTGGCAGCCTGGGTTGGCCAGACGAGGAATTGAGCATGCATAGGCAGTATTTATTTATTTTGCAGTGACATTGCAGTGTGTTCTGATTAATTATTTTATGATGGGTTAGTACCGGGAGGAAAGGAAGGAATGTGTGGTGATGCAACGTAATGTGTTCAAAAAGTGGAGTTTCTGGTCAGGCTGCCTGGAACTATTTAATGATGGGCAGCTGGGAAAATGACAGGCATGGAATCATTTTGGAGCAGTTTGGGCTTCCCAAAAAGCCAGCTGATGCAAGAGCAGGGAAGCCCTGCAGGTTGTGGATGCCCAGCAGAGCTGCTGGGGGTTGTGGATACAGCAGGAAACCCAAACTTCAGCTTTTGAGCTCCTTGCTGCAGAGGTGAGATTTTGGCACCCTTCTCTGCTTTGTAAATCCAGAGGATGCCCTGTTTTTTGGTGGGGGCCTCTTGGACTGTGGGAACTGGAAGCCTAAGGAGTCACATTGCAGTTGGGTGAGGCTGCACGTATGGGCATCACTGCCCCAGTTTGCTCCAGTGCTTATCTGGGAGAGCAGCAGAGGGATAGTTTAGACTCTGCAGCCCATGAACTTCTGGGCATCTCTGCTGAATGTGCCATTTCGCACGCTGCCACTTAAGCTTGAGATATGGGAGCTGGATCTGAGCCCAGTTAAACTAATATCACAGAGGAGACACCAACCATCTTATTAGACATGAACAGTTTTTAATCTTTGTTGAGCTGTGCTATATTTATACTGATGACCTACAGGCAAAGGGCAGTTAGCTTGTTGATGGCGTCCTTTAAAATTGCTAATTGTGCATCAGTAAAAGGGAAATAATCTTTTCCCTCAGGGAAGATGTTTGTTAACCCAAAATCCAAGCCTTCCGGAGTTTACTTGGGGTAAATCTTTCATTGTGCATGTGGACAAGTGTCTCCTGGTTAGACTTTCCCAAGAAAACACAAAATGTTCCAGTCCTGTTTGTACTAAGCACAATTCAAGCCCAGACTTGACAAGAATATATGTGTAAAATATCCAGTTTAGCTTGTGCATTGTTTTACAATACAAAATGATTTTTTTTTTTCTTCCTAATTGGGAAGGGAGTTATAGATCAATAAGGGGAAATTCTTGGGACAAAATTTTCACAGGGAACATAAGGAATCTATGGAGAAAGGAGACCGATAACAGCTCTGAAAGCCAAACAACTGAGCATAGAGATTGAGTCACCAAATATCTCTTGGACCTCTGGCCAACCGAGTGGAGGATAGAGAACGATTTTCACTGAGACTTTGCTCGTGATTTACAAGTAGATGATAATAAACCACTTTTCTGTAGGGTGGGTAAGGAAGATGTACTCACATGAGCTTCCCTAAAATCTTTCTTATTTCCCCCTGAATTGTCTGCTAATTTTGAACAAGCCGTTCCCTGACACAAAGCACAAACCACCCCGCCATGACTACATGTGTCACTGATGAGTAGTGTATAGTCTTTTTTTCCTCCCCCCCTTCTTTTTTTTCATCCTCATAGCTGAAGATGAAATATAAATCATTGTTCCCAAACTCTTCGGGAACAGCATTAAAGTAATGGTAGATTAAAATGTCTCCACATTAAAAAAGCTAAATAAAATGAATAGATGTAATCCTAAAGCGAGAAGAATGAGTATTCTTCAAACGCTGAATAGGGAACTTGGAAAAAGAAAAAGCTTTAAAAAAAAAAAAAAAAAGTATTAATGCAAAAGAGATGGTCTTTACTTCCGCTTTACTGTAGCGCTTTTGCTAAGGGCTTTTCTCGCTCATTTGCAGCTTGTGTTTTGCTCCAGTTTTAAAGAAGCAATCAGCAAAGGGACGAACAGTTCCTATTTGGATAGAGGAGCTGTAAAATAACAGTCTGGTGTAAAAAATTGTTCATATTTAAGGCTAGAGCTGGTGCTAGAGGAGCAGTGAAAGGCAGGGTTTCAGGAATTTGACCTAATAAGTAAGTAATTCTTGAGAGCCCCTAACTTTTCTTCTCCTCTGTAAATCTCTGGCAAAGGCACATCTTTAGAATTACTGTCTCGAACTCCACTGAAGAGGCTGGATCAGAGGTATGTTTTTATTTCGAGCTATTATATCCCAGTAAAAGTGTTTTCCTAATGACGGAGGAAACGTTTATGTCCTGCTCCCTCCACGCTGCTTGTGGCAGCGCCTGTGAAAAATTCCCCCTTTGTGCCTGCAAAGCCGTCAGGAGCACGTTACCTGACACATGCAAGTGACGGCTCAGATGAGAAACAGGCTTCTCCAGACAATTAAATGAGATGGTTTTACCCTTCTCACAGCAATTTTTGCATTTCCAGCATTACTCTTCTGTGGTTGAGGGGAATACGATTTAAGTTTGAGATCCCAGGTTTTGCTTTGCTGCAGCAGTTAAAATTCCTGGAATAGCAGCAGTGATGCTGATGATGCTGAGAGACACACAGCAAAGTAAACACGTTATTTCCAGCTCTTTCGAAAATGCAAGAACAAACAAGGACAAAGTTAATAAGGAAATAACCACTTAGAGGCTTACAAACATGATAAGCAAAATTTAAAAAACAAAGTTTGGAGCTTTGGAGTTGGGGTGAGCTGGAGCTGAGCAGAGACCAATACAAATGTCCTTTTTAACTTTAAAAGTGATAGATGGTCTTATGTTTCCAGATCAGGGATTTGGGGAATTTGCCTTTTTACCAGTTAATTTTTCCAAAATAAAAATAAACCCGTATTTTGCTTCTGAGGAGTAATACTCATTGCCTATTGGTCTCTTTAACAAGTCACTTACCCTATATAGTCTCTTGCTTTTGGGACTGGGGAGCTTCCTGTTAAATTAAGTCTGTGCTGTGCTCATACTTTTGAGCAATAGTCGTGCTTTCTGTGGGCTGTGCTCAAAACTTGCGTGCATCGCACAGGAACAATTCCCTCGTGTGGTAATGAGAGGCTCAAATCCCTGCCTCTCACTCTGTAATTGCGTTGTGTCGTTTTTACTCTGATAAAGTTTTTTAATACTTTTTAATACCTTGGGTTTTGTGTGTTAAACTTTATAGTCCAAGTATTCAGGTAAAAGCCCAGATCTGTGGGAGGATAAGTGTCTGTTCTGCTGGTCAGTGGGAATGTGCAATAAGGAAGAAATTCAGCTTTGTTAGAGTATATTGATGTAGCCCTAGAAGGTGCCTGCGCTGAGATACATGGATCTGTTTGTCTGTCTGTCTCCAGAACTGGATTAGAAACATGTAGTTTTCATCTGTTTGGCTATCAAGTGACAGCTCACAAAAGCAACCCCAAACATGCAAATGTTTTATCTAATTAAAAAAAAAAAAAAAGGCACTAATGAGAAAGGGCTCTTTATAGCTAAAACCTGGACTAAATGCGTCTGCAAGCAGTTCCGACTGGCTTTCTGCTGGAGTTGTGACCTGTTGGAGAACTCTGCTCGGTGCTTGCATTCCAGCTAATTTGATATTGCTTTTTTTTTTTTTTTGTGGTCGAAGCTTTGTAATTTGTTTCGAAGTTGTCATTTTTATTAGTCTCCCTGGCTGATCTTTTTGGGCTCTCGTCAGGTGGTGGATGTTCTCCATTGTCTGCCTGGGCTTGGCAAGCTGTAGGTCCTTTTATTGCCATATGACGTGGGCGTGCTTGCAGCAGTAGCCTGTAATTATACCCACCACAGGTGACAGTTACAAGAGGGCTTTGGTAATAATTTTAGCTGCCTGATCTGATGTTTATGAAGAGCGAACCCTCTTTGTGGTCTGGCTGGAGTTTGCTATATTGTTTTGTACTTTAGCTGTTTGATTTATGAAGCCCTCTTTTTTTCTTCCCCCCCCTCCTAATATACAACATCTTGTGTCTTTTGAAGTTCTGAAGTTTTGTAAGAGATTATTGTTGATATTATGCTGGTTTGTATTTTTTTCTTTTTCTTTTTCTTTTTTTTTTTTTGGATATCTTTATTTTGCTGTGGCAGGGTAAAATAGTACTGTTGCTGGTTTTGTTTTGTATATTTAACATTGCTGATCTCCTGTTTCTACCCGCTCGTTAGCAGATCTGGTATGTTCTTCTAGCTGTGAGACTAATCACAGATTAGCATTTAATTAGGAGGGTTTCTTTTGTCTTTGATTATTATTTAACTGTTTTATAAAATCTCGAGTTACTGCCCATGAAAGCAGCACTGGCTCCATTGCTCAGATGAAATTGCAAAACTTGCATATGCCAAAGGTGAATTTAGCTCGTGATTCTGTTACCTTACAAACCTACATCCCAATGTAGGGAATTTACTACCAAAAAATGTGGGAAAGACTGAAGTGCAAACTGCCTGAACGCTGCCTTTATTCTCTATTGGTGCCTTTCTTATTGCAGTTTCAGGTTCTTTGGAGGAACTTCAGATTAAATGTCTTGAGCATCTTCTGAATTTTAAGAAAACAGTCATTTTTAACTCTTATCAATTGACTGGTATGTTGAAAAACAAGAGGAATTTATTTGTAACTATTTGCTAGCTTATCTGGTCCTAAAGAGGTGGTATTCCACGTCAGGATCCATGTACTTATTTTCCCCATTTGCCTATTGCCTTTTCTGAAAGTTCACTTTATTCATACGTTAGAAATTGCATAAACAAAGATGAAATCAGTATTCTAAGTTTAATGAATGCTGCATCTGTGTGAGACTCGTTACTTACCCACTACTGTTGGAAATACCAGAATTTGAGAAGCTTTTGTGTAAAATTCACAAAATTTGGCATGGATTTGCACTATGAAAGCTGTATGGAAAAAAGACAGCTCAGTCCAAACAAACAAAAAAAAGTAGAAACTCGTGGTATCTATTATGAAAAGGAAGTGAAATTGTCATTAAAGGTAAAAATCCTTTACTTTCTTAGTGTGCACGTTTTTCCCCCAGAACCTCAACTGTATTGATTTTCTTTCAGTCAGGATCTGCTTGATTTTGTCTCGTTATTCACATTACCTTGACCTGGCTCCTCTTAGAAACTACTTTAAAGCACTTAGTGTTACAGGAAGGTTGTAGATGTTGCCTATGATCTCTCTTGTCATCAGTGGAGCAACCTCATCAGTATTTTGGGGGGGTGGGGGTGTTTCTTCTTTTTTTAAAAAGTTTAAAAAATTAAAACCCCTTAGTTTTTAACACAGATGTAAGCTAAGAACAGGACATTCCCTTGAAACATATAGACAGTTTTTATTTTTCTGAAATGAAGGAATAAGCAGAGACATGTCTGTGAGTGGTTTAAATCACTTTAACTCCATTAACCTCAGCAGACTGATGTTATTTAACATCGGTTAAAAATCTCCATCCTCATTTTGGGGCAAATCCTGTGTGAAGAGAGGAGAAAAGACCTGTAGGTGGCGACGGACCCTCAGGAATGAGCCAGCTCTGGCATTTCAGGCTTTTGTCAGATTTTTCTGGCAGGTTTTCTTCCTCTTGCTTGAACTATTTTATTTTTAATTTAATTCACCCGTTCTCCCAGTGCTAATCTAGCGCTAGTTGCAGAAATCTTGACAACTGGAAGAAATTCCCTATTTGACGGTAATGCAACATTTTGGCTTTATGATGGAGACAGATGCACCTTGAGGGGTTTCTCTTGAAGTGTTCTACTTCTTGTGGGGCTTTTTTCTTTTTTTGAGTGAGAAAAGTTGTATCCTTTACAAGATTTGAAATAAAAGGGGGTTAGTATAGAAGCTACAGAGCAAATATATATATATATTTTTAAATTGTTCTCTTTTAGTTTTTCTTCATTAGCAACTAAGGTTTGTTTTGACTGACAGGTTAGTCTTAAGAAACCAGGAAGTTCTCAGGTTCTTTAAGGATAATAATGAAAATAAAAATACCCCAAACCAGAATATGTCCCCTCCATTTCTTTTTTTTTTCAGCATTCATGGGGTAACAAAGCTGGAACAATGGGAGAACTACAAAAGCCCAAAAATCTGCTTAAAAAACAAACAAACCAACAAAAAACAACCAAAACCTGTCAGTTAATTATTACTAAATTTGACTACTTCCACAGTAAAGGATTACACTGATACCAGTAGCATCAATACAGTTTTGATCGCTTCCCCCACCACTTCATGAAAATTAAATCTGTTAATCTTAATTGTGACATCTACACTGCAGTCAAGCTTAGCTTGGTTTCAGTTATTTTTTTTTTTTTCTTTTAAAGGCAGTGCTATGATTACGGGAAGTGTTAATAAATATGTAAAACATGTAGTGTTTTGTCCTAGTCTAATATGCTGGTTTATTTTAGCCTTAATATTACCCATGTATAATCAGCATGTTTACTGAAAGGCGAGTGTCATATGTGAGCAAAAGTCTCCACTCAAACAGCTTTTATTTGCTCTCTTAGCTCAGGTTCAGAACTTTCTACTTGCTTTTTGGGAGAATTCGCTGTCTTTTGTACTTTCCTTCAGCTTTCATCTTTTAATGGAACAGAGGAGCTGCACAGCTCTGTATCAAAGCCAATTGTCAACTTTCATTAGATGGATTCTATTGTTTGTTCAGATTAGAAATAACTGCATTACACTTTGAAGGCTTGTTTGTTTTTAAATATACTAGGTATATGTGACCTTTTTGTCATTTGCGATGCACTTGGCTTGACAAATTTTGAGATACGCATTTAAGCAGCAGCAGCAAAAACTATTTGTAATGCGGGTACTTCACGAAAGGCACTTTTTGTAGGTCTAGAAAAGTAAAACAAAACCCTGCGGCTAATAGAAAGAATTAATAGATTAATGTAAGGTATTGTTAATTAGCACTGTCTGTCAAAAATATTGCATGGGGGAAGAAAATCACTGCTTAGTGAGGCTGCAGCACCCGATTTTAGCAGTGGGTGGGAATGCATTTAGCTGGGTTTAAAACCCTGTTATGCATTGTCCATATGAGAAAGGTTCAGACGTGGCCTCTGTCAGAACACGATGACACAAGGAAGTCTAATTCCATTAATAAAATAAACTAAGCAATTTTTCTTAAAGTGTTTAGAATATTAAATGGGAAATGCATAATTGGTACAGTGATATTAGCTGCTTTTTTTTTTTTTTTTAATCTATCTAACATGCCCATCAGGAATTAGATGATGGTTTGTTCTAGCAGTTAAGAAAACTTCCCCCGATACTTCGATGTCCACATTTGGGAAAATTATGTGCAATGATATATTTCAATTTCCTTAATAAACTAGACCTGTTTTCCTAATTCCCTTTCCATCAAGTCCCTCCACAGGGGTTAAGAAATGAAGTATTTTGAAATTATCGTCAGATAACTGTTCCTATGAATAAAGAACTAGTCTATGCTTTTTAAAAAAAACAGATTTATGTTGCAAAGCTGGGAAATAAACAGAAAGGAAATATGAGGTTAATAAAAATGAAGACATTTTGCAGGGCTACTCTGGATTGTTTAATTTTTTTTTTTTTTTTTTTTTCCTGGGAAGTAGTACTTCTGTAACAGCACGCATTGCGATGTCTTTCTTGCTTTTTATTTTCAAAGTTGTATGAACGCTGGCAGAGATCGTGGTGCTTCAGTGCCCAGTGAATACTGTCCTACCCACTGATACCTATAGTAACACATATGGAGTGACTATGAGATCAAATGCTCTGGTTAAAAAGCCTTAGGGAAGCATTATGTGTCTGAGGTCTGATCTATTGTCTGGGAGGTCGGAGAGTGTTAATGCACTCTGCAAAGATTAGAATCCCTCTCTAATTGCTCCAACACTTCCTTAAAGGATTTAAACAGTCAGCAAAGGTGATGCTCCTTGTCAATTTTTGTCTTCTGACAGCCGTTGAAGTTTATCTGTCTTTCCGCAGAGACCACTACATCACGTAAACCAGGCAACGTCAAAAGCGTGAACCCTGAATTAGGACTGAGAGCAACGAATACCATTATTTACAGCTTCGTTATTTCAGCTTTTAAATACTTTAAGGGTTGGGGACAGGATTGCTCTTACATGCCAGGCCGTTTACATTTGGTGATGGGAGCTCTCAAAGTCCCACAAAAAGTTTAACTTTGCTAATTTGATGAAAAGTGACCCTTCTAATTCTGAAGTGGATCATGTTATTGTCTGGGTCCCTTAGAGCCCTTAGAGATGCTCTCCCACCACATCTCTGTGGTATCAAGTCAGCGCATGTACCAGCCAATGCTGTTGTGTTAATGCCACTTATTTATTATTTCTCTTGGTTCGTAGAACCTAAATCATTATTTAAAGAAAAAAAAAAGTCTGATAGCGCTCGTGCAGCAAAGTTTTGCTGCTGCTTAACCAGTGTGTCCACACTGACAAGTACCTGACCCCCACCACTGGTTTTACAAAGCAAAATAGGAATTTGTTCAATGGATCAGAACCACTTAAAAAAATCAGATCATTATTTTGCAGTCTAGCTGTTTGAAAAAATAGTCTTGCTGCTGATTTAGAGGACTGACCTATTATAGCGGCTTATGTTTGCAAAAGATGCTTCTTTTGCTTGGAAAAGCCCTTTAAAAGCAGGGGATGAAAAAAGGTGAATGTTACTGAGAAAGGAGAAGGACGTCTCAACCCCCAAAGAATTTGGAAGATTTAATATTTCTGTAACAAGGCCGTGGTCTCTGTTCACAGTAGGGTAACGTTATTGTAAAAAAAGTGGAATTTGAACCATCTTTTTAAACATGTCCGTTCGTGTTTCACAGACAGATGTGTGTCGTGTTTCACTGCAGCTCACGCAACATGACGGGTCCTGCCAAACAGAGAGCCATCCTGTAGCTATTTTTTTCTGGTGGATCCGAAGCTTTTTAATTTGAGATAGTGTCTGTGTTTTTGCTAGTCTTGCAGCATCTAAATATGTTGGTGTATGTAATCCATTTCATGCATATAAATGTATAAATATGACCTATATAAATATACATATATTTAATGCCTCTTTTCTAGACTTTGAGCAGATGACTAATACAGCTGTTCGAAGGAGAAAAGGATTTTTTTTTTAAAAAAAAGCCCTCTTGGCTCTGAATCGGAAATTGAGGAGCAGAATTCATCAAGTGTATTCTGATCATTCTCACATGGGTAGTTCCTCCTTCCCTTCCTGCATAGCGTGTTCCTTTGCACTGTTGCTATATTACATGAAATGTTTCATCTGTATATAAAAATTAAAAATTCAAACAAAAATCTGGCCCACATGAAGAACAGGCCCTTTGGGCATATGGTTCATTATGCATATTCGTTTAATTACTAAAACACTTGGGATGTCTCTACTGCCCTTGCTTTCAACTTGCAAAGTTGGATCTGTTCTGCAGCACAGAATATATTGAACAGGCATGTGTCATAAAGGACTTCAGTTTTCTCCTACTTAAAACTCTATATAATGTTCTTGGCTGGATTTTTAGAATTTACTGAATATTAGTTCAATCCACTGCATCAAAACAGCAGTTTGGGAACTCTTTTCGCTTAACGCCTTCTCTAACCCCAAAAAGGCAAGTTTTACAGTGGTTAGTTCAGAGTTGTGTTTAGGATTGAAGTAACGTGATACTAAGGATTTAGATTTCAGGCACATTCCCACAAAGCACCTAAAGTCGCATGTTGAAGCCGTATAACTTTTATTAGCTAAGAAGGGATTGCTGTGATAGTGTGACTTTAATTGATTTTCAGGGCAAACAGGTGGTGATGGTTTAGGCATCCCCTAGTCTCCTGCCACTCCTAATTTGGAACTGCACATATAATAGCTTTATTAAAATAAACAATCTTCTGGCTTTAGTTTTACCTGAACAGCTGCCTGAAATTGCAGGAGTCTTGCAAGGTTTTTTGTTTTGTTTTGTTTTTTTAGATCGCTCTATATTTTGGAAAGCAAGATGCTACAGGGCTGCTAGTGGAAAATCTCTATTACATAGTCACGCTGTCAATACTTAGGATTTTTTTGTGTCGCTGCTGTTGTTGCTAGCTTACAATAGTAACATATTTAGGGTATAATTACAGTGAGTCTCCCAGTCATCTTCATGCAGTTGTTCTGTAATGAAGCAATTTTGTCACACAGCAGATTATGGACCTGCTGAAATTGTTTAAATGTGTTGTAATCGCTGTACTGGGTGTCCAGGGTGTGTGTCAGGTGTGTGAGGGAATGGGGTTTAGTGATGATATTTGCTGTCTTCTCGACTTTGGGAAATGGGTCTTGGGGAGATGAACAGACCTTCTGGGCTCTGACTTGGGGCTGCGGAGGAGAATCCCATGAGTACAGCGTAAGGAAGGAGAATAATCTGAAATTCTCTGCCTGAAAGGATATCATCTTACTGCTTTATATGTGTGTCATAAGCGATTTAAAATTTCCGGTTTCGTCATCTGTGTTTACTGGGATTTTTTTTTTTAATTTCTAATTTTTTTTTTTTTTTTTTTCTTTTTTTTTTTTTTTTTTTATATTTTTTTTTCTTTTTTTTTTTTTTTTTTTCTCCTACTGCTATGTTTCAGTCTGGAAACATTTCTGTTCCTGGAGGCTTCTGAAAAGAGGGTACCAGACAGTTTTACAGCATTAGTGTGTACAAGCATCTATTTCTCATTTATGTGGGTTTACTGAAACTCGTTTGTTTGGGTTTTATTTCCTTTTTTTTTTTTTTTTCCCAAGCCATATTTGGAGACTGCCAGGGAAGTAAGCTCATGTGTGATCCTCCTGCCACTGAACACTGAATTAAGTCTAATTACATTTTACTTGCTTTATTAGAGAGCCCTTTTTCCTTTACTCATTCAGCTCTAATACAACTCTGATTGTGAAGGAAGAAGACATTAATGTATTTTAAATGGCTTGTTTGTGCCTCCCGTTTGCTGCCAACTGGAACCCAATGTTGAGAGCCCAAAGTTAAAGAAAATTTCCACCAAATACTCTTTCCACTCGCTGTACAATTACGTCACCATCTGACCCTCACTGCTAATGTTTCTCACGGTATTAACAAATATGTCTCCAAAGTAAGTGGACATTTATCAGCTCAGCTAATGATAAATTTTTTCATGACCCTTTTAAGGTGTTCACCTTATCCAGAATAAATAAAATTAACCTACATTTTTGCCTCCTTTTAAATAGCACAGATATTTTTTTCTGACACTTTTGGGAAGAATTATTTACAATAAGATCAGGCTTTTAACTTGCATAATGCCTTTCTTCTCTGCAAATAGATTGCTGTATGAGAGTAATTCCAAAACTATGACCCTGCTGATAAACAAACCAAAACATTAGAGATAAAAATGACCATTTAATTTAGCTACAATATAAAACAACATATTTTCTTTTTTAGACATGCCAGCCCCACTTTATTCGAGGACCTTCCCCCACTGCCTTTCTCTGTGATAGTTACCCCTTTAGAAATAACATGCAGATTTATTCCCTTGACCTGCTCCCAGCAGATTACCCCAAAAGATAGAAAACTGTTGTAATATTTTTTCCCCGTTTTTTTGTTTGGTTGGTTTGTCTTGGGGTTTTTGGGAGGTTTTTGTTTGTTTGTTTGTTTTTCAATTTTAAGCTTTATTGCTTGGGGGTTTTAACTGTATTTTACTTGGCACAGGAGATGTAAAATATGTTAGATAAAAGCATGAAGGAAAAATTAGAGCACTCAGCACGCCAGTAAACAGCTATTTCTTCAGTGTCTGCAGCCTAAAAGGATTTGAAGTCTTTAAACTATTGTACAGACATAAATATAGAGCCCAAAATTTGTGTTGCAGTTGGTTTTGTTTTGATTAACCTCTTTTGGGGTTAGGGATAAAGAGAAAGTAGCAGCCTCAAGACTGTAAAGAGGTGCCCATTTGGACTCCTGGTGGGTTGTTAGACTTTGGCATCTAAATGTATTTGTCTTAAAGGACAAAGATGACACCCCCAGAACACACCCCTCTTTTGTGTTGAAAATTATCATCAATGCTGACCAGTTTGACAGATAATCTTCAAATGCCTGAAATGCAATATATAGGTGTTAACTTGTACATAGACTTAACAGGTGATACATTCAGTGAAATAAACTTGAACCAAGTGGCTTTTCCCTGACCCATCTTATAAAGGAAGTTCTCTAAGGGTCTTGTTTTTAATTTCCTAGGCTGACTAATCTCATTGATATAACCAAAATAATCAAAATAAAAGAAAATCCTCACTTTTTAATTAGTTTGGTTTATATTTTGTTCTTTTTTATCTCTTTCTGATTCCAGGCATTGTTATGAATAAAGAATAAAGCCATTGAACATGTTAAGGACAAAAATAGTTGAGGATCAGAGTGTGGACATTTTGTAAGTGTTTGCAGTCTGAAGTGTAGCATCCCAGCCTTCCCTGACGGAGTTACCAACGGCAGTGTCCCAAGAGGGTGGTGGAGAACAGATTGGAATATTGTCAACTCTTCTGCGACTTTTGCAGAATAACATATTTTTTTCTTAAAGCGCCATTTCTTAGAGTGCTGGGATTGCACATGAATCACAGCTTTCATTTAAAACACAAATGAGTTTTCAACTTCCTAGCAGCAGCAAAGAAAATGAGATCCCCCTGAAGAGTCTAAACCAGACAGTGATAAAAAAGGCCCTAACACAAATTGACTTAAACAGTATGAGATTTTTTTCGTATGTTCTTTGGGGATTTTTTTATTGGTTGTTTTATGTCTTATTTTGTTGGAGATGGGGGACAATGGGTTTTTTTCTTTTCTTTTCAAATGTTGAAACTGGTGTTAAAATTGTGACCCTGAGAGTATGATTCCCATCCTCCTGCCTCCTTTCTTTGAAGACTCTATTCTGTTGCTTCCTTTCCTTATTGTATCCTCCTTGTTCCATCCTCCTTATTCCACCCATGACGCAAATTGTTAAGTACAAGTTGGGTGTTTCAGGTTTTCCTCCCAACTTAACCTCCTCCTGGGCCACTATCTCAGCAAACCGCGATTGGGACAAGCTAGGGGTGGGACCTTTGGGGACAGGAGCAGGAGGTAGCTTCACAGCTGTGTCATTTACCTCATGCAGACAACTGAGGTGGGAAAACATAGCCTTGTTGTTCCCGTCACCCAAAGCATCTTCTGGAGNAACAAAAAAAAAAAAAAAAAAAAAAAAAAAAAAAATCAGCTATATCTACACGATAGTAAATTGTACAAACATATCCTTTATTCCTACTTCTTAATTCTGTGCGGTCATGCATGTAATACAGACAGAGTTATTTTAGGACACAATTTGATGGTTTGGTTTGGTTTTGGGGTGCTTAGGTGAATTTTTAAATTTTGTGCCTTTGGTTTTAGATTCCAGCTGTGTTTGCCCTTGCAACAGAGCGCTTGAGCTAAGATTTTTGCCTGTGATACACTGTTAAAAAATTAGTAACTTGTACGCTGATGTGTGGAGCAATGCAGAGATAATTTGTAACATGGCATAAATATTTAAAGATCTCTATTCTTTCGGATAATTTTTGATGTTAGTCATTGCTGCTCAATACAGCGCATGTTTCATACCAGTGTTGAGATGCTCTGTGTTCTTTTGCTGCAGACACAAAAAGCAAATTGAATCTAAAGAAAATAGGTTTCTTCTGACAGTGCTGGTTTATTTAAGTATAATTTATCTTCTTGCCATGTTCTTCATTATTGCATCACAATGAGAGAGCAACTCTGCTCATGACTGACCTCTCCTTGAGCTCCAGCTTGGTGGCTATGAGGTGGCAGAGGAGCCATGGCACACTGAGAGCATCATATAGATACGGGAAGGAGAGTTTTATTAATATTAAGAATGATTTTGGAATGCATCTTTGGAAGAGGATCTGTTCTTAAAATAGAAAAAAAAAAAGTCTTTAGGACAAGGACTTCAGTGGGAAATAAATTCTATACGTGCTATATGCCTGCCTCAACCTTTATTTGCCATGCCCTGAGGTGAGGCTATAGTAGACATTTCCAGAATTGTTATAGGCTTCTTTTTTTTTCTTTAATATTCTCACTAGTCCAATGCACAAGCCTCGTTGCTGTGCTCACATCAGGCAGAGCCCACGCTGTGTACCCTGATTTCAGCATGGGCTCAGTGCTGACACGTTCCTGTGTCCCTGTTACCTGTATCTGGAAGGATACCTCTGTATATACAGATATATATACACGTGTGTGAATTTCCTGCTCTATATGAGTGTGTTCATTCTCTCCCCTACTCTTTTACTCTCCTTTTCTAAGGGCAGGCATAAGTATCTGTCAGAAATGATTTGTTGTCAACAGGCTTATTACCTCCAAGGGATTTGAATGCCCTTTTGGGGACCCAGTATCTTATCTTATTGGCTAATATCCTGTATTTTGTTTGGGGCAGAGGGGCTGAAAGCTTAAAAAAAAAAAAACGTGCTAGAGAGTTTGTCCCTGAATGTTTAGGTGCAGAAATTTCTCCCCTTTTATAGAGTTAATTTGCGTGTACATGGCAACTTGTGGCTACCTAACCCAGAGATAAGCTAAAAATACGTAGTTCCTTTCCCCTCTGAATAAAGGGGAGCGTGTCTTTGTGTATCGAATCAAAATCAGTGTTTTGTTTTAGTTCAAGACATACCTTGGACGTTGACAGCAGTATCAGCTCAAGATTTTTTCCTGACTTCATGAATTGCATAGACCATGTTTATAAATTGCAAGGAAACTTTTGACAAACTGTTAGTATTTTATAATTCAGTTAAATTTTGTGTGGTTTTGAAACCTGGAGTTTCAAATAATATTTTTCACAGCTTTGCTGATGAGGCATTTCGTTAGCATTGGAGCCTGCACTGGCTGAGAAAATAACCTTTTACCATAGGTTCCTTGCATGCATTTAATCTCCTTTTGCTTTTATTTTTTTCCATCTGATGGAATGTATCCCTCTCCTTTTCCCATCACTATGTTTTCCAAGAATTATTCTGTCACACAATACAGCATCTTTTACTTCTCCACAAAGTCTTACCAGGTTAAAAAGAGCCTGGACTTCAGAGTTAAATTATAATTACTGTGTAGCAAAATTACACAGAAAATCCTATCTAATGCCAGGTTTCTAAATCTCTCAAAACTCTTCTGTCCCATGACTGTGGGTTTGCTGGTGACAAATGTTTTATGGGCATACTTTAGTAGACACCCGTCCAAAATCTGTTCTTAATAGTCAGATCCTAAATTGGAACCAGAGGGGCAGAAAAACCAGATTTGAAACGTGTTTCTAAGGGTTTGTTTTTACTTTCGGTTGAGACTGCCTTCTCTCATCTTTTGTACTGCTGTCAAAAGGGCCACTCTCATGGTTGTTCAAACTCCACGCTTCTTGACAGGAACAGTTGGATCCCTCTTCAATGATTTTTAGATGAAATGGCTTCTAAACCTCCAGAGCTTTAACTTGTAGCTATTAAGCCCTTTGAAATAGCAACACATTAATCAGCTGAAATCAAGTGGTCCTTTCTCCAAGGTTGTGATATTGCTGTTCTCTTCTAGGTAGTACTCTAGTCTAAATATTAGTTTCAAGAGCTCTTTTTGGTTGTTGTTTTCCCCCCCCAACCCCCCTCCAGATATGTCTATCTCATTTCT
Organism: Pampusana beccarii; assembly: GCA_013399365.1. NCBI lineage: Eukaryota > Metazoa > Chordata > Aves > Columbiformes > Columbidae > Pampusana > Pampusana beccarii. The sequence continues at coordinate 812,190 of VWYH01006111.1, read as the reverse complement.
GTTTCTATTTTGATCATTGTTTTATAATGCTGTGAATTGCACAGTTCTATAATAGACTTTTATACACTCAAATTGCATTAAAAGAAGTAACATCGAAAACTAGCTTCCACTTGTTTGAATTTTTTTAGATTTTTGGGGGGTTTTTGTGTTTTTTTGTTTGTTTGTTTGTTTTGGGGGTTTTTTTGTTTGTTTTGGTTTTTGGGGTGTGTGTGTGTGTGTGTATGGTGGTTTTTTTTATTTTTAGAAATTGGCTACTATGTTTTAACTTCTCTCATGCACAGTACAAAGCCCAGCAGAAAAGATGTCAATGACACCATGGATGATGTCTGACAGAACTTGGTCTGATTTTGATGTCAAATATTGTGGGGGGAAAAAAAAAAAAAAGTATGATTTGTTAAAAGCAGATCGTTTAAAACTGAGACTTGGATTCTTCTGTGACATTGAGCAAGTGATCTGAACCTGTTAATGACTTCCCTTACCAGCCTATGGATTAGGCTCCTTAGGGATTATAAGAAATCAGGATTTTGTTGCCTGCAGTGGCCATTGTGTACACGAGCAGCTGAACCATTCTTGAGTTTTGGCCAAAGATATTGCTAAGAAAATAATTTAGGGAGGGTAACGGAAGAGCTTCTCCCAGGCATGAGATATCAGTGGGGAGAAAATAAAAGCATACGTGGCTGAGAACCTTGGAATTTGAGGAGCGGGTGTCCATATCACAGGGCTGATGGTGGTGTAGTCAGTGTCAGGGAGCTGCGCGAGATTTGATAAAATACCACATGGGCCTGATTTGGAACTGCTTTGAAAGCTGGTGCTGCAGAACTACTCAAAAGGCTGTTAGAATGCAAACGTATTTCTATTCGCTTTATAAACACCCTCTGAACTTTTATTATGTACTGTATGTTCGTAGCAATCATTTCTCATACCTCTGAGGCAAAATAATTTCTGAATAGCTAGATCAATTTGTCTTGTGTCTGTTCCGTGTCACAGTAATGAAAGTTCCCTCTGCTGCGGCGGCACCGGTAAAGCGACTCTTCTTAAGGAGATGTGGGAGCTCTATCAGAGCATCGCTGTCTGAGTTATAACTCAGCGACTGATTAACCAGTCAGCATTAGAAAGGATGCGACAGTATGCCTCGGTTATCAATTTGAGACTGCAGTGAGATTTTGTAATTAGGTTTTAAGTTTTATTTAGGGTCTGAAACTTAATGATACACAAAATGTACTGTTGGATCTAAAATCACCAAGGTCCTGATTTTGTATCTTGCCTAAACGACCCGTGATTGCAAGGTTGTATTATACTTGTAACTGAGCGGAGTGATGTTGGTATAGGATGGTGACAGATGCACTAAAGTTGTTTCAAGTCCTGCAATTGAATGAATGAATGAAGAGAGGTTCTTCAAGAGCTTCATTGACTCCTGTAGGACTTTGCCTAGCTGACTGCTGGTGGAGTCTTTTTGCTGCATTAAGACCAAGTTTTCTAATACTCCAGGGAGATGATGTAAATACAACCTCCTCCAACAGGCTGAAGCAAATGGTTTGAATTAATACCTGGCAAAATGAATTTCCATGAAGGACTTTACATAAGGATCAGATGTATATTTATATGTGTGTGTCTGTTTTTATCTGTCTATACCTGAGGTAGATATCTGGATAGATATGTACAATAATGGGTCCTTGTTCTTTAAAGTGACATTTGAGGTGGAGCAGGAGCTGGTATCACCTTCACTTTGTCTTACAAAACAAGTAGTGATTAATCCAAGGGAGTTGGAACAGCTTCAGAGGAACTTGTTCACGTTAGAACTTTTCATTTATGGAAGACTTTTTAGCTTGGAATATCACGTTTTTTGAAGTCTTTATTAACTAAAGCCATGCAAGACTTCTGTAAGACAGGTCAAGAGCCATGCCTTGTTGGCCAGGATTCTTGTGTTTCTGTTGCCTTGCTTATGCATGAAATGTGACTGCTGGAATCATTATCACTTCTAATTTTTTAGTATGTTGAAAAGCAGGATAAAAAAGAAAAAAAAATAAATCAAAACCAAATCCTCTTCTATGTTCCCATGCTGCAAATCAATAGTATGGGGATATATTGTCTGGATGTCAGCCCATTTTATAAATGAATGTATCTCAAAGATTGTTTTACTGGCCTACAAATGCCAAGAACTGGATGACAGTCTAATTCCTTGCATAGCAACAGCTAACATAAAATCAGGTTCACTAGAAAATGCAACTGCTGTTTGGGCAGGCTTACATGTACAGTCATTGTTTCTTGTTTTATGTTTTGTAGATATTAAATGGCCATTTGTCTGATGTCAGACAAGTCTTTTTGTATAAAAGTTACAACAGCTGTTGTTTTGTAGGCATGTAAATTCTCACCCGGTTGAACGCATTGGGAAGTGCTTCTTTGGTACAGCATGGTTAGACTTTCAGGTTCATAATACAAAATACATTGCCATAAATATCCCATTTTGCAAGTACCAGCATTGCCTTTATATGTAGCGTCTGATGGGCCAAGAATGAAGGGAGGTAGACATCTAGCTTTCATGCTCACCCATAGAGTTTTCCTTTTGTTGCAGTTTGAGATACATTAACTGGATCTGACTAATTTTCGCCTACCTGCATTACTCTAAAAAAAGTGTGTTTGTTTGTTTGTTTCTTTCTTTCTTTCTGATCACTCTAGGTTCCTTTGGGGGAAGAAAAATCAAATAAATGTGTTTGTGCCTTGTCTTTAAAGGAGATCGTTTAAAATAGCTTCACGTTACTACCAGCATTAGGCAGTTCTTCTGGAAACACTCTGTATGAGTAGAAAAGGAAATGGGATCACAACATACATTTTATGGCAGTTCTGGATTTAGTTTATTGACTTTGTGTTGCCAGCCACTCCAAGTTTGGAGTCTGTTCAGGTATCATCGGTACTTGTAAGATAGGATTGCAGTTTGGCTTGGTATCACTTTTTTGAAAAATCCTAAGTGCTTTTTTAAATCCCCATCATGTTAGTTACATGTTTTGCTGATCCAATTTGTAGAACAGAACTTCAAAATTTGGCTTCTGGTTTTACTATTAGTGGATTTTGTTAGATACCACTCCAAACACAAATTCATACAATTTCTGGGCAGAGACTCCAAGCAACCAGTGAAATTAAAATACGCTATGCTGAAAAATGGCAAGGGTATGGAAATGGGGACTAGATTTAGTTAATCCCTTTCCAAAATAACGCATCACATGCGACCTAGAGCCTTGTCTCCTGGAAGGTGACCGTCCTTTCTTTGTGCTGCTATGCAAGAACATAGGTGGATAAACGGTCAAAACGTATTATATTTGCTGATCAACCCCCGTGGAGTGACAGGGGAGCTGGATGGCTCCTGTTGCACGAGAGGAAGAAACTCTCCTCTAGCCTGTGAAAAACCCCCGGCAATTAGGGTTTGATGAAGTGGAGCAGGTTTACCTCTGTAAGTGGGTCTCGTGCACTAGCACTAGGGACAAAGGGCTTTCAGGCTTGATGGGGTCCCAGGAAGGAGTAAATAAAGCCTTCAGACTAACCTTATGTTCATGGCCTCGTATTTCGCCAGAAACAGGGGAGGAGAAGCTAACAAACGGCAGCCTAATGGATTCAAACAGAATAGAAAGGGAGTGCGTTTTGCAAACAGATTTTCTTTGCCAAAATAAGAATACGAATGAGGTTAACAGAGATTCAAGGGTGAGTGTACATGGGATAATGACTGAAAGTCCCTCTCATATGTCTTCCGCTTTAAACACTTGTATGCATTCCCTTCTGCTGCTTTATTTCTCCCAGGTATTTGTGGTCACTGTCTGGAGCGTGGAACTGTACATGGTGCCCCTGGCTCTGCTGCTGCTCTTTGCCTACAACTTCTCCCTCATCACGACAGGGAAGGTCAACAACACCCAAGATGCCCAGGCAAGTAAAGTGGCAGGAGCATTTCTGGCAGTGCCAGCTTGAATTTGCCCTTGAGCAAAATGTCTTGTGTTTGAATGGTATTAAGCTAGTTGTGTAGCTAAACGGCATTTTTATTTGGAAGTTACTGAAAGGAAACCTCAATCCTAGCAATTTTCCGGACTCAATTCAAGCAATAAACCATTCAGAGCAGTAGGAGAAGATGATGAGAGTGTGTAGGAGGGGGATTTCACTTGCTAAATAACTACAAATGTTTTTAACTAAGTTGAATTAAGACTGACTTACAAAGCAATCAGTCCCCAAAACATGTGCCCCATTACTCTTACACCGTGCATCATGCTGATGATTCATGAGTCACGGAAGAGGAAAGTCAGTAGAAGCTGGAAGAGAAGTCAGTTGTTTTCAAACATCGTCCTGTGATCTGAGACTTTTAAGAAGCTCTTATGCCTCCTGCCCACCCCCCACTTTTAAATGACAAATGTTTTTTTCCACCCCAGAAATTTAGCCTCCAGTTTTTTAACATGATCTGGGACAAAAAAAGAGATTTGAATACAAAAATAATTGCAACATGTTTGGCAAAGTGCTACTGTTGGGGTATGAAATGCTGTTTGATGTTGACCAGTGTCTTGCATAACAATGGTAATTACAGTTAGAAATGAGAGTAAATTCATGAATGTCCGTAATATTCTGTTTTTAAATGTGTAACAAGTGCAGTAATGAAATACAGGCTAAATTATAGCTCCTTTCTAACTCTTGGTTAAAAGATGATTGACATTTGTACCCACGAAGAATACCTTTACCCAAACGAATCACATGGATTTTGGACAGAGAAATAATATCCTAGAATTTAAATGGACAACAGCTGGTTTATTAGTTTTAGTGAGAAAAGTTGCTCCTAGTTCAGTTTTCATCCATTCCCAAGTGGAAAGATTGTTAGAAAATAGGGAAAGTTGCATTATCCAGACCAGGACATAGACTTGATTTGAAAACAAATGATCAAAGAAATGCCTTTCTCCAATTTCGGCCAAGTCCAGGTAAATGTAGAAAAACATTTTGTGTCTTCAGTGACTACTTTGTTTCATCAAGAAAATGACAACTTCTCCTGTGGGAGAATCCCAGGCAAACAGTTGTTTTTGTTTTTAATAGAAAAGATAATATAATATACTAATAACTTACCTAGGAAAAAATACACAGAGAATACCTTCCAGCACCCATCACTCATCCTATGGTGAGTTTGTTGCAAGGTGTGGAGTGTCTCACATAAGTCACCAAAACTGAGTAGTTCATCATTCAGGTGGATGCTAGAAAAAGGCTGTATCTGAAAATGCAAGTTCATTGTAGTGATACTGAAGAAAGGTCCATTAGAACGTTGGCCCTTTCCCTGTCACTTGCATCCTGCGAGCAACATGATGCCGTGAAATTCAGGGGTGCATTTTGCATAAGCAGTTACACATCTGCCAAAGTGCTTTGCAGGATTGGGATCATATGGAACAAGTAGTCAAAGTGCCTTTAATATTACCTGATTTCTTTTTTATGTGTGTGTGTGATTCTAACCATCTGTAGGTCAAAAATAGACAATCAGGTGCCCCCCCTAGTCACATCTGTCCTGCAGATGAGAAAAGGTTTTCTTCAAAATACCGATGCTTTTTACACAGTCATTTATTTTTCGCGTCTTGAGCCCTTGGCTGCATGTGCACTGCCTTTAGTTTTTGTGTGCCCGAATGCACATTTCGTGTACGTAGAGGAATGTAAGCAACAGTCTTCACAAAAGTGAATTCAAATTCTCTCTGATTTCTGTGCTATAAAATGGGAATAACAGTATTAACCTCGTACACGTGATCCAGTCGCCAGGAGGCTAAATTCGTGAATATTGGTAAAATGGTTTATGATGTACAGGTGGGGAGGTTCTGTAGAAATGTAAACCATGATCAGTGTTAATTCAGCTACTCAGGGTATTCTAGAGAGCCAAAGAGTAAATCTGGGTATCTGAGCTCTCAGTACCTCCTGCATACTAGATGCAACTGCTTTTCTGGAGGAAAAGAAAAAACAAAACAAAGAAACAAACAAGAAACTAAAGCAAAAACCAAAAAACACCCAACCCCCTACGAAAAAACCCAAATCATCTTTTATTGTGATTCTTCACATTCTTTGAATGTTTGCTGTATTTAAACTCATAGTATACTGATTCAAATGTACCTGTTAAATAACCAAGAAAAACTCCGAGGGCCTTGTTAAATGCTCAGCTTATTAAATACCTGAATTGAAAGACAAGTGCTCCTAATTTCAAGCCTTAGCCAGGTCTTTTATTTTCTCCCCTACCTGTCAACATAGAAGGGAAAGGGAGGAAATAATGCTGAATAGAAATCTGACTGTGATTTGTGAGACTGGTTATATTCATACTAATGTATTTTCTAAAGTCTGATGTTCCTGTAATGGCCCTAAAAGGAGGACACAGTCATTGTAGCAGTGAGGATGGAACAAGTTACATACAGAGTCCTCAGCCTTGACATACCAGCTGGCTCATTTGTCAAACTAGGAACAAAGCTGTTTACAGTCAAAGTTGGCAATGAATTCGAAAGCCTGTTGCCTTCAAACTACTGGACACAGCCACTAATGCTTTATTTAGACTTAAAATTTGTATAGGGTATTACATGCTTTGTTCAAGATATCACAAAAAAGAAGTCCTTGAATGCAAAACATTATTTCTGAAAGGTGAAAGTGGTGGGTTTTTGATGACTTGCAATAGAAGTGGAAGAAAACAGTGTAATGAAATGTTGTCGGAGTATCGTATGTTTTTGAACATGCCTGTCACTGAAAAATAAGTGCAGTGTTGTGTAATACGGACATCTGCTTTTGCAGGAGCTTATGGGCCTGGATGAAGATGAGGATGAAGATGATAAGGTAGGCATATCTCAAGATTGCATTAGCTAGGATCAGAAGGAACATGGAGAACCTTCATATCTCCATGAGATCTTCCTTTATTATCTCTGTTAACTGGGAAAACAATTGTTGCCAGTTTGTTGATTGGCAAATTTGAAAGCATGGAAAGATTGGTTCGTGTGACATTCAGAAGTGGTGTTACCCGCGTGAAACCTCTGAACATGAATTGAATCTGAGCAGTTCCCAGTTTGTGCTTGAAATTGTTAACGGGCACATGTTCATGTATGGGCACTTACAGGTACATGTGTGGGTGGACGAGATGCAAAGACACGTGCAAGTATGTAAAATCCCCCATCGCTTCTATTGTGAGTGTTGGATGACACTCAGTACTAATGGCTGTCCCCAAATGATTTGGCATTTCCGTTTCTGCAGGCCAGAACTGGTGCGATTTGTGGAGGACTGGTTAGAATTTTCTCAGCATTTCTTTCAGAGCCAGGGAAAAAATTGTTTTAGTTCATCTGCTGAAATGTAGAAGGAACTGGAATTGGCAGGACCTTTTTCTTGTTTTATTAAAGTGTACTTATTCATTCTTCTCACTATGAAAAATTCATTGGATTTTTTTTCCAAGTTTATCAAACCACAGCGACGAATGATAAAAGGATCAAAGGGTATGACATATGAAGAAAGATTAAGAGAACTTAATGTATACAGCTTAAAAAACATAAGTAAGTGAAGGAGGATCTGATAATCTATAAATACTTGAAAGCTAAAAGGTGAGGAATTATTTAACGAGCAACAGCATGCAAAGGAACATTAACTGTTAGGAAGAAAATGTTCACAAGGCAATGTGAAACTTTCAAATTGCATACTAAGTTAATAAACCCCTTCTTGAATATTCTATGTTTTAAGTCTGTTACAGTGAAATTGTTGATCATTGCGAAGTAAATCAGTACCCCAGTCAGCAAGTGCACCTTAAGTCTTCCCAGTCACAGATACTAGAATTGAAGCTTAGCAGATTAATTGATGGAAATAGATATTTAAATTTAACCTGCTCTTCTGTGGTGGTTATATTTTAGTGAACAACCAGAAATCCATCAGTTACAAAGTGAACTTCAGACAATCTTGTCGAATTACAGGTTTCTTGCTACTCACAATTCTTTGTATGTTCTCATTTATAATTCACTCTTTGCATCATAAAGTTGGTCAACTTAATTGTCCAATACCTGGAACTCATCAGAAGCTGCTAAAGGAAAGTTGCATCCTTTTCAAAGGAATACTGTATGTGTCTATTTTGTGGGTAGTCAAAGCTAAACACCTGTAAATGTTGATCCTACATCTTATTTGTGTGATGCCTAAAGGTGTAACTTATTTGCTGGAACCAATCCCATTTAATTTCTTCCTTTTTTAATTTTCCTCTTTTTCATTTGCAAGTGCTGAGGTGGAAAAAAGAAGCAAAAATGTATTAAATAGGTATTTAATCCTCCATTTCCAGTGCTGTGCAACAGATTCATTGCTTCGAAGCTGAAATCTTCTGGGTCAGGTTTACCTTAGACATAACTCCAACTCTCTATAAAGATTAGGTCACTCAAATATGGATCTAATAACTTAGTATGTTTGATACCGCTTTCCCACCCCAGATAAACAAGTTCACTGTCATTTTCTTTCTTGGTTTCTTTTAACCAAATATGCAGGTTTGGTAAAACTCCTGAGAGTCAATGTTGAGCTGATGATGATTTGGCCCTACCATTTTGTAGTCAGCATTGTCTCTATCTCCGTTTCATGCACCGTGACTCTTTGAAATGGAGAACTGGCTAAAGCTACTCACAGTAAACACTTCTAGCAGGGTTTCTCATCAAGATGAAACTTTATATTCCAACATCACAGCAATAATAATTCATAACTTGTATTAATTGATATATTAGTGTTACGGGTCTATGGGATTCTGAGACAGAATTACCAGGAGAGAGAATTGCCAGTCATTACACGTGTCCCACATCAAACGCTGTCCAGTGTTGCCTTAATGTCTTCATTGGGTCCTGGGTATATCCCCTCTGCATCAGTGATGGACCATGCTTGCACTCTGACTTGCATCTTTCAGTACATTAGGTTATTCTAAGTGACTTTTCCAAGTCTGAGGGTGGTCAGTGCTCTCTAGGGAGTGTACGAAAGATGTAATTTTATGACATTATCTCATGGCAATGTCAACATTTAAACAGACAATGATACCTTAAAAAGAAGTCTGTGTATTTTTTTTTCCCTTCCCTAGTACAAGAGCTCCTAAAGTTGAAATCTGCTAGTTGGGTTGTGGTACACAAGGTCACCGTTTCTGTTTCCTATCATCGTGCTGTATCAAAATACTCACACACATAGCCTTTCTGGTTCTCCTGCATGTTAGACAAAACAGACCACGCTTCTGGGAATTGTAACACACCCTCTAAGAGATGAACTGTTTACAAATTATAAATGCACAGACTCTTCATTCCAAAATCCAAGTGCAGATTAACTCCCTCCACCTAAACTATCTGTCTTAAATGACAGGGCTTAATTGCCAGTTCCCTCTTTCTTTCCCCCTCTCCCCTCCCCAAATACCAGTGTGAGGGACTGTAAAAGATAAGAGAGCTCTGTCCCTTTGGCACAAGCGGCTCGGTGGATGAACGCCTTCTCGGATTTGTGCCATCTTGGACATGGAGTTCAGACTGTGTCATGTCAGCTCTGGGGTCTGTCAGGCTGTCTGTATAAAGATTATTTTAAAATTACATCACTGAAACATCTTTTGCCTGCCAGTGGAGAGGTATAGACATGTTACATGCAGTTCAATGTAAGTTGTCTGATTGTTGACCGTTTCTATTTATTTTACTTTTTTTTTCTTCTTTTTTCTTTGACGGCAACTGTAGAGCCTCAAGAGCAGAGAGTTGCCTTGTTCAATGACTGTATCATAGCACCAGACTGGAAAGAGTCTTGGAGACTTCTCGGGATCTTAAGTTGTCTGGATAAAAGTTTTGCACCTCTTCCAAAACAGATAGAACTTAAATTACTACTATTTCCACGTCTCGTAACTGATTCCGAAGAATATCAGGCACAAAACTAAATCAACAACAGTTACTTTTTTTTTTTTTTTTTTTTTGGTCAAAGCGTGCGTGTGCTTTTTTGTTTGTTTGTTTTCTTGAAGGGTTTCTATCTGGTGGTGAGCCAACATGGCCATGCTTGGCTAGTGGGATGTAATAGGGAAGGATCAGATGACACTGTGGATTTAAGCCAAGTTATTTGGCAGCTTCCAAGAAATGTTCAGTATCTCATGTATTGGAAAAAAGAAAAGTGGAAAAAATCTCCAAAGAAGAAAAATCGAATGTTCCTAATGTAGGAAATTCTCTGTCAAAAATAGGTACCAAAATATACAAAGTTTTATGAGTACAGTTCAGAAAGACTCCAGCCGAACAAATTAAAGTCAAATTCGTCCAGTAGCAAACAACTGACATTTTCCATTTGAGTTAAATTCAGCATGTGGAAACCTTCCGTATGGATCTTATTTGTACGGGTGGATTACGATGAAAGTTGCATTAATTTTCTCCACAGTAAAGGTCAGTAATTGAAACATGAACCAAGAGTCTATTGTGTAAGATGTTATATCCCCATACTTAGGAAAGGTCATTCAAGACAATATCATCTCATTGTTTTCTTCCCTGGAAGTATAAATAATTTCATTAGTTGGTTGTTTTTTGTTGTGTTGTTGTTGGTTGTTTTTTTTTTTTTTGCTGTTCTCTTCAATACAACAATTGCAATATAATATTTCAACACCTCCCATTAAGATTGCTGAAGAGAAATGATGGTAAATACTTGAAAATACCCCATGATACACAGAGTATGTTCAGACTAACACAGAGCAAGCACCTTCTCCACAAAATTATGGGCAAGATTGTGTCCTAAAAAAGCCCACGAGGTGTGTGTTTGTGTAGGTGTGGACTGCCTTAACTTGCTGCTCTTTCTTCAATTGGCTCTTTGTGCCTTCTCTTGCTTCTTCCTCATGATTCTGTTGCACAGAGCAGGAATACGTCAGTGATGGAGAAGCCTAAAGGACAGATTCTGCTACTTGCCTGAGCTGTGCTTAGTGCAAAGCTGGATGACGGGACACTTCTAAGCACACACAATCATCTGGTCTTGCAACCATCTTGACTGAAGTGTCACTTGACATGGTGTCACTTAAGACACAGTTATAACTTCTGTAAGTTCTGTAAGTTCAACTTCTGGTTAAGACACAACACAGGTTGCTCTTGTTGTGCTTTGCTCTTTGCTTGGGAGCCTCCTGTGTACAAGAAACTGGAAGATAAACCATCTGTTGTTATTTCTTATTTACACTGCAGCATTGTTTAGGACTGCTCTTATCCGTAGGTATCCCATAAATTGGCACAATCCTTATCCCAGCAACACGAACCATCCATTCATAGGTATAGGAGTCATGGGAGAGAGGAGTTCAAAGGAGGGACTTGTAGAGGACTTATAGATACCCTGGGGACTCTGATATTGCTCTCCTCACATAGAAACCTTAGCATCCCTGTGGCAGTCTAAAGTTCTCACTCTTGCCCTGGAACTAGGTGAGCCAACACTGTAACTTACCTAAATTGCTGGAGGAATATTAAATGTCACTGGGCAGGTCACTGGACCAAGCACATAAACCTCAGGGAGTTCTTATCCCTTAAAAATTCCAACTATTTAAAATGTTATCAAAATTTATTTTGAGTTGGTAATAGGTCTATCGTTCTGCTGTACCCCAAATTGCTAAAGATCCTAAAGATAATAAATGATGATCCAGTAGTTTAAGTCTAATCGCCATGTGATTGTTCTTAGATCTCATGTGTATTTCCAGGAGAAAACACGTATTTTGACCCAAGTTGTTTCCTTTCCCTTTCCGTTTTTTAAATCAAAGATGACTGATGACTTTTTGTCTCTACTCAAGCTTCTTTCTTACGGGTGTGTTTCTCATCTAAATGGTGTTTTATTCTGTTGTGACTACCAGTATTGCTTTAAAGCTTGTAGCAATATCACCAGACTTTGGGTGAGTTTACATGTCTGTGAAAACGTGAGCAAGTACAGAAAATGCTGCTTAAACCCCCTGCGTTTCACGCCGGCATAGAGCGAAAGCAAGAGAGTTATGCCCTAAGCCCTCTCCACATAAGCTTTTTCTTGGGTTGGGTTTAGGAGACTTTTGCTGGTTGTTTGTGCACAGATTAAATTTGTTTACTGTAAGGAAAAAAAGTGTAGGCATTGCTGAACAAGATGTGGTGGTCGTCTTCTGCCTTTTAGCCGGTGGTCCCCCCACCTCAGCTGTGGGATGCTGTACCCTGCTTTTAAAATGTGTGCTCTTAAGGCCAACGGTGCTCTCCTTCATATCAGTCTGAAGTAATTCTATTGGCTGTGGTGGAATTATTCCAGATTTCACACCTTTTTAACTGAGAGCATAAATTGACCTGTATGTGTTGCATTTCCTCTATTTGGTAATTATTTCAAGTGCACTCAGATTCGCTACATTTCCACAGCCAGGCAGGCACATTTGCAGCGTGGTGTTAATAAACAAAAAAGATCTTGCGATGCACAGTTTCAGGACTGTACGAGGCAAATCGCTCCCAGTTTGGCAGCTGTCCTCTCCGGGTCCCTGTCCCCCTGGAAGTGCCGAGAAGCCCTCGACAGGCAGCAGACATCACAGCACAGGGCAAGACAGTGACTCGGCGAGGCAGATTGCTGGGATCATTTCAACCGCTCTTGGCTCTCTCCGAAGGCAGGATCCGGTTCAAGGTTGCTGTGGTGACTATTTTCAAAGCTCAGTCTGGAATTCATTTTAGCTACCAAGAGACTGTCTGTCACTCCATGGCTACCACCTCCCACAAGAGCTTCATTCTGCTGCGAGACTGAAGCTGCGAGTGAACGTTCCCTGCAGACAATAGAGGACATTGCTCTGCTGTTATACCCAATAAAATCTTTTCGGTTTCAGAAGTTCTCTGTCTACAAGGATTCTGGCCTCAAGATGTTGTTTGGCACAGGTTTTGCTGGACACCACTAAGGTTGGTGTTTTGTAGTCTAGCACAGAGCAAGTTGCAAGTGAAATCCAACTTTGGCTGTCTGCTTTTCTCTAAATAACTACAGTATGTGTTGGGTTTTTTTAAACCCAGAATAATAGTTGAGCAAAAAGGCATGCATGCCTGAACTTTTTTTCCTTTCTTTCCCCTTTCCATCAATCTTGTTTGTTGTTAATACACTGGGGAATTTGTATCTGGTACGCGGGATAAATCCTGGTAAAACATTGCCCTAATGTGCTTGTAGCAGCAGTGACATGATGACATAGCTTCTGTCCAGGGCTAGGCAGACTAACTCTTTGAATTCCTGAATATATTCAAGATTTTCATTCCTGATTTAGTTGCCTGTATCCTGTTTTCTTTCTCCTTTTGAATTAATCCCTGTTTATTTTTTCTCCTCCCCTTTTCCTCATCCTTGCCTCCAAGTGTTCCTGGGATTGATATATTGATTTTTCTCTTGACATGCCAAAAATCTGATGAATACCACTTGTTCAAAAGTTGCATGGAAGATTTCTTTCTCTGTGAGCGTTTTCTATGCAATCCAAGTGAGCAAGTATTTAGAACTTGCTTGTGACTTCAAGCCTAAGTTTTTAGTTGTGTGCATACAATATTTGCGGTACACATCAGAAATACACTTAGAGAACAGCATTAAAAATTACCTCTGCATTTGGAGTGTTGCTCACTGGTTTGGATGTATCCAGAGGGAAAATATCTGAAGGATAGATTGAAAAAATATGGGACAATTTTTGTAAAGATTAAAGCTATTCATCACTGAAACAAATGATCACAAGAAGTGGATTTCCACCATCCAGGTTTTCACTTCAGTAACAAATGCCTTGCTAGAGCAGAAGCAGTAAGGAGTATTATTTGGTCTTAGTTGTAGAAAGAACAAGGCTATTGCTAATTTGCCTTCAGTCCCTTCCTTCTTAGGTCTTATGGTTTCCCCTTGCAAGCCCAGCTCTGATGATTGTAGCTCGTCCATCGTGAATTCCTGTGTTAATACTGGAGATGTCACCTCCTGACCTGCCCCATATTTCACACTTTCAAAGTCTTTGTCGTTGGAGGTACCTCAATTTTTATGGTTGTGTGACAGTTTCTTTTGCAACTGTCGCTGAATATCTGGGAGCAACATAAAGGCATAGGGAAGGGAAGAAAGATCACAGAGCTGTAGTAACCCTTTGAGTGTGTCTACATGTCCTGTTTATTAACTGTTACATATTTTGGAAATAGAAAAAGCCAGAAGCACCTCTCTTCCAGTATAGCAGAGATTTGGTGACTCCATTTACAACTTTAAGTTGATGTATATTAGCTGGACACAAAAGACAATTTCTGAATTTGCTGCGTGTTTTGTTTGTTTTCGTTTTGTGGGTTTTTGTTTTGGTGTTTTGTTCTGGTTTGTTTTGTTTTGTTTGTTTTTTTCCCTGACATGCTTAATCTTTTCTACGACCATTTTTGTGGTTTTGTTCAGGCAATTAATGTAGAAATGAAGGTTTCTTAAATCAGGGTATGCAAGGAAGATTTGAAGTAACACATGGATTATATAATTAATTCTCAGCTGTAAATTCATTTTGATGGAGTTAATTCTTTCCCAGAGGCTGAAGACTAGTTTTGGTCCACCCACAGTGCTGTAATCAGCTAAGAAATAGAGAATAAAAAGGTCTTGAAGGAATGGAGGTTTCATGGCTGGTTTTAGGAAAAAAAAATGACAGAGACGGGCAGGGTATTTTATTTTTAATTTAAGCAAAAGGTTCTGACCATCCAAATCCTGTTTTGAAGCAGCATAATGTGTCGAGTCCAAAATAAATCAGAAAGGAAAGCTACCTGAGGAGGATGGAGAAAAATTATCTGGGTGTTGTGACCTCAAATAGATGGGAAAGTGTGTTTAGTGGAAGATGCATTTAAGATAGTTTTTTACATCTTCCACAAATACGGTGATGTTAAAATACAGCTTTCTTTCTGACAGTTGCCCATTTGCTAATAAATATGGGCCAGTGACTGTTGTCTCGATGGACTTTGAATTCCTTCTGCTTCCAACAGTGTTTTGTGAGGTGCTGACTTCACAAAGGATAAACAGCACTCCAAAACCTAAATAATTTGGAAAATCCTGTTTGTTGTACTTCATTTGTCTGCTTCTCTCTTGCTTAACCGGTGACCCCAATCATCCTGTAGATGTGTTTAGACTGCAGGTTTCCAGAACAAAACACTCACAAAGAAAAGACGTTGACAAACTTCCAGGGTTTTCAAATGAATGTGCGTACTGCAAAGACGGTTGCTAGCCTATTTTACTCTCTGATTTCATTTAAAAGACTTTCTAATCCCAGTCTGTCTCTGCCTATTCCTTGGCTGGGCATATTTTGTATTATCATTTGAAAAAGCTATTGTCTAGGGGTGATTTTAGCATGCATGCTAGGTGATAATGTCCATGCAATTGTCATTATATCCTAGGAACCGGTAGTATCTGTTTTACTTTCTTAGCCTGCTTAGTGGCTGCAGCGGAAGTTATGTTGTGTTGGTTAAACTGTATTATCACCACTTTTCTAAGCTGAATCGAAGACGTGTAAATGAAGTCAGCGTGATGCAGATAGAGCCGACAGATGATCTTTCTTGCAGCTCTGTGTAGCAAGAGCGGGCTTGCCCTGCAACATTACTTTAGCTAAAGTGGTTTCTTTACCCCTCTGTCTGAATTTGGACAGAATGAAATCCCCACTAGCTGGTTCCCCATGAACTGCTCCCCAGATTCTGCTTCCAGGTTTGGTGAAAAAAAGCCGACAATAGCTAAGGGAATATTGTATCATTCTAGTGAGTGAACAGTTAAATATAATCTTAATGTGTCGTTTACATTTGAGCCTCACAAAGTTATAACTGGAGTTGTGTGAAAATGACTTTTGGTGCTATTTTCACATAAACTGACTATTTATTTATTTATTTTGTTCTGGGGTTATTTCACACCCCAAGGGTTTCATTTTTGCTGGTTGTTTTATTAATGTAAAAATACTCATTTTCACGCCCAAATGTGTGATTATTTAAAATGTTGCTTCTATTCATTGTGCACTCGCTTGCAACCTACAGGCAAATATTCAAATGTCTGGAGCTTGATAACTCCGTGGTGGTTTTGGCTGGCTTTTTAAACTCAAAAAATTCCTGTGAAGAGATATGGGCAGTAAGTAATTCAAAGGGTTGCGAGGGCTGTACTGTCATGTCTGTCTCTCAGCACCTAAGGATGGTCCATACGTTATTCCAGCACACAAAGACATAGCACGGTGCCCTCCCTGGTGCACACAAACCCTCTCCCAGCACAGGAGTGCCAAAAGGCTGCATCAATGAGCCTTCATCTCTCTGGCCCCATGTGACTTTAAGTAGCCTCTGACCCTGTCTCCTGTGTGGAGAAATGACGTGGGTTCCCAGCACAGGAGCAGAATTGCAGCAGTGTTGATTTGAGCATCTCTGGCCCTTGCTTACTCCCACCCACCTTTATCTTGACCATAGAAAGCATGGATGCAACTTGCCTTTTACCAATATCTCCCCTCTCTGGGCAATGACTGGTTAAAACTTTGTTAAAAATGTCCTTTTTTTCTTTTTTTTTTTTTTTTTTCCTAAATTGGGCTGATTTTGGAGAGTCTAAATGTGATGTAAAATCAGTGTCCAGAGCTCTGCATTTTGTAATAAGTGAATGTTTTGCTGATTTCTTGCTAGAATATCTGCAACCACACCAATTTGCATGCCTGTATGTGTGTTAGATTGCTGGCAAAGAAATGCTGAATGCTGATAATTGTATACTGATTTCCGAGGCTGATTTAAGTCATTTTGATTTTTAATTCATTCTGTGCTTTCTTTTTATTTCTGCACATGTGTAGTGATGTCCTGTAATGCTGTTGCCTAAAATAAGCAGTAAGAAATGAAGTTGTGAGATGGCTGCTGTAAAAGGAAATTGNTTTTTTTTTTTTTCAGTAAAAGAATAGGTCTCCATATTAAGAATGTTAAAAAAAAAAATTGCATTCACTGTCCTATGGCTAATTTATATACAGGAAACAGTGTGGCTGTTGCGAGCCTACAAAGCCCAGGAAAATGATATTCAGAAGTTCTGCAAAAGGATGTTCTTGTCCTTGAGAAGCACTGAGCACCCAGCACTGCCCTACAGGTCAGCTGGACTTGGGGGTGCTCAGCATCTCTTTTGGTTTGGCATTCAGCTGGGTTCTTCAGTGGAAACCTGGTTTGAGATCGAGTTCTGTTACAAGATGTAGAAACCTCTGCTCATGTGCTGAGGAAGAGGAAGAAAATATAGGGAACTCTATGTCTTCATGTTAATTGTATGTGATAAACCCAGGGTGTTCTCTCCTTCCTTGATTGATATACTTGAGTTCATGGATACATCAGCAGTGCTGGGAATCTTACCTTCTTTAGGTGAATGTGTTAACAAATACTGAACGTGTAAAAAGTTTTGGTTTTCCTTTTTTTAATGTTAGGAATCTGAGAAGAAGGGGTTAATTGACAGAATCCACATGGTCCAAGAGATCGTCATAGCTGTTCAAAGCATCCTAGAAGAAATGGCATCCTTTGGAGAGAGGATTAAAAAGTAAGTGATTATTTTTTCTTGCTTAGCCATGATTTGCAATGAAACAGAGCCACGATGATTAAGGTGGAGTGACGGTCTTGTTCCAAAAAATGATGGCAAGGTGCAGCAGGACAACCTGGCCAGTTCCACTGCTGCTTCTTATCTTGGAGTCTTTTACTCCAAAAGCCTTTCCAAAGCACAGAGAAGGAGCCGTGTGCTCCGCTGATGTAGCTCTCACAGTTACCCAGATTTCTGGTGTTGTCCATTTGGGATGGGGTGAGGGGTCATGATGCCACACAAGGAAAAATATTGCTTGAAGATGTGGGTGCAGAAGTATCAGGCATTTATTTTCATTTCCTTCACAGAAAGTTGGTAGGAATTGATGGTTGGTGTTGTCTTTCCCACGCTCTTCCCACCCCAGCCTGGTTACAGGGGTCACCTTTCACTTATTTCCCTGCCCAATGCGTTGATGTTCTTCTCTCTTTACCATTTTGAGCTGTCTGCTTCCTGCTGGTGCCACGAGGAAGCCCAAAGGGGCTTTTCTGTGTCTTGTTGCAAGAGGAGGCACATAGGCCATTCCTGACCTTACCAAGGAGGAAGGTGAAAAACCCAAAAAAACCTCACACACAAATACACACAAACTTTTGTAACCCGATCTTTATTGGCGCTTAATTGACCCACATTGTTTTCTGTTTTGAACACAGTGATGGTTTGTGATCGAGCCACACTTCAATGAGGAGCTGGGTTCAAGCTAAAAATACAGCAAACGCGTGTGCTGTGGTTCCACGCCGGACACCCCAGCTGGGGTGGAAGTGGCCCAAAGATGTATTCCAGTCAATGAACAGGGCACTGTTCTGCCCAGCTGCATGGCAGGAAGACTCAAGAGTGCTTAAGCACTATTAATTCTTGTATTCATTTTGGTAACAATGGTCTTAAAGAACAAATTGGGTATTTAATGTGGATACCCGATGTAATTTCAGAAGAATTCAATTGTAACTCAACAGTGATGTACCATTAAAAAATTGCCACCAAAGTTTTTCTCTAAGTGACAGACTGAATTGTGCTACAGTTTCCGTCTGTCACTCTACTTATACAATCACAGAGAGTTTTAATAGTTTAAATGAATTGAGCTGTTTTGCTATTTTTTTTTCCTTTAACTTAAGCTACGTTGATTGATAATGATGGGTCCTCTCCCACTTCTCTTTACTTAATATTTAATACATCTATTGAAGCTTAAAAGTAATTCTTGTAGCATCCTACTAATTTTATCTGTCAAGGGAAGTTCATCTTATTTTATAGCCTGATAAGTGGTCCACGTTCATTTTCTCTTCTTCCTACTCCCCATCATCATGATGTGATGAAGTTAGCAGGCAGATTGTGTGAAACAGAGATGCCCAGATCCATAAATCCACCTATGGATTGATCTGCATTCATGTAGTCCAGATATCTCAATGTTCGGTGTGTGCTGTATCTTACAAGGACACAGGGGGACAAAATAACTTCAAAGATGCATTAGCAATAGCTGCTCACCTTAGGTCCATTGTGGGCTCACAGGTGAGCAGCCTGAGTGAAAAGAAGTCCTGTTTTGTGCTACTATGCTGCAAAAGTCTGGATGACTGTAGTAACTGAGCCTCTTGAGAGTGCTCCCCTCGAGGAAAACCTGATGCAGGTTGGTGTGCAGAAGCTTGGACTGCTCTAGCATGTTGTAGCTTACTTAAGACAGCCTCCTATATACAGCATAGTAAGGAATTGTTGAAAATGTAAGGAAATGTTAATGGAAGCAATTTTATAAATATTAAGAGAGTTTTATATAGAATATTATTCTCTACTAGTGTACAGAGAAATGACTTTAACTGCTCTTTTAAGCTTTAGTGTCAGTCATCGTTAATCCCCTCCAAGTTATTGGCTGGGCTGAGTCTGGCTACCTGCCACATTTGAGTCGTGCACTGACACGTGCCCCATGTCACCTCCGCTGTGGGCCAGCGGAGCCAGCTCAGGTGGCTCATACCTGCGGCATGGCCTCGTCTCCAGATCAGATCATCTTCCCATGAATAATGGAGAGCTGACCAGCGAGCAGAGATGTGTAACAAGTGTGACACGTATGAGAAGAAACAAAAACAACTCGCTACATGCCTAACAACTTCACTGAGCTCCCCAGAGCCTATCTTCTCTCTCCTTATCATGATATCTGCCTCTCAGATATCTCCCTTAATCCATTATAGCATCCAGATACAGCAATCTGCTTATCCACCTTCCGAAAGTGTCTGCAATTTACAGTGCATTTGAAAGCACCGAGCACTGCAAAACAGTTATCAAATTATTATCGTGTAGCAGAGTACAAGCAGTGTCCAAGAGCAGAAATATTGAGAAGGATTATTGTTTTTTCTTTACAGCACATTTAACTGGACGGTGCCTTTCCTCTCTGTCCTGGCCTGCTTGGTCCTGGCAGCAGCAACAGTCATTTTGTATTTTATACCACTGAGGTACATTGTTTTAATCTGGGGTAAGTACTCCACCGTGTCTCAATTGCGTGCAATAAATACAATATATATCTACAGAATGAAATCAAATAAGCTTTAAATGACCTGTTACACAGACAATCAAGTGCTGTTGTTTACAGGTGAATAACTGTGTTATGAACTTCTTAAAATTACCGTTTTTTCCCCCTGGGTGATCTGATGACCTGCATTTCTTAAGGTTCTTTAAAAGTTTCCAACAGCACCACAAGAAAAGAGTTAGTCTAGATAAGCTTCTTTCAATTTTATTATTATTATTCTGCAGGAGAGTAATTAGCTTTCTGGTTCTGGAGCCCTTTCTTTGGGAAATGGTAGGGAGTGGACAAAATGTGTTTGAAGAGCTGGACCCCAGGAGCATTTTGGGTATTAACTCCCTGCAGCTGGGAGGAGCAGTGTGCCCTGTACCCCATGGTATGGGAGACACTGAGCATCTCTGTGTGTCACGGGTTGGAAAGTATTTGGATGAAGGTGCATCATGAAGTACAAGAAGAGCTTTTAACAATGAAAACTTTCCTTGTGGTGTCATGCGTAAGAGTGAGATGGCCTTTCGTGAAAGGAGATGGCATCCCAGCTTCTGAAGGCCTTCTTCATCTCAAAATGGCCTTCTGTCTTATTTAGGGTGATAGCTTTTGTCTCAGCCTTGAGGTAAAATGGCTGAGGACATAATGCAGGTCATCCTCACCGAACCCCCGAAGCTCAGCCCTGGGGTGGCCGTAGGGACCCCCCCGTCACCCTGCCAGGGCTGAACCATCTGCTGCTGTCTTGGCTCTCCTGGATACAGAAAATGGAGAGAAAGAGAAGGTGGCAGTACAAAAAGCTGCTATTGGGAGAAAATAAATGAAATAAGGGATTAAATCAAACTAAAGAAAGGGCAAAAGGGAAGGAGAGAAATTGCTAGGAGCAAAAAGTTCGGTAACAGAATATTGCTGTTCTTGTATGGAAGACATGGTGGCTACATGAAAACTATACATCCGTTCAACATCATCTAGACTGACAGGGCCTTCAAATATGATACATGTTAAACAACTACCCTGTGGCAAGGCCTCAAAAGACCTTATGGTATTTTCTGTTTTTTAAAAATCAGGTACACAGAAAATTGTGTTGGCATTTTGCTACAAGTATATGGCTCAAAAGCTGAATCTCAGATGTGAAGCAGGTACAGTTCAGAGGGAGGAGGAGGCTGGAGCAGCCATCACATTTGAAATCACTTTCAGGGAAACTACTATGAGATTTTGGACAGGGGCATGATGGAATTGAATGCTGTATTATGATCCTCGGAGGCAACCAACATCTGTATTTTTCTGCTCTTCTCTAAAATGGGTTAGCTGGTTTTAATTTGTTTAATGATCCTTTGCTCTTCTACCACACCTTTACATAGCCACACTACTAGTTGCTATTTTGTAGTGGGGAACTGGTGGTAGCGGAGTGTTAAGTGACTGCATTGGCACCATGGCAGAGCTGGGAAGGGTGCTCAGGTCTCTCACTTTCTCATCCTGATCCGTGCAATAGAGGTGGCACTGGCTCATCAGTCCCTTTCCTCGAAGACAGGAGAAGACCTCATGATCTCCACGGCAATATGAACAATACACTCCTATGGATCTTCTCCCATCAGGGACCACCTCTGATAGCTTACGCATAACTAAGTCCATAGAGAACACTGGTAGCACTATTGCTGCAGTCAATAAGCCAAATTATTCACTGTAAGATCAAAATAAAGTCAACCTTGTGATACTTTTTTATAGTGTCCCACAGGATCATAGTATGACCAGCTTGTCAAATCCAGTTCTGCAAAGAGACGACAAGCTATAAGACGTGATGGAGAAGGGGAGCTTTCATTTTCAGAAGAAATGGAAGGAAAAAAGCCTTTGTCCTGCCCAATTCTTTTCAGAGCCCTGCAATTCCCTGAGCGTGACGAAAGGGAATCTCTTTGGTCACACAGAAGAAGAGATTCAACAGCAGTCTCAGCTATAAATTTGTATATTCTCCCCACAATACCCCCCAGAATGAATGCATTCTGCAGTCTTTTTTTGCCGTGTTGTTGACAACAGATGATCCCCAAAGTAGAAAAATAGTTTCATAAATAATGTCCTCTGCTTCCTCCAGGAAGCCCTTGTGAGTGGTTCCCCATGACAGAGAACATGTGCACGGCTTTAAATGCAAGCCACTGTTTTCACACTAATTTTTACTTGTGAATTCCTCTTCCCTTTTTCACCTTGCCTGAACAATTTAGGAGGAGGGGAATAGAAAAGGGTTGTATTATTTTGTTTGCCTTTTTTTTTTTTTCTAGGCATAAATAAATTTACTAAGAAGCTGAGAAATCCCTACGCTATTGACAATAATGAGCTACTAGATTTCCTCTCCAGGGTACCATCTGATGTTCAAAAGGTAGGTAATGAATGGCCACCTCCAACAGAGGCAACAAGCGTCACGGAGAGTGGCTGGATGTTCTGCTTGAGGAATACGATGCCAGTGCACTTTTGACTATCGGAAATAAGGAATTGGGGGAAATCCACAAAGGGAGGGGAGGGAGGGTGTTAGAAGAGAGGGGAGCCAAAATCCTTTGTCAGAAGGATAAAATGATTGCAGAAAAATTATCCTGAAAAAACCTACTTTAAATTGATCTGGAAAATCACCCAGCATGGTTACTGAACTATGGTTTCTGTCACCTTTCTGCTCCGGTATTTGTATGGAGGAGAGAGAAAAATAGTCTCTTTGATAGAGATAACTATCCGAAAGGATTTGCTGAATTCTCTCTATTCTCAAGGATTGGGGGGGGTGGGGATTGGGCATTATTTCTGTGACTTTGTGCTTGCTGTATTTTTTGTCACATCAGCTGTCCCTCAAAATTCTTCCTCCCCACCCACCTTGAGCCCCAGATCTCCCTTGGACAATGCTCTGTTCTTCTTTTTCTTTAAAGAAAGCCTTGAGATGTGTTTGAAATACTCTGCGGTTGATCAGATCAATCTTCTACCATTATGGAATTATAACTTTTAATCTAACCAGAATCTATCCTCCCTCAATTTCAGTCAAGTCTTGTCTCTTCTCCTGTTTCTTTTAAACAACACTGTCTTCAGTAATCTTGCCTATCTTCCTGGAAATTATTTGAACAATAAGTCCTTGAGAATGTCAAGATCTGTTTATTTCTCTTGGAGGAAGGAAAGTAGTCTTTCTGTGTAACGAAGCCAGACGATATAAAGGATTCTTTCTTTTGTTTTAATCAACTGGAATCTGTGTCCTCAGGCCCTGATCCTGATGCCCTGGATCCCACTGACATTGTACCTTCCTCTGTGAATCGTTGTACTTTCACAGTGAGGTGCTGCTCACTGTGAATAAGGGGATCACAATCCTTCCTGTAGTGATTTTACTCTGTTGGAGACAGAAAAATAATTGCCCACACGCAGTGTTGAGGCATCTTGTGGAAACAAGGTTGGAAAAGGCTTCTGGTGACATTTATCTCAAGAGGCCACCAGATTGGCTGGTGGCAGCATTAATAACTTGAGAGAAATCTTGCCATAGACTGGTGGGAGGGAAAAAGCTAAACAGACATAATCGTAGAGACATTAAGCTTCGGTGTATTTTTTTTTTTTTTGGTCATTGCTTTTGTAGAGCACTCTGGGTTTGCAATGATGGTTTGCATATGCCCTTTTAGTGTTTATGTTTAAAGATAAGCTGCTTTTCTATTTATGCTTTATTTAACATTTACATTTATAACATTTCCTTGAGTGGTTTCTATCATTTTGGGATCCTTTGAGCTCTCCAAGGCAAATGATAACTATTTTCTACGAGGGAGGAATGATAAAAGTTCCTAGGATGGGACAAACCTTCTCAGAGTTTTCCACATGTGCTAAAAATAGTGAGTCTGTGTGACAGCCACACGCTCTGGTGAAAAGTCATCCATGGCAGCTCCAAAGCTCCTCTGCTTTGTTTTATGTGCTATTGATGCATCATTATTTCAGTGTGTACTGCAGTGAGTTAGAAATTACCTCTGTCTGTACATTAGCCATTTACAACCCACATGTGTTGGACAAAAGACAGAGGAGGAGTGAAAAAGATGGCATGTTCAGCAAAAGTTTCCCCATTATTTAAATGGGAATACTTTTCTGTAGCACAACAGACAATTTGGAGGTTACACAATTCTTGTCACTTTTTCACATATGCTTTAAACATTATATTGTATGAAATTGTTTTGAAAGGTGGAGGCAGCTTTGTCCAGGTTCTATTTGGGAAAATATTTTCTTTTTTTTTTTGAAATGTTTAAATATGTCAGCATCCCAAGGTGTGTGTATGGTTTTGACAACTGTCGTCTTATTGCGTAGTGGGATCCACCTCAATTGAAAGTCCTAAGAGAAGTTTATTAAACTTATAAGTTAATGCCAGAAAGATAAGAAAAACAACTCCCAAACCAAAACAAATCCAAAAGTTCTAGCCTACATTGCTGAAATCAGGTAGAACCCCATGTATCTCATTAGAAAAATCTGCTTTTAA
The DNA here is from genome assembly GCA_013399365.1 of Pampusana beccarii. Lineage (NCBI taxonomy): Eukaryota > Metazoa > Chordata > Aves > Columbiformes > Columbidae > Pampusana > Pampusana beccarii. Next base: position 787,783 of record VWYH01006111.1, on the reverse strand, counting down.
TATTTTTGTTTCAAGAAATGATGCATGACTTCTCAAATCCTTCCTGCAATTAATCCCCCATGTTCCTGTGTTTAGAAAATGATTCATTACTTTTGAACCTTCCTTAGTTTCCCTTGGTTTGTCCTCGGGGAGCCATTAACGCACACTGTAGTGAGCTAGAGTTACCTAACTGCAAATGTCATGCCTATTTGTTGTTACAGGTGCAGCACGCTGAATTGAAACCATCCAGCAGCTCCAGTCCCATTCGGAAGAAGCGGAGTGCGCTATAGGATGCGACACGGTTTTGGAACGCAGCATCTCCCCCTGTACCCACTGTGCGTGCACGTCGGCTTTCCCCCTGCCCTTCATCTTGCTTCAGAACAACACTATAATCACCGCCACAGACTACGTGGTTTTTGATAAACACCTCTCTTAGGTTGTCTTTTTTGGGTCGCCTTTTTGGCATGGAGTCGTAGCCCAAAAAAGAGCAAGGTGGAACGTAGGAACTAGTTTATGGGATGGGGAGGAGAATGGGAGAGAATGATGCAACTGCACCTCTTTTTTTCTTTTTTTTCCTTTTTTTTTTCTCCCTTCAATTGCAGAGTCAAGGCTGGATATGGCAGCACTCCCTGTTTTATGTAGGAAGAGATAATTCCGCTAGTGTAGCAGATCAGCTGAGTTGATGTGAGGCGATGCTCTGAACCAGTTTTTAACATATCCAACAGATTTACATTAAGATATGAAAGCTATTCTTTTCTGAGTTAAATCACTGTGCTTAGAAAGGTTTAAGCTCTGAATTAACGAGTCTTTGATACCCATCTTCTGTTCAAGCAGTGTACATTTAAAAAAGTTTTTTATCATAATTAGCAGAAAGAGCTAGGAGCTCCAACAGTATCTCAATATTTCATCCAGCACTTGTGGATTTTTCTTTCTCTTTTTTTTTTTTTCCTTCTTTTTTTAAAGCCCACCCTGTGGTTAACTCTTTGGCTACCGGATTCATCAGGGATCCATTGCTGGCAATGGATACATGAGAACCTTCTGCTGTGAGAGGATTAAGAGACTGTAGAGCAGCCTGACTCACTGACCAGAAAAGACTTTCTTGACTTGCCTTTTTAAATTCCATCTCGTCAGATATTTTCAGCGTAGCTGTTGTTTTCCTGTCTAGATCCAGAGGGGTCAACACTACAGATCCAAGAGAAAAAAACATTTTTTAGCCTTAAAGAAACAAGTGCTTGTGCAGCAGGAGAGCACGGTGCACAAGGATGTGGTTGTGCAATAGTGTGCAGGCTTTGGTCCCCCACTGATGTCTTGTTGGAGTCTTTCCTGGTGATTCACAGGGAAAGGATTGGAAAGTGAAGTCATATGGAAACCGGGCAATGAAGAAACAAAAGAAAGGACCCCATTTTCTGTTCTGAGGAGAATGTGATTTCTTGCTTGCCTGTCAATCTTTTAGCTATTGTGCTTTTGCTTTAAATAATTCAGATGACCAGCATTGTTCATGTTTGACTGGGGAAACTGAAACACAGAATCATATGTAAGCCTGCTTAACTTTGGTGAGAGTTTAGCCCACGGTTCTTTAGGTGCTGTAGGACGTTGTGGGAGTGAATTGCCACCACGATGAGTCGTTGGTTGCACGAGAGCTGGAGTTGCTGCTTGCGATCCCCAGGCAGGAGTTACCACCAGCATCCCCTGGGGTAGTTCACAGTGCCAAGAAATAGGAAATCCCAAGAGACAGGTTTCTTTTTATCAAAAGACTTTGGAAGGCATCTAATTATTAAAGGTAAAATGGGTAAAACTTGTTTATGGATCCGTGATCCAAATGGAGTCGCTCCATGTGGTTTGGTAATGCAATCCTATGGGCCTGTTGCGTGAATTTGAAGAAAGAAAACTAACATAAGAGTATCTTCCTCTGTATTATTAGCCAGATTCAGTGGTTTTTCGAGAAGTTTATTTTTCAAAGTAACGTGCCCCGCTGTGCCTTTGAATAAGGAGAGGCACATTTTCACAGACTTGATTGTATAAAGAATGTATCTTGCTCATGCAAAGCTGTGTGTAGCTGCAAATGGAAAGACAGAAAAAAGATTATCCTTGTTTAAAAACCCACCAGAATGCCTCTTTGTGTGCACGTGTGCTTGTGTACCGATGTGTATACAGAGCTGTGTATAAAGTACATATATAATGTATTTATTGGCGAGTGTGTGTGGGAAAACGAGTGAATACACAGATTTAAAAACCTTGAAAATGTTTATGAAAAATGCCAAAGATTCTAAAGCTTATCATCTTGCGTCTGTTCTTCTTCATTTTGTATCTTTCCCGGCATGTTTCTCTGGCTGAGCCAGATCTCTGCATGATTTGATTTACTTCAAGTTAATGAAGCTGGTTGGAAAGAGCCTTGTAGAAATTATAAAATCTCCAGTAAATCTCTTGTACATACAATAGATGTCCGCGGACCCCTTTTGTTAAACCAGTTTCTCAATCTTTTGTGTAAACAATGCCTCATTGTCTTGCTTTAAACTATCATCTGGTTTATCGTACTGTAGTCTTGTCATTTTGTAAGGACCAAAGTCAGACATATTTAAGCAGACATGTGAGATCTGATCGTCGATTTGAGTGAAAACATTCAACTGCAGGAAAAATTGTTTATTTATTCTGAAGTTGGGACTGATACTTTAATAGTTGGGTTGGTTTTTTTCCCCCCCTATAGATTTTTCCACGTGGAACTGATTTCTCTTCGTGAGACAGGATGATGTCTCTTTTTTTTTTTTTTTCCTGTAGATATGTTGGGTTTCAGAATAATTTGTATTAGATTGTTATGCTGGAGACATACCAAACAAAGGGGTTTGGATGGTCCAGTAACTATATATATGTTGTAATGAGCTCTCTGTTTTGATAAATGCTATTTGAAATGCAATAAACATTTGAGGTTAAAATGACACTTTGAATTTATCTGCATTAGGAGGTATGTTTCCCATTCTTTGCAAAATGCGTACTGTGCTATAATATTTAATATCTAACTAGGTAAGCAAGTACATCACTTGCCAGTGCAGTGTAACAACTAGCGCCGGAGGTTACTTGAGATGGAGCCTGTGCTGCAGCAGGAGAAGAGGTAAAGCCTTATCCCACACCTTTACTACTACTTAGTGGGATTTCCTAGGTTGTACCTAAAGGAAAGGAGGGTTTTGTGCATTTACTGCCCGCACCAGTACTCAAAGGCTTTATTCAGATTTTTCATTTGATTCTTAAAGCAAGAATATTTTTATCATCTTCTTTATATTATTATATAATAGTTTGTCATATTGATGCATATCCCCATGTGTCCATTTGCCCATGCAAGTTTTTGCGTTGTTAATACATTCAATGTATAGCATGGAAACGATAAACTTACATTTTTAATTTAAAGTAGTCATTTCTGTGCAATAATATGTACACTTGGAGTCTAAAGTCTCTAAGACCGGAAGGCATTCAGAAATTTAAATCTAGCTAGGGGTCTTTTGGGTGACTGTGGATTACAGAATCATGGAGATATTGGAATATGACTAAACATGTTGACTAACTGTACAGTGTATAAATAACTGGATTTGACATATATGTGCAAATGCAATATGTCCCCATGTTTGCCCAAACATAAGCTGCTGCTGAAGGTTGGTTTCTTGAATAATCACAAATAGGACTGAGGACTCAGCTCCCCTATGGGTCACTGTCAGTAAAACTCAGTCACCAAAATGCACCTTGTGGAAAGCAAGCAAACAACTGAATAAAGAAAAGTCGGTGGAAATGTCACGCACCTTTTTTTCCTGCTTGCAAAGCTTTGATTTTAACCTTCAGCTGTAGCCGTTCCTCCCTCTGCTGCCCCCTCAGTCCTCTCCCAACCCACCCATGGAGCGGTGGGAAGCACCAGCTCTGCCCCACACCCCTCTGCGTGGGAAAGCGCTTGTCCCCTCCAAATTAGACTGGCTGCCGCTGATTCATTCACTGCCTGGGGTAACTAACAACTCCCTGAGTTGGGCTGTCCCACTAGAAAACAGACTCACCATTTAATTTCCTGTACTCTACATGGGGTTACTTTTTTCTTAATTTGGAGGGACTGATCCTGCTGGCATTATCACAAATGGAACTGGAGTTATTTTCCCATCAGGCCAGTAGTTTCACACTGGGAAGGAATTTGGCGGTTCTGATGTGTCAAGAAAAAATTGACAAAATGCGTTCTAATCAAACCTTAACCTTTAGATTCTCTGTCCTTTAAACTAAGCTGATAGACTGTTTGGGAAATGTTAGCTTTGACTTTAGAGACTGTGGCATGTGTTAGAAGTGAATCCTGTTCTGACTTAATATTGTACGTGTATTTTATCTGCAAAGCTACATGTGTCAGGGCCCTGGTGCACCTACCCCTTCAAATCACACTGGGACATGATAAGAATATCTGCTCTTTAGCATCCTTGAAGTTAGCAACTCGGAAAGAAGCTGAGATACTACAAATGATTGTTAATCTGTTGTATTGCAGATAGAGTATTTTAATCGTTCTCAAATTGGGATAAGTTAACACAGGTGAAATTCCATCATTTTGGAACAAAGTATCTGCCTGACAGTTTATCAGTGGGGAAGACCCTCAGCAGCAACAGTAATTGTATAGTTCAAGGAACGTGTGAGCAAAAGATACGATGAATGTAAATATTCGCAAGCGTTTAGAAATAATGTTGGAGTGAAAAAACAGCCTCTTGAGATTAGAGCACTTTTAGTCTACTTTTCTCTGTGGTTGCTTGACTTAAAACAGTGTGGCATTTCAAGATAATTGAGAAGGTCATTTTGTTTTGAACAAAAGACGTGCTCTTCTGACACGAGTCATGATGCTGAGTGTGGGGAAGCAGGAGGCGGCATTCAGATCTCGGTGTTCGCAAGAGCAGCAGCACCTGGGCAGGCATGAGTTCAAGTTCTCAGCATGGCTTTAACCTGAGGGCTGGTGATTCTTGTTAAATTTTACGTGAAGGAATGTTGCCAGTTGGTTCCCGCGTGTTGGATTGAACACCTGCAATTTCCCTCTGGGCTGAACAAGATGATCTGCCTCTTACAGGGGAAGAAAGTGAGAGCTGGAAAACTTGCCGATGTAAACTTTATTTGCCGTGATGTCCTAGTGCAACCAGCCGTCTAACCTCTCGAGGACTGCTTTGGAGAAGGAAGGTAGGACAGGCTTATAGACTGGGCACATATATCTGGCTCTTGGTCTTTCAGGGCCTACCATGGTCAGATTTAGATGGTCAACAGATTGTACCTCACACTAGTGTTCGCTGGCTGCTAGAATGGCTCCATGAAGCCATGTCCTCTTAGCTAGTACATTTGAAGAGTGTCCTTCAGCCATGAAGGAAGGATAAGGCACTGGGCTTCAATTATTTGAGGGGCAGATGGATGGGTATGAGTAGGGAACCTACTTCCCCAGGGAATCTGGGACTGCTTTGCTACGGATTTTTCCTCAACACCTGGTTTGTTGTGATCAAATTTCTGACAGATGAATGAAGAAATGTTTTTTTGCTCCTGATCTCTGCATTTTTGGTAAGTTACTTCTATGACTCAGAAGATTATTAAATGGTCACCTACCAACTGGAGATGATAAGACTTAAAGATTTGAGGCTTACGCTTCCAAATGCATAGTCAGCCTGGGTTGTCCTTCAGTCCCAAAGGGCTGTGGGGATAAGATGTTGATGGGTTTGTCTTAGTGAAGCTACCTTTTATTCCTACTATGGGTATCTTTTTAAGATCATCTGTAAAGAAGCAAAACAAAATGCATTATTTTTATTTCTTGAGTAAATACTTGCTGCTAATTCTATTCTAGTTACTGTATGTGGAAGATGGGATTTGACCGCTTCTAAGGTCCTGAGTCTGTGCACAGCAAAACCATGTATTATTCACTTACTCAGTACTGCCACCTCCCAAAGTAGAGTAAATATCTTCATTTCCAAGTGGAGATGCACAGTGGAAAGAACATATGCTCTTACAGACAAAAAAAAGACTTTGTTTTTATTGACTTGAGTGCTAAATTTTGCTTTGATCATGGCCATCTGATTTCTCCCTTCACTTTGTGTCTGCCTGTGGTTAGCTCACTCCACAGAGTTTCTGGAGCAGCTACAACCTTAGAAGAAGGGGCAGGGAGGGGGGGAAGTCTCCCTCCATCTCTAGCAATAGATGACTTTACTGAAAGTCAATGCCATTCCCTTGCATTTATCACTGCCACTCTTGCTCTGCATATTTTTGGTATTCGCCATGCATTGTTAGCAGTGATTGTCATGTAATTAAATCACTGCTCATCACAAGAGCCTATTTTTATGCTGAGATAAGCATCAGAAGTCTGCTGCAGCGTCCCCCAGATCAATAAAGATGTTCCCTGTAGGATTACAAATAGTCTGAGGTTGTACAGGGCACTAGAATTAATTAGGAATGATTTCTCTTTTTCTTTCTTCTTTCAATACATTTTTAATTGTTTATCCATTTTCGATGGGCTTGTTTTTAACTCCACTGTGATGGCCCAGATGCTTCTGTTCAGACCTTTTGAGTATGATATGGTATCAATTTGGGCAATACCATTTACTGTAAGCATTCACTATTAACATCCTCTTTCCATAGTCATGTGCAACTATTACTTCAAAATGTAATATGTTTCTGAATAAGATCTTTGCATCTCAGGCTTTGTACTTAAGATTATGGTTAAGTGGGTTTATTAAGAGGTTGCTCTTGGAGATGCAAATACAATGTGTAACCTTTGGGTGCTATCCTGAAGATTTTGGCATTTTCATCAGAAGACCAGAGGGCAAGTGGGAGAAACTTGAGACAACTGCTGATGAACCGAGGTTGCAGAGCATGTCTGTGGCAAACAAACAAAACAAAACACACAACCAAAACTTAACACCCCAGATTGTTGTCATTTACGCTTTCTTATTCTCAGCTGCCTGCTTTCCTTTGCCTTAAGTTTTCTCCTACTGATGGTGCCAAACTGGTTTTATCATCCTCCGTGGAGCACTGATCCAACATCACAATCTGCTGCTCCTCCCTCCCTGCTGACCTGTCCCACCACAGGGAAGTCCAAGATTAGCAACAGCCTTGTGTCGAAGTCCTACTGATACAAGAGTGTGCAAACCACAGGAAAGCCCCTGGAGACCCGTTGCTTTGCTCTAGAGGTAAGAACAGGTAAAGACTGCACTGGATCATGAAGGATAGGATTATTCAAAAGAGTTATTTAAAAAGAGGCAAACCAGAACAAAGTCAATTAAGGTGTTTGGGAGCAGAGTAAACTAGAAATGTACTGTTGAAATTATATACTATTGACTGGGTACATGAATAAAGGCTGTGGACCATCTGTGTAGGACACTACAGTGAGACAGAAATTTCTGGAGAGTTTCTGAAAACAGAGTGATGGTGTCCGCAAATGGGTGAGGTATAGAGAAGGTGGAGGTCTTTATTTTCACTGCCTTTCAGTCAGATAACTGAGTGCCATAGAGTACCTCTATGAAAGGGATAAGTAATGTCCACATTTACTGCTAACAAACTAGGTGTACCTAATGCAGAGAGGATAGTGGTACCCTGGAAGAGCTTTCCTAAATGCAACATATTGTTCATTGGAAATGATTCTTCTAATTGAGTTGTGCCCACAGCCAAATGAGGGAGAAGCAGCAAACATTGCTGTAAGCAGCTCTCAGCTGATTGTGCATGCTCTATGTTCACTCCAGCTTGGAGGAGAGGGCTGGAGCTCATACTCTGCTCTCAGTCATTCTGTCCACCCTGTTCCTTCATGGTGGTGAAGTTTAACTGGAGCTCAGTGGCCAGCCCTGCTGACAGGGTGCCAGGGTATTCCCATTTTCTGAAGAGCAGAAAAACTTTGGTTCAGTGGCAACAAACTGGGCAGCAGCTGTGTTTCAAAGAGCACAAGCATCCTCAAGAGCTACAAACCTGGTGCAAAGATGCTACTTCACGTATAGCTTTGCCCAAAGGCAGTGTAGGGCAGCCCATGCCCAGACCTGCTACAACTGAGATGAAATACTTTAATTTGGACCCATCAGGATCCAAGGCCATATGAACTTATTACCTGCATTCCGCTTGCATTGCAAACTAGCAGAACATAATGTCTCTGTAGGTGGTGGGGTTTTGGGGAGCACAAAACTCAGCAAATCGTCTTGATGCCCCAGGTAGCCTGGTGTTACGAAGGCAAGCTTTGCATGGCATATGTACGCGACCATGAATAACCTCTTCTCCTATGACCAGCCAGGAGGGAGCTGCTGCACAGCTCACGTTCTGCCAAAGTGCCGTGTTTTCTCCTCCACTGAAGCACTGTGCACTATTAGAGAGTACCACAGTTCTTGTTTGTGCCAGCAGCGCTCTGGCCACTTCAGCAGTCCCTCCCGGCCTACCTCTGTACGACAGAAAACTCAAGCTTGCTGCTTCTCCAGTTGTCACCTCCCTTGTCCTCAGGAAGGGGCTCTAAGGGATTTCGTTTGTCCCCTGAAGCTCTGCAGAGCTGCTGCTCGCCAGAGGCAGTGCCCAGGGGTGCGGCGTACGAACACGCTCAGAAAGTGAGGAGTCTGGGGACACGAGTGGGGTTCTGCAGCTCTGCTATTGCACATGCGTAGCATTAGGCTTCTTTATAGGGGATTTGTTTCCGAACAGTTATTTTCCATTTTCTCATGTGTTCAGTCTTTTCCATTATCACAGTACGACTTGGATTAAGGTAATTCAGAACAGGAGACCCTTTCTATAAAATATATGCTTACCCCAGAAATTTTTGTGAGAAATGATTCTTCCCGTTGCCAGCTCTTAAGGCCAGTTTTCTTGCCATCAGCCTTCCTACTTTTATTATTAGTAGTATTATAGTTCAAGTGTGTATGAGACAAATTTGACCTTGTTATACATATTGGTCGGCTGCAGTTTTTGGGGAATGGTTGGCATTAGTACTATGTCAAAATATGGAATGTTATGGAAAACTGCACTACTTAACCAAAGGGGAAGCACACTGAGATTTTCAGTGGGCAGTTGCCTTAAATTCAGTGAGCACCATCCCAGTCCTGCCAAAGTCCATGCAGCCTTCTCATTGCCCTGAAATTACCCCTGGACAGCATTGCTGGGCAGTCACGTCTGTGGCAGTTGCATGGTTGCCTCACAGATAATTCTCAAATTGTCCGTGAACCATGTGTACAAACATGTCTGGTATGGTGCTAATTTACTGGCAAGGTCTGGGTACACAGATCCAACACGCTGCTCAGCAGGAGCTTCAGCCATGCCCGGCAGCCGGTTTAGAGCTTTGATTTCTACGCAGCATGTCAGGGATAGCTGATGGATGGGCTCAGCCTCCCCTTCACCTGTGTTTGGAGATCTCCAGCCAGGCCAGGATTTGCCAGATGACCATGGTGGGGAAGCAGCAGAAATATTTCTGTAAAAAAAAAAAAACAAAACACACCAAAAAAAGCCAACCAACCAACCAAACAAAAAGACCCTGCAACAAAACAAACAAACCCGAGAAAACCTTCCACAGCCCCAAAATTTTATCTAGTTTGTGCGTGAGTGTTACAAAAGCCTCGTTCAGGGCTACAGGACATGGCTGGATGTTATCTGTCCCATGTTCCGGCTGGGTTTATTTTGGGGTGGTCAGAAAGGAAATCCCAGTGTAGAGGCGGGTGGAACATTTTTGTTGAACTGATGTGAAAGAGAATAGTACCTGGCCATTTGGAAGGGTTTGAACTCGTAGCATAAGGCTCTGGGAGATGGATGAATGGTCAGAGGGGAGGTGATGGGGGGTCAGAGGTCCTACAGCATAACTCATGCTTGCGAGAAGTCCCTATCTCACAGTGAAAGTTTCAGAACTGGCTGGCAGCAGCGTGACCCGGAGCAGTCAATTCATCAGAAGGATTTCCCATCTGGATATGCAGATGTATGCACAATTATTTTACAATTATTTTACCTATCAAGCCAACCACACTCCACGTCCCCGCACGCTTAAATAAATCTTGGCGCCGTCCCTTTCAGAAGGCATTTTCAGGTTGGGACTGGTTCGCCTGCATCCTGCGTAGTTTTGTTCAGCAGAGTCCTTGCAAACAGTCCGTCTCCTCTTCCCTTTCCGCTTCCCCTTCCTCCTCCTCCCATCCCGCGGCAATCACTGCTGCCCAGATCCATCCTTCACTCGCACAAAACTGATTTCTGTTTACGGAGCAGCTGGCAGCAGCAGCGCTCAAGCACTGAGCGATGACTAAGAAACAAGCCCACTTTTCCCTTAGCTGTCAGGAGCTTTTAGAAATAACACCCTCCTCTGAGGAAGTCAGAATAGCAACAGGAAAATAAGTAAAACCTATTATAAAACAGTTGTGCAAGAACTTAGGCGCGGCGCGGGGTAGAGATCAATATGCTGTGAAGGTTAAATCTATTTTCACACTGTGTTCTATTTCACAGTTTAATGGTGTTTTAATGTGTCTGTCACTGAGCCCCCTTCATGTTATACAGGTAGAGCCTTCACAAAGAAGAAATAACGTTGGCTTTTCAAGCTTCACAGTAACATCTTATTTACCAGCTGAGATCTGACGCTTTCCTCTCTGGAGGTATGCCAGGGTTTGACTATTTTATTTTATTTTTTAGAAGACATAATGTGGTGTTGCCTTTACAATAATTTTTAGATGGCTTTTGGGGAATGCCTGTAGAGATGGGAGCAGCAGGAACGTGTGTGTATGTCTGTGTAGAAGGGACAGAAATATCTGCTGCTGTTTGTACAAGCTGAAAACGTGGAGGATACGCAGAATTCCCAAGCTTGAGTTTGCATTCGATCCAAAATGCTATATTTGAGTGCTTTAACTTGAACTCAGCTGACATTGGGATGTTGCATTGGGCTTGGGCAGAGCATAGAGGGCAAAGCCAGTGGACAACAAGGAGCTATCACAGCCCAAAGAAAAGATGCTGAGAAAGGGTGGGGTAGAAGAAAAGCTGATATCAGCCTTTGCTGGTGGAAAGGATGAAAGGGGAGGGAGAAGGGGAGAGGGAGCGAAAACAAAGAAAGAGGTGTGATATGAAATGCAGGGTATGTGCAGTGCAAAAGCACACATGCAGGCCTGTCCTCAGTGTCTGGAATGAAGCAGTTGATATCTCCACAGTTCAGCTCACATCCTAGAAGTCAAAGAAGGAAAAAAAAACCCCTTGTTCTGATTTAATGATCTCTCTTGAGCTTCAGCTAGGGAAGGAAGAGGTTCAGACATCCTAGTCAAAGGCTACTGCTGGTTTGGGGCTTCAGATGTGTAACGGGGTGTGCAGATGCTGCATGTTGGTGTTGGTGCCCTGACCTGCACGGAGAAGGTGCTCTGACAACCCTCACACTGCCCGCGGCTGAACCTGCACCTGGATGCAGCCTCCGGCCGTTTACATCTCCCTGCAACGAGCCAGGCATACACACAGCTATATTTTCTCTCACTGGCAAGGCTGGGTAAGCTGCAATAGTGTCACTCCTCTGGTTTTACCACAAGGGAATCGGAGTGCCAGTGTTATCCTGACATCCTTGCATTGTAATTGATGTGCGGAGTCAGGGGAGGACAACCTGCGTATGCCAGTGGCTTCTCTCGCATGATCTCTCTCCTTCCCGTCTGTGCCCTCAGCAGCTCCCTTGCATTGCTGGGAGAGCATTTTCCTTCGTAGCTGTGTTGTCTTCCCACCTCTCCCATCTTCTGCTCCCTCAGTTGCTCTTTACCCTTCTCTTTGTCTCGCAGCCAAATGACTTAACTCTGTGCGACCTCCTGGGAGGGCTTGGCTGTACGAAGGGAACGCATCAGAGAAGGAGATACAATATTAAGTCATCTTTGGAGCAACCTGTTAAAAATCTCAAGCTTCCCCTCTACTAGTTGCTTTGCCAGAATAACATGACTTTGTTCTGTCAGGGTCTGCTGAACGCTGGTGCTTGCTGGACTGTGAGTTTTCAGACTTGCAGAGCATCAACTTGGCTTAACCTGCATATCCCACTGTAGCAGAAATATCTGCAGTGTGTGTTTTGGCATTGGTGTGCTGTGTGCTCTGAGTTCATCTCTTCCCCCCTTCCGTTTTCCATTGTTGGAACAACAATCTTCTGCTGGATGCAGAGTGCAACTGGCCCTGTACTGTGGGGCCAAAACAAACTCACTGCTGGTATGTTTTCCGTCCTCCACAAGGTAAAATACCAGTGCTAAGAGCAGCTGACCCCCTGGGTAGGAGCCTGTTGTCTGCAAATCCAATGACTGACTTCACGGGGCAAAACTTTAGCTCGAGTAATACTGCTGAGAAATTAATTTGTGTCCTTGGGAGCTGGTGGATCAAAAAGTCTGGACCCATGAATGGGTGACTTACCTTTGGAGGGCTGCAAGGGTTCCCTCCCCAACCACTGCTGCCACCAAAGTACAGCCCGTTGCATTAAAACACCCCCAACTTTCTGGGCTGCAAACCACAGTATTGCAGCACTTGCTTTAACTGTCCTTTCCAAATGGATGGAAACCTCTGAGAAGGTCAGAACAAGGGACAGATGACTTTTGAGAACCAGAGTCCTAAGGAGCTTCCAAAGTAATTTTTCTGCCCCAATTTTGCAAGTCCAAAACACCAAAGGAAGGTTGTCACGCTATAGCCCTTACACAAAACCTATTCACATCTGTCCTTGTGTGAAACAGAAAAACTTTTTTTTGCTCCATTATAGAGCTTGGAGTTTGAATCTTGTGTCTTTGTATTTTGTTTTGCTGGGAGGACTCACTTGCATATAATTTTTAGGGGCTATTTCTCCTACTTAAACCACTAGATCAAGTCTGTGACTATTTTAATTATAAGCTTGGACATATGCATTGACAAACCCTTGCCCAAGTGAGGTCACCTTTCTGAAACCAGAGCTGGATAGTTATTGTGGTCCTAATATTTAGAGGCCAAATTTATATAAGTTTGCCTCCTTAATCCTGGAGTTACAGATTAAACTGAAAATTTGAGAAAGCTGCTGAATCAAACGGCTTTGAAGTTTAATGCCAGCTTTTAGAAGTAAAACTTTAATGCCTTTGGCGATCCGTGGCCATGTGCCTTATATTAGGCACTGGAGTTTTGGAAAAGTGACAAAAGTGCCACTAGAATAGAAATGTCTCATTATTACAAACTCTCTTTCTTGCTTTACAGGGGAGACCTGGGGAAAAAAAAAAAAAAATGTTTGTTCTTTTTTCTTGCTCAAAAGAGGCATTTACTGAGGTCATTAATGCAATAATATAGCTTGTATAAAACCTCAGATTTACTGTGAGCTTCCTTCTGAAATATTAAAAACATGAAATCACAGAAGAGAAGAGAATTAAAGGTTAGAGACAGGAGTGGCTAACACACAGTGATATGACAATTGGGTGCTGGTTTATTCCCATTTATAGAACCTAACAGATTGGAAAATAAGTGGGTCTGGATGCTCACAGGTAGGACAAGAGAATTACAGAGCATCAGCCAGGAAGGAGATGATGGTACTGTCTGGAGAGAGAGAGAATGATGCAAATTTGCTGGCATGGTCCATAGAAATGAATAGAATATAATTTAGATTTTTTTGTTCTACATATTCTGTTTATAAAGCTTGGAAAATATTGTTCAGAATTTTTTCAAATGGATATTTGAAAATGTCGAATGATGTCACATGGAGACCTTGTCCTGGTGGATTGTCTCTGTCAGCCTGAGAGGAACTCACAGTCCTGGACTTTGAGGTAATGAAGTTCTTCAGAAGTTCATATCCAGTTCTGCTTCCATTTTGCATCATTTCCAGTGCACTCTTTCCAGTGGAGATTTTCAGCTTCTTGAGCGTATTTTTGAAGTCATGTTTCTGATACTGATGTTCACTTATGGCTGCTTGTATTTTCCAAGTATCTTAAATTTCCTTACCTCACATAAAATTCTTTCCCTGTAAAACTGACCCCACAAAACACCAAAGAAGGATCAGCACCACTGAAACTATTCAAGTTAGTTCAAATATCTGCAAAACCTTGTTTAAAACATTTACCTAGGTCTAATACTTTATGAAATTTAATGAAGAATAAATGTTATCAAGAAATCTCACATGTTGCTGCTCAATAAGTAGTTTCTTTTAAGGAGCTCCTAGTAACACAGCTGTGACATACAGGTAAATGCTGCTAGAAGTTATCTCTGTGTTTTTATAGTTACAGGGCTCAACTTTACATCACCTAGTTTTGTCAGTAATGCTTCTAGGATTTCTCTCTTTTAATGCTAAATTTGCAGGTGTCGAGTCAGTTATGTCGGAGGAGCAAATCAATTCATAACCTGATAGTAAGTAATGCAATTCAAATACAAATTTATACATTGCTCTGAAATTCCAAGACCTTTTTTGCCATTTCCAAAATGGAAAGTGGCAAACTGACAGTTAAAGCTTCTAATCACATTTAGTATTTTATTTAAATTCCAGCTGTGTTTCATTACAAGACTTCACAAAATATTTTGTAACAGCGCAGTAGTTCTGATAAGTCAACCTAAGATATTGTAGGAAAAAAAAATAATCTCAATAATTATCCTTCCCACCTGAACCTTTTCTTAGAAGCAGTATTAGAAATTTTAAATGACGTTTTACTCCCACTATTGCCAAAGAGAGTTTTATCATTGACTTGAAGGGAAACAATCTTTAACCTCTTAATTTTGTTGTTATAAATAAGCCTAGTTCCATTTAACCTGAGTTGAGCAGCTGCCGGTTCACCTCGGTTTTGATTCTCATCCTCTGCTTGCACCCTCCTCTAAAAACCTCTGCTCAGGTGTCATCATGATGCAATGAAAAAATAACTCCACTGATTATAAAGAAATTGCTGCACTCTGCTGCAGGCAATGCATAGGCTGAAATGCGATAGTCATGGCCCTGACACAATGCCAACGGGAAGCCAGGAGCTGTCAGAAAGGTCAGAATTTCAATAACGAGTCTGTGCGTTTCCAGTGCTCATTGCATTCCCTTCTCCTGGTCTGTTGTTTCCTTTCCATAACCCTTTGGAGCGTACGCATCATCTCAACAGACCTGCCTGGACAAAAAAAAAAAAATGTAATAAGTAAATAAATGAGGAAAGTTAGAAATCTCCTTCACATCCTTAAGGAAGAACATATATTTTGTAGCATGAAGACCACTCTGGTCCATTAAGCTCTCTTGGTTCCCACTCATAGGAGGTGTGTTAGTAAACTAAGCAAGCCAAGGTGTGTGGAGAAAGCTAGTATCTTTTATTTGGCAAATTAATCTCTGTTGGGGGTGGGAGGAAGACCAGCTTTCAGTTATGCAAGCCCATTGTCAGGTCTGAGGCAGCACATTGGTTTTCTTGCTGCAGCTCTCAATTTCAGCATTGATCATGTCTGATCCTACCTCAGAGGATAAAACCTCTACCAGAAGATGCATGTCTCTTTTAGCGGGTCTTTCTATGGGAAACGTAGTTATTTTCTTCCATTAAATTCTTTAAGAATGAAGTATTATTCACAGATGCGGGGTTTATGAACTGGGCACAGCAACTCTGTGTGCTGGACACCCTAAAAATGAAGCTAACTTTGACTTTCAGTTTGTTTCTTAGCAAACTGGCCCTGTGTATTCCCAGCAGGATTGCTGGAGAGAAACAGTGTCCACTGTATTCCAGCCCACTGTGATCTGCATTTCTAATTAAGGCTATTCGCAAGTTCACTTATCTGACATGTGCAAAGAGCAAATAATAAAGCCATGAGAAAACAGCAATCTGCAATGAAACCTTTGTTTTAAAATTCCTTCTTTTATCTCTCATATAAATGTCAAATGCAGATGGCACAAAGGATGCCTTGATAATGGTACTCATAGGACTGTGACACTTCCAGTTGCTCTGATCTGCTTTCCACCTCCATCTCTAGAGAGTTACCCACATGTTTGGTCAGAAATGGCTCCGAGTGCTTCTAGATCCTGTTGATTTAGGTGGGATATGGGAGGTCTGCAACTTCAGCTTGACATTCATCCAGCTCAATGACCCTTTCCTCTTGGAGTCGTCCCTGGCTGGTTCGGGGGCTGAGCTGTAGCACGACCATGTTCAAAACCAGACCTTCCTAAACAGCTCACTTGTAGGGTGTCCAGTCTTTGGTATCTCACCTCTTTTGGGAGAAGAGCTGGATTTTGAAACTTCTAAACCAGCTTATACTTTCAATCTTTCCTCTGGCGGCTTGACACACACTTTGCAAACACCCTCTGCCTTTTCCCAGCTCTAAGTCTCAATTAGAAGCTGACCTTCTTTCACCCACCTTACCAATCTTCTCGCTTGGTACCTCATGAATTGACTTTGGCTCTGGTGTTTGAGAAGGTACCATGCTCTTGGTGAAGCCCCAGGCTGGGTGAGATAATTATCCAGTCCACCCCACTGATTAGGCTGGTTGCCTCTGATTTGGAAACTGCTTAGAAGATGGGAGAAAAAGGAGTGAAAACCAAATCTCCAAAGGTATCAATTGTCAAGGGAAAGGTTAAACCCACCTCCCTCTGAGAGTTTATCAAAAGAAGCTGCTCTGGGTCAAAATTTAATTTAATTGGAAAACAATCTCCAATGACATTTTGGTTACATTTCAAATTTTCAATATATGAAAACGTTTTAATGGGTTTAAACACCACATTTCATTCATCTTCCTAGGGAAACTGAGGCTGCCTTGTTTTTGTTTTGTTCTTTCTATACAAGCATAAACTGCAGGTAAATTTTACGATTTCTTTTCAGATGTACATTTCCAGTGCTGAGAGAATACAAGCCTTGAAGGTGCCTTGGCGCAGGAACACTCAGACACCACAACCGCCCTGTGCATCCATCTGTTGGATTCAGAGTTCATTTTTGGGTTTGGTTTACCTCTTGAGACTTCTGCCACTGCTGTCAATGAAGGCACAACCTGCAACATTAGATCATGGTTTCCCTCCGCAGAGCTCTTTTCACCTACGACAAATTTTTCTAAAACCCCACTACTCGGTCCGTTTCAAGTATATAATCTAACGTGGCGTATCCCCAGCATTCAGAAGTTGCAACAGGCTTCTCTAAATCATGGATTCCTTTGAGAAAGCGAAATAATGTAAAGCTCTGTGAGGCTTTTTTAGGCTCCCTCTCACTGCTGAACCTTTAGCAGTCCCTTCTTTCTACTTTTCATGTTTTTTTCACTGTTGTCGTAGTAAGATGTTCATACTGCTTTTTGGTTTTAGAAGTTAGTGCTAAAAAAAAATAAATCAGAATATCAAAAGACTTGCTCTATATAACCACAAGACTTGGCAATACTTCATTTTCCTTCAAATTTAGCATGTTCTTTTCATACACAGGTTTTTTCAGACTTCTTTTGCTTGAGGAAGCAGCCTGGAGCTTCAGTTTTGCTGGACATAATATAGAAAAAGAGAGGAACAGCGGGCCATTGCTACAGTTTGGAAACCTAATTTTCACCTCAGCCCACCAGTGACACAATGCTGGATGGATGGAGGAGCTTGCTCTTGTGACCAGATGGAGGAAAGCTGGAACTGGGACGTGTAATCTGAGAGCTCTTTTCCGTGAAGAGATGGGAAACGTAACTGGAGGGAAGTGTTCAGAAAAAAGGTAAATAATCTGTGAAACCGTTAATCTTTGCCCTGTTCGGGCTGTTTTGTCTGTCAGTCATTGTATTGCTTTGCCCGTCCTTGTTTTTTGTTGGAGCCAATGTTTGCCATGCACGTCGCCGTTTATACCTTTCACAGTTTCCACTACTTTTAGCCTTTGGCACTACAATTTGCACAACTTTTTGGCAAACAGGATGAGAATAGATCTACTTCAGATATTTCTCACTTTTTACCTCTTCCTGTGGGTTAAAATTCAGCAGGATCTCATCCCTGGTATGATTCATAGCCTGGAGACAAGAACACAACCGGGGGTTGCATTGTGCAACAGGTATGAGAAGGAAGACACTTTATGCTGTTGTTACCAAAAATAGATCTGTAAGACTGATGATAGAAACCCTCAAGATTAAATACAAATAAGAAAGAAGTGAATCTTACTATTTTGCTGGTCACAGAGGAATAGATGTTACAAATACATATGCGTTTCACAGATAATCTCAGCCTGTGATACGTAGTTTTTATTTTCGATACAATATTAAAATAACAGCATGTAAAATAAGAATTTCCTGCTTCTCCCAGTCCTTGCAGAGGTTCAAATCAAGACATCCCATCTGTGACCCTTGGGCTAAGAAGATCAGACCCCAGTGAGTCTCACCTGCTGTGTGAGAACAGCTACAACCCACCTCCCTCACCTGTCGTGGGCTGTGAAAACGAATATGTGGGGGTAAAGCACTTTGAGATCCTCAGATTGGGAAAGGTCAGGAGAGCATCACCGTCTCTTTCAGGAGCTCCAACACCAAGGGGAAAAATAAATCACACAAAGCTTAAATAGGAAACCGCAGCTGCT
The DNA here is from genome assembly GCA_013399365.1 of Pampusana beccarii. Taxonomy (NCBI): domain Eukaryota; kingdom Metazoa; phylum Chordata; class Aves; order Columbiformes; family Columbidae; genus Pampusana; species Pampusana beccarii. The sequence continues at coordinate 769,427 of VWYH01006111.1, read as the reverse complement.
GTCAGATTAAATCTGTTACAAGTGCATTCCACTGCCTTGCTGAACAGTGTTTTATTTCACACCTCAAAATGTGAGGCCCTGTGCCATGGACTTGCTCCTTTTTCCCTATTCCCCCTAGATGACTTAACAAGCTGAAAGTGCAGCTGGAAATTAATGCTTCCTGTCTTTTAAATAATGTGACATTGAAATCCCGGTATTTAATGCGTTGGCATTTAACATGCCACAATATTTCAGTTACTTTGCACTGGTTGGGGTGCAGAAGTGTTATTACAGCTGTTCTGAAATTCTGACAAAGAGATGCATTTCTCCCCCCCCCTTTTTTTTTTCTTTTTTTCCTTCCACTGTGTCCCACCATAATTGCTTTTTGCTGCATCTCTGAACCGTAACCGTGGCGATCCGCCACATTCATCAGAGGACCCTCTTGTTGTTTTGCTTGTGTGAATGCAAAAAGAGGGGAAAAAATAAAAAAAAAGAAAGAAAAAAGAAAGAGAGGACATAAAATATTTGCAGAACTTTCCAAAAAAAGCAGATTTTTCTCTTTTTTCTCTCTGATTTTTTTTTTTTTCCCCTTTTTTCCCATGATGACAGAAGCTGTATTGGAGAAGTGGCCTGCCCAAAACACCAAGGACTTTGTTCATAGCCTAAAAAAGGGAGAGAAGGAGTCTGGTTGTGGAGGTGTCGCTCTTCATGGAAAACACTTAGATAACTGGATCTTTCAAGCCATTTTCCCCTGAAAGGAGGAATTGTTGCGTGCAGAAGGGGCAGGAAAGGTTGACCCTTTTCTATTTCTGTCTGACAACAAACTGGTCCTTGTTTGGAGAAGTTGTTAATGCAGAACATCATTACTATATTAAAGTCACGCCATATTTGACTGGGAAAGGAGACAAAGATATTTGACCTGGCTTTGGATAAAGGTTTGGAGCTGCCCCTTTCTGGGTTTGTGGGGTATGTGGTCTGCTACTCATCCCATGTATGGTGAGGAAGGAGAGGTGGCTGTGGTGTGGCAGGCAGGAGATAAAGGGGAAAGGGAATGTTCTTTCTCTCAGAAGTTTTGTAATGCCTGCTACCTCAGTATACTTCTCTTTCACTACTTCAAAAAGATTTGAATATTAGCCTGGAGATTTTTCTCCTTGAGGGACTTGAGTACTTCATCTTTGCTCTGTTCATGTCTCGGAGCTGCTTAGAAGAGATGGAAAAGCTGCCCAATGTTCAAAGTAACCTTTGATCAGCTTTGTCCACCCAGGGTAGCCAGTTCCAATTCATAAGCCGCTGTTGGTGGATCTTCCAGGACACAAGAACAGAAGAGACAGTTCTTAGGGGGTCTGTCTGGGATCCTATAATGGGGAGCACGGACACGGTACAATCTCCACTGTCTGTCAGGTGAGATGGCTGGGGACAAGGGTTTGGTGCTCTGTGAAACCTGGCTGTTCTTTCCTGAGGAACTCTGGGAGCCACTCCACATGTATTCATGCAGTGTGATTTAGCTGTAGAAGAGATTTGTTCCCCTGTAGAGGTAATACAGCTTATTTTCATGGCGTATGAACAAATACATGATATTATTTCATTATCCTTCAACATGACAGCCAGGAATGGAGTGATGAAGCAGCTGTCCTCTGGACCCTCTGGCAGCACTCACCAAGTGATTTTGAGAGATTCCCCAAATGTCCTTGCTGTGGCCATCACCTGTGTCAGTACCTGATTACCTTCTAAAGCGGTAGCTCTTGACATAAACCTCATCTGAACGAATAATTATATGTCTCAAGGCTGTAAGTTTTTGTAGTCAGGGACTAGGCTTTGTACAGGGCTCTGCTCTCTGGGGCTTCAGTGCAGCAACAGGCGGGTGCTGATGCAATTCATCCCGAAGTCCAGTTTGAAACTCCTGCACTCAAAGCCCTCTGGTGTCCCTGTTCTGCAAGGGCTGGTGGCACTCATCAGCAGTGACTGTGGAACTATGGCAATTTAGGGGGGCTTCTGTGCTTCCTCGTTTGCTCTCCTTTAGCCAGCTACACCTCTGGCCTCTCTACCTTCCTCACTAGCTGGTGGATCAAAGCTTATGTCCAAGCTGCAGGTGTCCCAGTTTGCGGTTTGGGATCTCAGCACGCACCCAGCCTGTGTCAGTGGTTTCACCGGCTCGTTGGACCGTGCATGGTGCTGGCCGAGGCAGGGGCACGTGTCTCCTCCTGCCATCAACACAGAAACCCTAGAGGAGGAAGGTTCCTCAGGCAAAGCTACTTATTGATGTGCCTCATCGTGGGCATTTGCTGGCGAGGCAGAGCCACCAGAGCATTGCTCAGTGACCTGAGAGGTATTTGGTTGGAAAATGTCTGGTTTTGTTCTCGTCTGAGAGCCATTTGATCCATCCCCAAAGATGCAGGATAGCAAAGGCCCTGGGGCCCTCCCATGGGTGACAATGGATACACTGGGGTCTGTAGAGCAAACCGGGTTGTCTAGAAGTCAAAAAGTCTTAGAGTCCCGTTTGTAGGTGGGATTGTCAATATAGAATAACAAAGCAAAAAGCACTCCAGGCTAAATGTTAGCAGTGATTATTTTTAACTTTATTTTTACTGTTTCTGATGTGTTCTTCAATCTGTCTTGTTGATGTTTATTTTTCCATTTGTGTTAAGGGTCATATGTCATGCCTCCCTTGCGTCAGGTGCTACACAACCATGTAGTGTCCTTCCCCCAAACAGTTCACAAAGTCTTTCTCTGTGGATGAGTTCTTACTGCAGTCACCGAGTTGTACATGCCCTTTAACAGGAGTTTCTTTAGAGGTTGTAGGGTGCCTTATTTATCTTCCCCAAAGCAATGAAGAGGTACAAACCTCCTTGTTGAAAATAAAACAGGACATTAAAAGCCCAATAAAGTTTCAAAATATTTTCCATAATTAAAATTCTTATATATTAATTGTAATTAGCAACAGCTGAATAATGAATTATTTGGGTATTTAGTATAGTGAAACCTGTTTGTGCTTGGGTTCTTTTCTTGATTTCTGCTCCATTTTTCCACATAAGGAAAATGAACTTCTTTCATACTCACCAAAAACCTGAGGCCTAAATGGTAATCTCAAAATGTCTTTTCAGATATTTATCAGCCATAATGTACAACTTTCTAAATACTCAGAATTCTCTGCTAAATTCTAAAGACAGTGTCTCTCTATGGAAGACAGTTGTTTATGCTGTTTGCAACATGCAATCAGAGGACAAAGGTAGAATATTTTTTTTTTTTAATGGCTAGGACCTATACTAATGCCTATTCCAACCACATTTGGTTAGGGATTCACTCAGTATATATTTGCAGATGTAGAAACCTATTGGTTGAAATTTGTATAAAACTGCTCCCACTGAATGAACTGAAACAGCGTAAATTAAGTGGTGAGTAGTAAAAAGTGAAACAGCAACTTTTCACTAAAGAATCATCTTATCTTTTTTGGCAAGGAAAATAGCATGCAGAAGGAACTCTGTAAGGTCCCACTGGGCCGTGTGAGGTCCAGCCTGTGAGGCCACAGGAGCTCTGGGAATGCAACAACTCCTCATCTCAAGCAAAAGGGCCACAGTATCAGCTGGGCTCTGGAGCCAGTTGTCAAGCAGTGGATGCTACAACCCTGAGGTGCCAAGGTGCCAATTTAAACGTAGCTTGCTTTTTTTTTTTTTTTTCCCATTAGATTTGAACAACACCCAGAGTTTTCAGTCTCCTGTAGACGAAAAACAATAAGCAGGTTCTCCAGGGATGTGTCTTGGTGAGGCTAGAAAGGTGCACTTTCCATACTGCTCATCTCCAAGTGAATTGCTCTGGTATAAGGTAGTTTCTGAGACACAAATGGCTTCTTTTTTTTTTTTTTTTTTAAGTTCTCTATTTTGGTTATTATGACTAAACACAAAACAGGGCTCCACAGGGCCATTCGGTGGAGCTGCCATAGGCAGAAGAAGCTGCTTGAGGTTTCCTCAGAGCAGCGTTGCAGCGGTTTTTGTGCTAAGCAGCAGAAACCATAATGCCAGGTAGAGCAAATGGAACTCTGAGCTGAAAATTAAATATTTTTAATTAAAATCCACATCTGCAAGCCGCTTCCTGGCAGCCGGGGTTTGGCTGCTAAATTATGCTGACACGCTGGGATCACCAGTGTCAGAGACGGTAATCCCAGAGAGGCAGCCAGCAGATCTCGCTGGTTAATATTTAAAAAGCTACTGGCGCCTGATGGAAGCTGTTTTGCAAAATATTCTATCAAGGCTGATTGTTTCTGCTTGTAAGTAGTGTCATCTGTGGGTAACCTAGCTGTCACTTCTGTCTACTGAGCAAGCCTGGCCTTGATGCAGGTTCCAAGATGTCTTTAAGTTCTATCAATGGTCACTGAATTTGGTGTTAGGCCAACAACGTGCCATGACCTCAAATTAGGCCATCCCCAGAGTCCTAAATTGCTCCAACTGCTCTTTCAGCAGCCATGGATAGCATCTCTTGACCACTCTGCCTTCTCTCCCAAATATTTTTAGGCAGGAGGAGGCTGAGGAGAGATGGCTAATGTGCTGCTAGGGTTACCAAGCTGGGGTTTTGTCCTGTGTGTCTGTGTGTCCTGTTCCATTGCTGGCTTCAACCCCTCTGCTTCCACAGCTGCTCCCTTGGCCACCCTGCAGCCCTGACCACAGCATCAGTTGGACATTAGGAAAATGCCCTCAGACACATGGTGTGAATTTTGGGGTTGTCCTATGCAGGGACAGGAGTTGGACTTGGTGATCCTTGTAGGTCCCTTCCAATTTGGGACATTCTATGATCACCCTGAGCAGGAGTTTGGTCTCTGTGTGGTCTGAAGAGACACTCTGGGGCTGCAAACATGTGCCAGGAGAGGTTTCAGTTTATTACCTTTTTGGTTTTTTTCTGTTAATGGAATAACTCTGAATCAGTCTCACACAATCCTTCCTAATACAGCTACGGAGACAGGGAAGAGCCGACGTGGAGTTAATTACGTTCCTCTGCACCACTCTGTGTATGTTATATGCCATGAGAGAAAGGTTTGGAAACCTTTTAGCAATCCTTTCAAAGCCAGAAAGTACAGCAACACATTTATACCTGGTTAATACGCCTCAGCTCTCATCTGCATTTAGCAGCCCCCTACCCTGCCTTTACTGCTGTGTTGGTTTTCTATGCAAATGGATCTAATAGTATGTTTTTTTAATTAAAAACAAACAACAACAAAACTTGTATCCTAACTTCTTTTAGCAGGAAAGGAGTATGTCAAGTGGCAGATTATGAAAGGGGTGCCAGAAATGTTTTAGAAAGCCTTTGGGAAGAGAAAAGTTGGAGCTTTCTGTTCTAAATTTCAGATTTGGTGTTTATGTTTCTGTCTATTTAAAGGGAGAAACAGGGATGCTAAGAAAGAGGTGAGAATTTACAGACTTCAAATGTGAAGATCTCTGCAAGACAAAAGCTTGTCACCCTCATGTATCTTCCCAATCAGCTGGGAAACAAGACTTAATCAGTTGAGACGGTCTGAGCAAACAGGGTTATCTTCCAGCTTTCTCTACAAGTGGCCAGATTAATACTTAATTCTGTTGAACGAGAAGTGAAGTCGGGAGAAGGCGGCCTGCCTCGGAGAAAGGCTGCTGTCAGTGCCACGGAGCAGGCGATGAAACACGAATGGTCAGGTTCAGTTTTGTTTAAAATCAATTTCATCTGCTCTAACACAACCTGGTTGTGTTTGTATTTTCAGTAATGACTGGGAATAATTAGTTCTCCTTCATTTAGCAGATCCCTCGCTCTCTCATCACTCGAAAGAAAACCCCCAAATTATGTTAAAAAATGACTTTGACAACAAGTTAACTGAAGATTTTAAAGCGGTTGTCAGTGTCCCTTTAAGTCAAATCCTCTTTCCACTTTTAGCACAGACGCATGAAAGAGGAGGCTGGTGTTCCTGAGCGAGCACGGAGGAAGATTGAGTCGTGCGTGGGAGGACAGAACAGGAGAGAACACTCCAGTTACTTGGGCCACTCCTCCAGCAAAATTATTAAGTATTGTTAGAAAGTACTTTGCGGGGAGGGAAGGAAAAAGTTAATCTCCTAAGCATAGCCAAATGATGGGGCTGAGCTGGCAATAACAATAATTAAGAAAAAAAAAAACAACAAACTTGATTGAAAAATGTTGGCTAAATTCCTCCACCATTCAGCTTCATCCTGGGGAAACAGCAGATAGCACTTTTGTCACTGTTTCCAAACTGGATAAATCACCCAATCTACAAGCCATAACAAATTCTTCTTCTGTTCCAGCTCTTTCTGAAGTTATTTTTCCCCCAGAGAGGGAGAATTGCAGCCCCAAACTTGATTCAGAAGGGTCCAGGATATTCAAGCTATCAAAGGTCATTCAGACACAAACTAAGACAGACCATCTAGCAAGCATGTGTGGATTGAGTTCGAAATCAAATCTAGGTAGTTCAAATACCCAGAAGAATTTTCTTTCCATTTTCTATTTTACCCCATCACTCATATATTGTACTATTGAGTTATCTAAAGAAATAAAGCATGTTTATGTTATCTAGGTATATTCAGCAAAGTTTATTCTGCTCCCAGGAGTTCATCCATGAGTTGCAGCCTCCATCTGAGCTGGGGATGTCTGGATATGTAAGTACATCACTGCATCTTTCCACAGCCTGTTCCTCATGATGGCCGATCAACAATACTTCAAAGAAAGGCCAAAACTGAACCCAGGCAGATCCTGTAAGCCTGCCAGAAGACAAAAAGGGTGAAGGGGAGATAAATCCTCTTTGCTCTCCAGAAGTAAGCACAGAAACCTGATGCGTAAGATAAATACAATGCAAATAAAGAGCAATCCAGTCTCTTTTCAACCCTTTGGGGAAATTCTGGCATGCAGGATCCATGTCTCTTTGGAAATACAATGCCTTTCAAAGTCTTATCAAATTCCAGTTCAGATTCCTTAATATAAGAGGTTAATTTTAGAAAACCGTAACAGAGTTTCAATGCTCCAATAATCAATACTTGTACTTTAATTTTCATGGTAAGATTATTCATGGCCAATCTATGATTAACTGATCTAGTTCCAATAATGTCCTTCAACTTAAATAATCTTTCTTTACTGTTCCCCTGGCTCCACTAGCCTGAACCATGAATACATTTAAGAAATGTTATCATAACCTCTTTTAATCTTTAGCTGTTTAAAGAAGATGGAGTCCCTTAACCTCTTCATAAGAGAGCCATTGCATTTCTGTCATGTATTTATAACTTCTCTGTACTTGTCCTAGTAAGGTGGTTGTTCTTACCTACAGGTACCAGAACTAGGTGAGTTTTTTCCACAGACTTTTATCAGTGCTTTCAATGTTTATACTGTTGTTTTCGTTTTTACCAAAACCACTTCTCTTAATGCACTCTAGTCATTCATTGGCTGGTCAATAAACCGGAATCTTTCTTTCCTCTGTGGCACTTAATGGGTTACTTTTTTTGACAAGACTTTTGATGTTCCTTTTTCCAGGACTTGGTGGATCTTTCTGTGGAAGAATACAGCTGTAGCAATTCCAGTTTGATGAAGCTGGAGAATCATTGACCTGTGCTGGTTGACGAGATTGTCTTACTCCATTTCTTCTCGGTAAGTCTCCAGTTGTTTCTGTGCCTGGACAGGACCAGTAAGATGAAGAGAAGTCACAATTCAATAATAATAATAATAATAATATTTGCATGAAGATAGTCTAGGTGATCCTCTCTTAGCCTGTTTTCCTAATGTGGTTCCAAATTAGCAGATGAAAGGGGATTTTCAAACACACTGGAAGTTGTTAGTCGTACTCTAAGTATCTTTTGCTACCAAGTTTTGCAAAACTACAAATCAATCTGTGTTGCCTATCACATATTCTAAGAGACACAAAACCAGTTGAAGAAAATTATGGGAAGTGTGTGGATCATACAGATGTTGCTTCAGCAGATCTATGGTGGTTTTCTGCGTGTCAACAGTTTAGACCAGTAGAGACTGTCCCAAGTTATCATTCACTTTTGGATCAAGAATAATATTTTTATGTAAAGAATGCAATTATAAATAGTTTATAAAGTGTTAGTAAATTATTAATAGAGAAGAATACTTAAGTCATGAATAACATGTTATAGATTATTTAAAGTGCATCAGTTCTAGTAGCATAGATGAGTATAAAACTGGCCAGTAAGCACAGTATTGAACGGCACATAACAATTGATTTACTCATTATTAATACGTCTATTACTACTTTATTAACCCGTTGTTCTCTATTTAACGTTATTACCCCGACAGTAAAGGAATCTAAACTAATTTATTTTGAAACAATCATTTGGAAAAGTCATTCTTCTATACTCTGAATTTTTAATTTATTGAAGAAAATTTGTAAGCACTTTTTTGTCCCTGTAATAAATTAAAAACATGTGATTGATTGTTTTTTGTGGCTTCCCAAAAGGTTATATTTCCTCTGCAACTGCTATCAAAACTGTTTTCCATAAGCTAATCAAGTTGATGTGCAGTCAAAGGAGTAAATGAAAATAATTATGTTTATTTAGGGCTTTGAAAGGAAAAAAGTTTACTGCTTGACAAATGGAAGTTAACAGGACTGCTGGAAGTGTGGTCCATGTGCAAGCCCAGTGGTGAGGTGGATGTGATGTGCAGCTCTGGTTGTACACGGTATTATCTGAGTGCAGCTCTAAGAGGACACTTAGGTAGGGTGAATATCACGAAGCTTTTCCTGGCAGCGAGATCTGTCAGGTGGTGGAATGATCTCCCTGGAGAAATGGAAGAAGTCCTGTTGCTAGAGCAAATTAAAGGGTAGTCTAGACAAAACCCCCATTAGGAGATTTTCCTAAGGACCAGCCTTGTAGATGGGAAGGGAAATGACATGAGGGATGGGAAGAAGACTTCATCCATCTCTGTTATCTTGAAAATGCAGTGGCTATGTTGGTGTTGGCTAACCCTCCACAGAGGATGCCAGTAAAGATGTTAGTCATAGGGATGGTTTCATGATACGGGTGAGAAGGAGTCGGTAAATATCAGTGATTCATAAGAACTGGCAAAAAAGTCCTTATGACATGTCTTCTCGTAACTATTTTTTGGGGAGGTCTGTATAATAAATAGCTAAGCACATTGGAGAGAAAAAAAAAAAAAGCTTTAGTCCGTTAATAGTGTCCAATCAGGTAATGTTTGGATTTCATTATCTTAAAAGATAACAAAAGAAATAAGATTAAATTGCAGTACACCTAGAAACATTGGAGCATCCTGTGCTGGAGACAGTCATCTTGGCTCCATCCACAGCTGCATTACTCTAGAATTAATGCTGTAGCATAATCAATAAAAAGACCTCAGCTTATACAAGGGTAATTGCACCTGGTTTTATTTTATCTCTCATGACAGACCTTGGCCTTATGATCTGTAGCAGCAGGGGCTGCTTGGTAGCCCGTGCCGATGCAAAGCAGCTGTCCCAGTGTGAGGGTTGGGCTGCCCAGGGCAGTGGTGGAGTCACCATCCACGGAGACGTTTAAAAGACGTGTAGATGAGGCTCTTAGGGACATGGTTTAGTGTTAGAGTTTGGTTATGGTTGGACTCAATGATCTTAAGGGTCTCCTTCTACCAAAACGATTCTATGATTCTATGACCTGGGGTACCCACCAGCAGTCACTGGCAGCACAGGAGGGCTCTGCTGATGTCTCTGCCCTCTCTGTCCTGGTGTCTGGCAGATGGGACGTAACCAGGGAGCCCGTCTGCTTGCCTGGCTGTGAGGTATTGGAGCAGCTCCCTGTTGGTTTTGCAGGCACCATAAATGCAATCAGATTTAGAGCTGCTCCAGTTGATACAGCATTGGTGCCTCCAAGACAGCTGGAAACCAAGAGTGGCTTTAAAATATCTCAAGGATGCACCAGATACATGCTTGGCTTAAAAGCTAGTCCTGAGCCTCCTGCAGAATGACAAGGGTCTGTCAAACTCCACCTGTGCTGAGGAACAGGGAGGAGATAATGGCAGTTTTTACCTTACTGAGGTAGGAATTATTTTTGTCCTGTGCAATAAAATTTTAATAGTGTACATCGAAGGCACAATTGTAAAATTCGTCTCATAGTCAGAACATTATCCTGAAAATCACACTTTAGTTAACAAAGCACACAGGAATCCTCTTCTTATCCAGCAGATGGAAATCTAGAAATATCAGGTAGGGAAAGCTTAAAAGTATTTTTCTTTCACACAATGTAAACTGCTTTTGACTGTTTTTGTTTAGGTATTTATTTTTTTTAAAGTCAGTTTCCAAGGCCACTGAAAATGAACGCAGGCCTTTAAATTTCTAAATACCAGAGGAGCTCCCATTAGCTCTCATCCTCCTGTCAGTATCTTTTCGGTAATATTGAAGCCACAGATGCGGAGGAAATGTGCCCAGTTGGTAGATAACGCCTGACTGGCCTCTGACCCTGGGGTTAAACTGCTGTCTGGGCTGTGTGGACCAGTATCCCCCTTCCCAGGGATGGAAAGCTGCCAGCCAGCTGTCAGCGTGCCAGGGCATTGCATCCAGCACAGGGACATGACAATACAATATCTTTTTAATGTCCTTTTCCTTTTATGCCCCTCTGCGTTAGCAGGGACGGGGTGATTGTGCGAGCCGGCGCTGAGCATCCCCTCGGTTGTGTTTTCATAGCTGCCAACTAAATCTGATTAGTTTGTCTGTGTTCCCGGGAAAGTAAATCTGCTGTTTATCACCGGGTCCATCAAATCCTGGGTATTTCGGCTGATGCTTGTTAAGGCATATTATTATTTATTTTCCCTATTTTGCAATAGCCACAAGGATTTTGAGAGTCTGTTGAATTATAGGTAAATGGTGGTTTATCAAGCTAATACAATGAGACTGCTGAGGCAGAGCCAGCCTCTCTGAGCCTCCGGTGCAATAAGGGAAAGGATGGAAAGACAGAGATTCATGTAACTTCGACTTGGTCCTGATGGCGCTAAGGAGGGAAGAGTGATTGTAGCTGCTGGTAGATCTGGGCAGGCCACCAAAGTGGGGTTTTTTGTGGATTGAGCCTTGTGCAGAGACAGGTCCCCTCTGACTGCCCTGCTCTTAGATGTGCCCCCCATGCGCTGTTGCAGAGCCCTGGCTGCCTCAAACATTTAACCAGAACATGCCTTTCCAAAGCCTGGCTTTGTTAACACCATCTTGAGCTGACGAGGGTTGGGTACCAAGGAATGGGGCACTCTTTCCTCCCAATCCTTCACAAATGGTGCACTGAGCAGCTTCCAAACAGGATTTTCTTACCTAAAACACATCTGGTAGTTTAGCTGCAGGAAAGAGTCTTAATTTCCCACTGTATTACGCTTATGCTTAGCTGCTGCCTACGCAAGAGGTCCCTGCAACTTTGCAGTGGGTGAAATGCCTCCTGGGAAGACACAATTTAAACAGCTTTCATTAGATCCATCTTTCCTGCACTTGGAGCTTCCCAAAATCTGACTCAGCTCTGACTGTCTGTGGGATACAATGTGGTCTTTGAGGAACATACACAAACAAACTCCTGATGCTCATCGATTGCGTGGGCAGTATCTTCTGCTCTTGATGTAGAAGCTTCTAGTCTTTGTTTTTAGGTTTTCTAAAATTATTATTATGTGTTTAGAAAGTGAATTTGAGTTTTGCCTTGTTATGCTTACACAGAAATTGGAAAATCAGACTCAAAATACCACAAGTGCAGCAAGTTTGGTTAGCAGAGCGGAGGAAAGCATAGGACAGCATGAGTACAAATTTTTCTGATTTGGGTGTAAACCTTTGCGTTTGGCTTGTACTCAGCATTGCTTAAGATTCCTCCATACGTCCCTTCCACACCAAAACCCCCCACACAGAGAAGTATTCAAGTCTGTGTTTAAAACACATATAGACTTGGGAGAGCACATCTGCTGGCAGCAACAGCAGCTGTACAAAAGCATCCTCTGCTTGCTTTCATCTCCTTCCTAATGGAAGGGAAAATGGAGCATAAAGATATTCTGCAGAAGGTTAAGTGCTCCCATCTAAATGCGGTGGGTTTGGAGGAGTCAATGAAGCAAAGCCGGGGGGAGGTGGAAAGCGGGAAGGGGGGACCTGGAGGGGATGCACCGGTTTCTGTTGTTTGGCTGCAGATGTGTTATTCCAATTAACTTGAAAGCGGGAATGCGAGGGGTGAGCGGGAGGGAAGGTGAGGAAGCGTTTTTTATGGCAGGAGATGAATTCTACACCATAGACAGTGATGGAGATGGCCCTTCTGGTCTCTCTGAGGTCATCTGGTTTTATGTGAGGCGAGAGGTGTAAAACTGGTACGGGAAACCCAAACAGGAAGGGCCTGAAAGGCACATGTGGAAGAGCTTAACAGTCACACGCCTGACCTAGGGCTTGGGTTGCTGCTCATCACTGAGTGGCCTCTAATTCCAGGGTTTGGGTTGCTGCTCATCACCAAGTGGCCTCTGTAACTCCAAGCTTTGCTGGACGTGTTGCTATAGTACGGTACAGGACAACCCAATTGTCCTAATTTGATAAGCCCTGCAGTTTGACTGTGTGCATATGTCAAGGTCTACGGACTTGTTGGGTGGATGGCTGGCATTAGGATGTAGGTGGAAGAAAGGCGCATTAAAATGTCCCTTTGGGACTGCAGTGCTGAAGGTATCTATAATTGCACTGTGGTGAGAGTCTGGACTGTTAAACACTGTTCCAGGATGGAAAAGAGGAGGAGAGGAAGTATATGGGGGGAGGACATGATAATACTGAGAATAAAAGTTAATTAAAAAATAAAAATCAAGAGAAACGTGTCTCTAAGGCCACTTCTTTCGCAGAGACCACCTGTCAAACGCTTCCCTGTCTATAAACCCAGGACTGGCTTCCAATCTACTCTGCAGTTCTTTAATTTTTAATGCCTCTCCCTTGGTCTCACAGGTGGCTATTATAGACAGAAGCTGTCGCCCGTATAGATACAGATGTGTGTGATGCATGCACTGAACCCGAGTGCTCAAGATTCGGGAATCAACACCAGCCGGGAGCGGGAGCTGCCAAAGGAGGTTGTTAAACTGCAGAGAGCAAGGTGTCTTGGCATTGTTAGTGATTGCCACGTCTCTTTTCTTCCTTCTCCTTTTTTTTTATTGATTCTCCAAAATGTCACCATGGTGCATTGGAATTGACAGCACTAGATGGTGAGCTGGAGGCAGACAATTCAAGGTGTGGTTTGTGTATGGGATTTTGAGGCAAGATCTGCTGGTTTTAATCCAAACCTCCTCTCTGTCACAATATTCAGCCTCCCCATGGCTGTGATTCCAGGTAAAAAATGGGGGAGTCATAATTCTTGTTTTACCTGACTCACAGGGGTGTTGTGAGGCTCAGTTAGTTAATTATAGTAAAGCTTCTGAATAATAATCATAATAACACTTAGCAAATGAAAAGCGGGTATTATTATCGTTAAAGTAATGACAAGGCACCCTGCTGAAAGAAGCAAATATAATGCTGATTATTAAAATCATTTGTATTTAGTGGCAAATGTTGCTGCTGCTTTATAAACTTAGAGATGTAATCTTGTCCCCAAGCTGTAACAATAAGTAATTTTAAGTGCTTTGTTGTTAGGTTTCTCAGGATATAGGAACAAACAGGTACCTTCAGTCAGAAAGGTTTTTATTTTAAAAAAGAGAACAATGGAAGAAAAGAGAAGAAAAACAACATCTTGCTGAGATGAGGGCAAAGGTGTGTGTGTTATCTGAGCACAAGCCGGCTGCTCTGCCCCCTCCCTCTGGTGCCTGCCCCAGGAGCAAAGGGTGAATTTTGGGAAAAGTTGGAAGGGGAGTGAAAGAAGGAGGGGAAGTTTGAGTTTGGAGGATATTTGAAGGCCAGATTTTTGATGCAGGTGACATACATTTATTAACCATTTCCATTAAGCCCAATGGTTAGCTCTCAGATTTGCTACTGTCCGTACAGCTCACACGCCTTAGCTTCTGCATCCATCACCTCCCTTGAGTTCTTGGTGCCACAGTCCAGCCGCTTGGGCTCCTCTTTTATTTTTTTCACTTACATGGTTGAAGCTTTCTCCCCCAAAAAAACTTTCCTGCCTTGCCTAGGATATAGCAGGAATACACCCCAAACCTACCAGGGTCTAAACACAGCAGTGTTGTGATTCTATCCTGCTGGGAGGAGCAGCTGAGATGAGGAAGAAGAGAGAGAGTTTGGGTTAAACCTACTGAAAGGAGAAAACAACTTGTGATTTTAAAGTAAACATGCATCTTTTGGGTAATGCTACTTTTTTTTTTTTTTTTCTTTTAACTACAGTTTAAGATTTGAGCAACTGGAAGGGGCCAGTCAAAAAGTCATTGCTGTCAACTGCCTCGCGGAAAAAACACCCGCTCCCATCAGAAATATCCCCGCTGCAGCTGGTCACAGCCGGCTGACACCGTAGACGTCGCCTCAGAAAAAGGGTAAAAACATTGAACGGGTCTCTGGAGAGTCTCGTCACTCGCCAGACGTGCTCTCTGAGTCCTGTGTTAGAACAAATGGTAGAGAGGAAAAAAAAATCTGCGGAGTCACTGTTTGTGTTGTATATTTTGTGTTGATGGGTCGGTTCAGTTACTAGGGCTATTAATCCAGCAATTTTTAAGAACATAAAGTTAATTTTTGGAGGAAATAAACTACATAAATAAAATTAGTATAACTGGATATCACCCTAGTACCATTGATTCTAGGCCTATAAATTGTACTCAATGTTCGTGGTGTCGGACTCTGAGGTCTTTAATTCTGTTCCTTAAGGATGACTTATGCAATGAGGGTTGAGTGTTACTTCAGCAAGTTTGGCTATCTCAAGGGGATCCCAAAATTACCATAAAAGAGAAGGAATTGCTTGTTAATACAACCTCTTTGCTTTTGGGCTGCAATATTTCATGTTAAAGTTGGCTTTTGATCCCAGGAATGGTTATTATTAATATAAATCTAAGGCACGTGAATATGGCATAAATATTTAGATTTATGTTCAGGTATTTGTATTTTACTCTTGGTTGTATTGTGGTTGAGGTTGTATTGTACTCTTGGTCCTGTGGCTGCACATTTCTACCTCTACCAAGTTCTTTCGTGGCCAGTTTTGGAAGGATGAGTTGTAACTGTTTTCACATTCTGGGGTGAGAATACATATATCTGAGCTTGTGAGCCTTCAAGCTCACAAGTAAGGCAAATGCAAGGACAGAATAAGCTTTGTGGTACATTAGGTGGCTCTTCTCTCACCTTAGGAACTTGGGAGTAAGTATTGTTCCATTTCTGGAAGGGCAAGTTTTGAGACCCAGCGATTCATTGCCGTAATTGTAGCATCCTTAGACAGCAATGTGGGCTGCCAAGAAGAGAATACACTTCAGATATATGAATTTCCTTTATCTCTTATAAGATCTTGCCTTGAAGTTCACATGTCCCTGGATGATCGGGTGGAAGAGAAACACAGTCCATGGGAGGTATCTCTTCTGGTCCAGCCTAGCGGACGCACTTAGGAACTCTTCACTCCTTCACTTTCTTTGTTTAATTTATTATACTGTCATGTATAAACATCTTCAGGAAAATATTAATTAGAGTGTGTATTCCTTGACAACTAGCTCTAAATGGATTAAACATGCTTTACTTGATGAAGCAGAGAGGTGTTGATTAAGAGAAATTGAATTGTATCCCTGAGATAATTTTCTCCCTCTGTGTCTAGAGAATAGATGCAAAGAAACACTTGTAGAAGAAACTGAACCACTATGCTGCAAGTATCTCAAAAATAATATTCAGGACATATAAATTAATTGATTTGATGTAAAAATGCTTGATGCAAACTTGTGCTGAGGCTTTAAATTGAGGTTCTGACCATTCTCTGTGGTCACTAGAGGATCCCACAAGAATGGGAACGACCTGGCAATTTCCAGCTTGGATAATTATGTTCTGCTTCCTTAGTGTTTCCTATGCCCTTTCAATTAGTATGATAATCATCTTCACTTTGCGACCTACACTGAAGTATAAGTGACGGTACTTGCTGTTAAATAGCTGCCATGTTCCACCCCAGAATCAGCTGCTTTTCAGCAGTGATGCTGGAGCAGAGAACACAAGCTGTGGGACCAGGAGGACGAGGGTCTCCTGGACCATGGTGGGGTCAGAGCTGCCCCTTCTCTGTCATCCGATTTGGAAACACTTCTGGATGAAAAGCCTAAAACATGTGGAAAAGCTCACTTTAAGCAAAAAAGGGACAAATACGTGAGGCGTATGGAAAGGAGAGGGGAGTCCTTGTAGATTCAGTAAAATAACAGCAGGTGAGGAGATCTCTGCCGCAGCTCAAGGGTGAATTTTTAGTACGACGAGTGCAGTCCATCAAGTAGCTGCGGAGGAATGAAGAGGTGCTGCAGCTTCCATCTCCCTGACAGTGTGATTTAAAGAACTGTTCTTTGCTGGCCTGGCCTTGTGTCTTTCAGTTGCCTTGAAAGGGAGAGAGAACCATGTCTCTGCTCCTTCATTGGCATTTATCTTAAAAATAATAATAATAAAAAAAAAAAGAAAATAAAGAAGAACAAGGAAATGTGCAGTTGAGTGTGGGGGATAGAGTTTTCCAGGCTGAACCCACTGGTCAGCCATTGAGTAACAAGACAACAGGAACATTTCACTGTGCTTCACATGATTTGTTTACATTCGCCTTAATAGTAAGGAGTTTTTTTATGCCAGCATTACACCTTGTAACAGATACATTTTGCACTGAAACAGCAGTCCCAGCTGCCTTTTGGGTAGCAGAATTTCTTTGCAGGAGATATGTTTCTCTTTTATATGTTTTTTGATATGCAGCCTAAACGAAGTCTCTGAAGGAGGATCTGTCTTTTGCTAACAGCCATCATTTTTATATAAAGTCGAAGGTATTCATATTATGTCTTCATCTTCTATATCTCAACTAGTAACAATATCACAACTACTCCCTCCTGACAACTATATTCATTTCTCATTAAAGATATTTCATGTTTTATTCAGGAATTTAAATGAAGCTATCAGAGCCTGTAATAGCAACAGTTTGGGATAATTGTATCTCATTGATGGCAGCCTCAAGAGTTCTAATTAATATATATTTAGCTCCCTGGCTGTCTTTAGACCAAACGCCTCAGTATGAAAGACAGTGAGAGGCGATAAGGGGAGGGGGAAGGGAACAGACTCCAAAATAACAGCCCCTTATTGAAATTTGGGTAGGAAAATCTGTGTTACAAGAAGGAACTTGTTTAGGATTCTATTTTTTTCCCTTTTTTTTTTTTTTTTTTTTTTTTTTTTTTCCTGCTATTTGATCCAAAACAACTTTTGAGATATAGATTCCTTCAGAGGAAAGGAAAATACAAGAATATAGATTTACTGCCCACTCATTTGGGGGGGGGAGGAAGGATGACAAATATGTATTTTTCTCCTCCAGTGATACACCTGATATCTGAGTTCAGCTTATCGGCGGTCTGTGCTTTTATTACCTCTTTCCCTGCCTCCTTCAGCCAGAGTGCTTCATTCAAAATTGCTCAGTTTCACCGATATGATCTGCAATGCAAACAGGCTCTCATTACACATTTTCATACGAAGAAGAAAAAAAAAAAAGAAAAAAAAGAAAAACAGAAAAAAAAAAGCTTACTTTGGTGTATGACTGATTAGCCCTCACCATACAGCTCTCAATTTTCTTATCCCCTTTGGGCTTTTTTATTCCTCCCACCCCTTTCCTGCAACACTGCCTTTCTCTCTGTTGTATGAAATGAGGCTAGAAAAAGATTTGGAGGGGGGGTGGTATTATTCTGTCATTGGAATTCATAGCACTTGTATTCACTTACAAGCCTGAACTATTTTCTCAAATCACTTCAGTCTCTGTGACTTTCTCAGACTGTAGTTTATAAATCACTTTTGTGGTACACTATCTAGAGGGGATCAAGACCCCTGGAAGCTTGAGTCATATTGAATTGCATTGTGTAACGGAGAGTCATTAGGAGTTTACAGTCAGGGGGAAAAAAGAAGTCTTATAAATAGGCTAATTCAACTGCCACTTATATGTTTTAAAGGCATTATTGAGGAAGGAGGATGGTAGTATTATTTGCTCCCAATTTTGCTCTCATCAGCAGCAGCTAAGGGTGGCTCTTGAATAGGGCAGGAATAGAGATTTTATAGACCTCCAGCTTTAAAACCTCTATTCTTTTTTCCTTTATTATTTAAGCAAGTACTAAGGACTGTTTAGAGGTTTATTTAACTGGCTTCAAAGCTGGAAGCTAATCCAGCCTATACTGGCTCAAATTGCCTCAGTTTCTCCTGAATTAGGGTTGCTTTTCTCTTACTTACACTGATTTTTTTAAAAGGTGTTCATTTGAGAGAAGTACCTTGCTCAGAGCAGAACAGGAGTTTTCTGACAGTGAAAGGATTTTTGGTAGGAAGTTTACACGGCAGCTGCATTTCTTTTCAGTGTGAGTCTGACAGGCTATTCCAATGCAGCATCTCTTTTTCTAACCCTAAAAAAAAAAAAAAAGTAAAAAAAGAGTAATGATGTAACGAGAAGGCATTTATTTCATCTGGGTGTGTTTCACTTGCAGATTCGTGACACAAAAGTGTCAGTCCCTGGGTGTTGCCTTGCTGCAGACTGGATTTTCTTGGCTGCGGTTGGAGGCTATCGAATACCTGGATATCCTTACGGTTACAGGTGTGGTAGAGGGAGAACAATGACCAGAAACAGGTGCCTGCCCCTCAGGAACTTTGACTCTCTGCCAGCAAGCTCACTCCTAGCCGAAGCCGCTTTTTTTTTTCAGCAAAAAAATGATGACAACTTTCAGTATTGTCTGCAGATCTCAGCCCCATGTCATCCACTTCCACGCCATCTGCAAGGTCGCCACGCTTGGTGCGGACAGGATTTTCTGAGAAAAACAAAGCGAACCCAAAGCAAGCCCTCGGTTACAAACAAGAGCGGAGTCAGAAGTTCAAAGGGTGGAGAGTTGAGCGGGCTCGCGTGGCCGGTAGCGACTTTCCGTGAAGCGTCTCCTTGGGATTCGGTTGATGGGTTGCTTTGCAGCTCTGCCCCGGTGCTTCCATAACCTGGGATGGAATCCAGCCCAGCCCTGAGAGATGGAAGGTCAGTCTGGTTTGATAGTGTAAGGTCAGAAATGGAATGAGGCTGGGATATCTCAATTGAGATTCGAGTGTATAAAAATATAAATCAAAAAAAGCAAAATCCTTGAATGGACACCTTGCAGCTGTCTCGGGAAATGAAAGGCTTTAAAATAAGAAGACTCAAGAATAGGAGAATCCTGCAGCCGGTGCAACTAATGATGCTATTCGCTCTCAACTCGAAGAATAGCAAAGTCCTCTCTGTCATCTGGAAAAGTATAGAGTGTACAGTCAAAACTGGGGAGAGATGCTGCTTTTTAACGTAGCGAGCTGCCAGCATACTGGGGAGGTTAGATGTGCATGTAAATAGAAATCGCATCACTTGTAGTGCTACTTTCCGATCACATACATCAAAAAAGGTTATTCTAAAAAGGCTTTGGCAGTTGAAGGCACCCTTCTTCTGTGTCCTTGAAAACTCTTGATAGACTCAAAGTTCATCACCAAAGTCATGGAAGTGGAAAAGAATGGGCTTTTTCATCCACGTTACTCCTGAACGCTGCTGCCTCATTTTGCTGCAGGATACTCATAATTTTATGCTTATTTAAACAGACACATATCTAGTTTATGGGCATATTCCAGGGAAAAAAAAAAAAAAAAGTCATGTAGCATAGAGTGCGGTTCTCATGGGCAAACACCTGATCCCCTTTAATAAGAGATAAAAGGGAAGCTATTCCCTTGCCAAGCTGTTACATTACAGGGCTCTGCTCGCAGTAGCACGCTGGTGGCTGCACTTCTGACTGGTGCACAGTGTGAAAAAGGCTCAGCTCGCAGGTACGGTGATTATCAGCAGCTTGTGCCGATGCCACTTACACCCACTGCAGCAGAACTTGTGTGCAGCAGCAGGCGCCGCACAATTAGGGTACAAGAGAGGTTTAAGAGTTTAGGATGTGCACATCTGCCAATCAAACACAGGTCAAGGGTGGACCTAATTGATGTTTCAAGCTGCATCAGCCCGGATCCTTACTGTTTTAAGGATTTAGGTTGTTTTTTTTCTTATTCTTCAGTAGTCCCCAGTGGTTTGATATTTTTATTGCTATTAGTATTTCCTTGAGGAAAGCAAGTTGAGTGCTCAGCTCCCATGTGCTAGCATATTTCACCCTTCCCAGTGATATTTGTGAGTTTATATTGGTGTGTTTTCTTTGAAAAGGTCCATCCTAGTGTGCTTCTATTCTCTCAAGTGTCTGTCATTTGTTAGCTGCAAGCTTTGGGTCACCTTGACTTGCCCACAGAGGTGGTCAGAGCAGTTTATAAAAACAGACGGCTCAGCTGTGTAAAGTGATGAAAGCTGTGCAGGCTAAAATGCTGCTCCCATTTTTATAGGGCCAACTGTAGGATGTCTCCTCACACAACTTGAAAGCTGCTACTTCTCCAGCATTGTCTTTGACCACTACCATGATGAGAAGTGCTAAGGGTCAGTGTTTGACACCCAGATAGTTACCTGAGGTCTTTGAGGACCCAAAACAGAAAAGGTAGGCTGATCCCTATAAGTGTTACCCCACACACATACCACTACCTGTACTACAAAGAGAAGTACCACAAAAACTTTTTTAAAGGAATGGAATTCTCAGAACTTGACACTTGTTATGACTTAAATAAGGAAGGCCATCAGCTCAATTTTAGTTTGCATTTGTGACTCTGATCTCTGTTTTGGTACGTGTTGGATGAAATTGTGCTTTTATTAAGTGTTTTTTTCAGGATATTCAAGAACTGATCTCTGAGTAAAGCCTCATTCAGGGTCTCAGATTTCAAGTAAAGCTACTATAGGTGAATTCAATGGTTCTGACATGTCAAAGTCTAGCAAGTGCTCACATTTATTTTAAAGCAGAAAGTAGAAGTTGGAGATGTTGCCTGAGTAACTTTGCAGGCAAACTTTTATCTTCACTGAACCAGAATGTATCTCTTATTCACACCAATATGGACACACCAGGAACTCCATAAGAAACTACATTTAGGAGAAGGTTCCATTGAGCAAACCCAACGTGCACTTAGTTCAGATAAGCCCAGGAGAGTCAACCAGTGAGACCTCAAAGTCCAGTGTAATTTGCGGTCTGATGTATTCCAGTCAAACTTCACTGCTCTCTTTCTACAAATCAAATGGAAAAAACTCAGGCAAAATGATCAGGCGTTCAGATGTGGCTCCAGAATAAGTGCACAGTCTGCTCCATGGTGCCTGAGTCTTGTCTGATTTCTGCTCATATGCCATGTCAGAAGTCAGTGTAGGTTTTAGTTTGACATTTAACCTATGTGGAGGCATCTACATTCTTAAAAATAAAGTAGATATTATTCAATTGTATTTAATTTTTAACAATGTTGTAAATGAGCCATTTTCAAAATCTTTTATTTTTAATGTTCTGTTTGGATAATTGCCCTAACAAGCAGCAGAGTGAAATGGCTAACCTGCCTCTCTCCTCAAGTAGCTGCCAAAATACTTCTTGTATCTAAAGCTTTATATGATGCTTTTTACAGAGTTAGTGCACGATGAGAAAGGAAAACATTATGGAGGTGCAGCTCAAATTTTTTTCTGATAGGAGGATTTATCTATGGAGAATGCATTATATTCCCAGGTAGGCAAAAGGGACCCTTGCAAGTTCTTTTAAAAATTGCTTAAAATGAATAGGTAAAATACTTAGTTCAAAAGCCTAGTGGCAAATGGGAACTTGGCCTTAGAGAAGATGGAGCAAGCAGGTGCCCTCTCCTTGCAGATTATGGTCTTCCCTGGCCTCACCATCTTCTTTAAGGATTTGATCCATGCTATTATGCTATTGCAGCATTTCAAAATCCTCTGCTTGGAACCCATTAAAGTTTTTGTGGTGTCTGACAGCTCCTCCCATTCTCAACAAGAACAGAAAACTGCGCACACTCAGAGAAACTAATGATATTGAAAATCTGCTGAAAGCAGGGTGAGAGAGAGCAAGGAGGAAAGAGGATTAAGGAAAAACCCTGTTTTGAATTCATCGTTTTGTTTTATGGCCGATGCAGCCTCTCTTTGACGTATCAACAAGAAACAAATAATTGAAATCAAACGAAAGGGTCGGTGATAGAATTGTCTGTAGCATTTCAGCAAAGCCACCGATGGCTTGTGCCAGCGTTGGCTCCTCTCCCCCTCTGTTCCCCCCGTTACACGATACGACTTGGGAACATGTTATCAAGGACTGAGAATCAGGCCAGTGGCTGCTGATGTTAAAAGGACATGACATGTGCACAAGGCAGGGCATAGGGGCTGGCTGCACATATTAAAGGCAAACACATCACAATCCGATTAGTAGAAATGCAGTGTGTGTGCTGGCTCTGGGAATTTATTTTTTTTTTTCTTCTAAGTAAGACTTCTGTGCTTTTTCTATTGATTGATTTATTTTTGAAAGGAGTAATTCCCTCCTAGCTTTTCTCTCTCCTCTCCTCCCTTCTCCTCACCTTCAATTCCTTCATCTCCACATTTTCACCTCACCAGAGCTCCCAAGCAACAGGAGTTCAAAGGCAATTGGAGTAGAAAAAAAAAAAACAAAAAACCCCACACACTGCAAATGCAAAGAGCTCTCTAATCTTTTTGACCTGTCCTGTACAACAGGCAATTTCCGTAAATCTAACACAAACTTGTAAATCTTCAGTACTTGGAGCCTGTGAGGGATAAAAGCAACACACAACGTTTCATTAGAATTTAAGCTGACTAGCTAGATATGTTTGCGCGTGTATATAAATTTTTGCTAGCTCTGTTTTTAAAGTTGTTTTAAAAGTGTCTCATCTTCCTTAATACATTACTTTTAGCCATCAGAGTTTTTATTATTTTACAAGATTGCATCTCCTGTATCTTTCTTTATTTCAGTAGGAATGAAGGGAAGCGTATTCCTAAAGGAAGAACAGATTTTAAGATTCTGATGCTTGAAAAAAAATTATTTTCATTAGATCCAGAACATTTTATTGAATGCAGAATAAAGAATACAGTCTGTGTTCAATATCTATAACAATGTGTTCAGAGTCTGATATTATGGACAATGCTATGCTATTGGACTACAACATTCCTGTTTGTTTAGCTCCTACTTTAGCTGAATAATTGAACATGTGTAAATTTAAGTTTGCATACAGTCCCAGTGAGAATA
Source organism: Pampusana beccarii (assembly GCA_013399365.1). NCBI lineage: Eukaryota > Metazoa > Chordata > Aves > Columbiformes > Columbidae > Pampusana > Pampusana beccarii. The sequence goes on along the minus strand of VWYH01006111.1, from coordinate 746,255 downwards.
AGGGAATTTCTTGTCTGTTAGACTCACTATAAGCAGTTTGTTGGTTGAGGCCCAAAGTTTCATCTCAAGTCATTACACTCAAAGGTATCCTTGCTCAGCAAATCACTTAAAAGCCTGCTCAATTTTAAGCACAAATCCAACTGGTTAGGATTCATTTTGGTAACATGTATGGTCATGAATTTAGACCAAGGGAAAGGTCAATCAGCAGAGAAATCAGACAGGCTTTTCTTTGCACTCGGTATGGTAAATACGTACAATTTAGCAAGAGGAAAACAAAACCACGGGGAAAAGGAGAAGTTCAAATGAGGTAGGTGGACCTACATGGGCATTCTTGCTTCCTTCCTTCCCACAGCTTCCTCTGTTCCTATAATCTCAGCACAGATGTTTCCTTTTTAATCCCTGGCTCCAGCTGGCAGCGCATCTCTGCTCTACCGTACTTACTCGCAATTACTGCAGACATTAACTCTGCACATGCTTCGGAAATTGAGTGCTTTTTCTTCCTTGGAAATGTTGCTCATCATCAGGTTTTTAACAGCCAGAAAAAAAGGCCATTTGTATACTGATGAATCCTATTCCCTTCAAGATTTGTAAGAGAGATAAAATGCACAAGAAACAGACTTAAAACAATTACTGGCATGGTGCAAAATTTGGATATTTAATTTACAATACCTTCCTTTACTAGTACAGAGAATCTTCATCATGTGATAGTGAAGGAATGGGAAAAATGTCAAGCACATGCCATATTCACCTGCCTGCTGTTACTTTTCCAAACTAACCACAAGTGCTTTATTTATTTATTTTGATTAGCAAAGGCTTAAGATACCAAGCTGCTTTCAACTTGTCGTAGATCAGCTTTCATTTACTAATGGAGCAGGGATAGTCTGTAGTGAAAACCCACAAAATCTGCACCTGATGGTCAGGTCTACTCTTTTCTTTGTGCCCAGGCATAGAGACTGTGTCACCTCATGTTCACCTATTTGTGGTGTGATACTGCTAAAGTGCCATCAAGGGCCTTGTGTGACCCAGGCCAGATTCTTACTGTGAAAAACATAACTGTGCCCTGGGCTTGACAATGATAGAGAGTCCTCCAGCTGCTGGATTTGGGGCTCCCAGTTTACCCACGTTGTCCTGACAGTATTTTTTTCCATATCCACATCCAGCAACTTTCCATTACATGTACAAGTGATCTGAGACAGCCACACTAACAAGACAGATGGGACTGATGGACAAAGGAACAGTGAAGAATCTGGAGACCTCACACATCAGGTATGGAAGTTGATTTGCTTTGATGAAGACTCTTGAATAATCTAAATAGACTATACAAAAAATCTTGATTAGGAAATCCTTCAGTTGAGCTGGACTCTGTCTCCTTCTGCATGATGCTCACGTTTGCAGATTTTCTATTCTTGATTCTTGATAGCAAACTGATTTTGTGCACTAAAATCTGTTAATGAACTTACTGTGTATTGCTCACCTTGTTCTTCTCCTTCCCCTTAGCACTTGCTGAAAACACTAACACATTCCCGTGGTTTTCCACCCCATTCCTGTGAAGGAGGTGAACAGATAGCATGTCCAGCATTTCAAGTGGCTGCTAATATGACATGTACAGCTTCAGACACCTACGTGAGCACCCAGAATAAGAGGATAAAGTTGGCAACAACCTGAGGCCATCTTGCCTATAAACCGCCTAACCACTGTCCTCCAGGTAAGAAACTGGAAACCTGTGCTTATCTCTCCCACTTAGTGTTCTTAAGTGAGCAGACCATTGCAGATTAGATAGATGTGCTGTTATAGACACAAAAACCTTTTAAAGCCCCTGGAGAGCTTTCAGTATGGATTCATACTACCTCTCAGTCAATAAGAAACACAGGATTTGTTTGACAGTGACAGTTCTAGGAATAAAATGAGAAAGTTCTGCCAAATGATAACAACTCTGTATGCTCCTGTGGAAAAACTTGCACAGACGTGTGTACAGTTTTTCCAGGAATGACCCATAAAATCTAGATTATTATATAAAAGGAGAGGTTTATTTACACTCTATTGCCTAATAGTTCATGCAGCCTTCAGTATCATTACACTCCATTGAAAGGGCACAATGATCAAGTATTTTGGATTCCTACTGCTATTGTATCCATTCACTGATGGGGAACAAGAAAGTAGAGTGAAAAGAAGAAAACAAAACTGAAAGTGCTTGAGGACAATTCAACTTTGAAATTGTCTTCGTTAAATAAAAGTGCAAAATGAACCCTCTTTGAAACTTGTTCATAGAAGCTGCTATGAAAGCTTTCAATAATTCTTGTCCAGCTTTGGCTCTTCTTGCACAATTGAGTCAAGATGAAGTCTCTATATAGATAAGATCAGCAATTGGTAAATTAAAGAAAACACTAAGTGCAGCTTGGTTATTGCGGAGAAACTGTGCAAAATCTGCTATGTAGCAGGAGCAGTAAGAGAAGGGGAAGTTAGTTATTTTCTTTAGTTGTGGGACTTTTCATGTAGCATGCCCAAAAATGCCACAAATAGTTTTATATCAATGGGAAGAAAAAAATAAATAGGTGGGGGCTTTTGCACTGGGGGTGCTTTGCAGGAAAAACTAAGAACTTGTTTAAAAACTAACACACACATCTCCCCCAGAACAAAAGAAAAAAAACCAATGCAAAACAAAGTCACTGCAGACCTGTAGAACCCACTAAGGAGAACTAAGAGCTGCAGGGAGGCCAGGTTCTGTGTTGTAGTATTTAACATTTGAGATGAGTTCCAGGTGACTTAGAAAATAATTGGGCTTGTGAGAATAAGCATCAGTAAAAAAATGTAGCAGTAGTCACCCTCCTTGGAGGATGAAGGTACTTGAAAGAAATCTCTCCCCACCTTCCCAGTTCTTCTACTTCAAACCACGAGAACTTTAGATTTTAATAGTTGATCTGGTTTGGTGGATAGAAAAAGAAATATTTAAAATGAACTAGTTTGCTCTTATAAAAACTAACAATGCACTTATTTTTTAATTAATCCACTACATTTCACAGTATATTTGTTGCGTATAAAGTCAGCAAGGAAAAGAGACTCAGCATTTATGTGCAGCCTGCTAGATTCACGAAAGTGTTCTTCAATCTTTTTAAACTAATTTCCAGAATCTCACAAGCCTGTTGAGTCTCTCACTACCTGAGCATGTCGACCGATGTCATGTAAAATTTGTAGTAGAGATCAAGCGTATGCTCTTGGTGTGCCCTCTCTCTAATAAGAGTTGGCTACTGTGGCAGAGTTGAGTGAGAATTCAATTGTGATGGAAGCTAATAGGATTTATTTTTATTGCTGAGGTGCTGGGAAGTGGATGAACCCTTGAGTTCACTTTGACTCCCAGGCTATGTCAACTTGTCCTCGATGGTCTCACTGCCTTTCTCAGTCTTTCCCTGGACCTCTTTGCCTACAGCATGACTGCATCCGTACCTATAACCTTACGATCTACTCCACGGAGGGCAGTAGTTGATGCTCTGGGCCTGATTTTCTATGCTATGGATATTTGGGGGAGGATTTGGTTTTGACTTCCTCTACTGTGGTCCCATAAAATGAATTTCCGTTAACAGTTTGGACGTGTGTTTTGCAGGTTTATTTGTTTGTTTGTTTGTTTTTAATCTGATCATGTGTAACATGCACCACAGTGCAGACTGTGGAGGTGATTGGGAGATAAAAGCACATTTCTGATACAAGCACACAGGTAAATATGGATACAGCCTACATTTCCCTCTTCCCAGCTGCCTCATGAGGAAGAGGAGCTGGCTTGGAGAAGTGATCCTCCTCAAATCAGAAAGATTGGTGCAAGTAGCAGGGGAAACAGAGACTTCTTTTCCCTTTCTGTTTTAAAACATCTACGCAAAGGCAAAAAGTTTTTTATAGCAACTCCTAATTTCAAATGGTTAGCACATAATTTCTGTAGGCAGTTCTGGATGTTGCCTATCTGGTTTAATTTGGATTGAGAAGTCACGTGTTTTTTTTTTTTCATTTCCCGACTCAACGGACTTGATGTTTAGATTCACATTTCTTGAACTGATATTCTTGTTATGAATTTAACCCGGCTTTCTACAGACACTCCTAAATAATTGATACAAGTTGGCTATTTCCCTGGGAAAACGTATGTCTTAAAATATTTCCAAAGCCCAAATTTCTATGAAGATTCAAATTTGAATTGACATTTCCCTGCATGATGTTTGTCTGTCTCCATTGTGTTTATAGGCAGAGGTTATGTTCTTGGCAAGTTGACATTTAATATTTTTTCTACAGTTCACTCCAAAAGGAACAAAAAATGTCTCAGATTGCAAATTCAGATGGAGATTTTCCAAGTGCTTATATTACAAGTTCCCTTTCACCATTTGAAAACCGAGCTATCTACTTTTTGGTCCTTATACTATCACTAAGCACTCATGATAACAAAGCTAGTGAACATTTTTCATGGAGTTAGACTCATCAAACCCATGTTATCACTAAATGGAATTCAGAAGCAAGCAAAAGGAAAGCCAAGAGACATACTGCAACGTATTCGTCCCAAAGGAATTGGCAAAATGTACCAATGTCTCTTCTAGGCCTCTAAGATAATGTTAGAAGAAAATCACTTTTTTAGCTAAACGGAACAGGACACAGCTACAGAAAGAAAACAGTGGCTCCGAGATAAGGGAGTATAGCAGACAGCAAGCCAGCTTCAGAACCATTTAAAATCAGACTTTGCCTCAGCACAAAGTAGCTCTGCCCCCCCACACCTCCTTACTTAAAACTGTAGGGAGGGGGGGAAAAAAAGAGAAAAAATAAAAAGGGGAAAAATAAAAAGACAAGGAAAAGCCTTTTAGGTCAGCTAGTCCATCCCTTGCTGATCCAGACATGCTGCTGACAGTATTTTCACATCCATGAGTACTTCGTCCAGGCTACTTTAACTCTGCTGCTGGGGCTTCCATCTGCTCTCAGGAGGGATCATTCCATTTATTTGTTATGACTTGGTTGTATGGATTTTTTTTTCAGTTTTATTTTTATTTTCATTGACAAACCAAGCAATAAAGATTGAGTTGCGAGGCCCGAACTTCTCTACAGTACAGGTTGTGTATTTTTTTTTCTTTTTTTTCTGAGAATGGGAAAAAGCTTTCAAAGTAGAGAGCATCACCTCCCCCTTGCTGCTCACCATCATGAAACCCTGAGTACAGAAGTGTCTCATTCATCCCCTGAAGTGTAATCCCTTGAGAACTTAGAAATACTCCATAACCTGAAAACACTCTTTGTTTTGAAGGGTAAGGAATAATGGACTGTTTCCACAGTAGGTAAAATGCAGGGTTTTGTCTTGAATTAGTGTCAGCTTTTACTAGGACACAGGGGCTTATATGTATTTCTGAACTGGACATGTGTTATGATCCTGCGTGTGTTCTCTGCCGCTTTAGCTCTATTACTAAGCAGAGTCTGTCTGTCTAGGGCTCCGCTTTGCAGCATCAGACAGTTTTGAGCCTGATTCTGATTTGCTTTACACCACTGCTCTAAATCAGACAGTCGCTATCAGCAGGATGATTGATGCCAGCGTGAAGCAAAGGTGGGTGAGACTGACCTCGTGCACTTTGCATTTCAGGGAGGAATCAAATTTTGCTTCCCAACTTTCACCTCTGGTTATAGGCGAGCCATATCTAGCTTTGCAAAGGGAAGCAGCTGGAGGAAGGCTATATGGGGGGCAAAATGCAGTTACAGTGTGTTCTGCCTGCGAATTTGCAGGCTGCTGCGCTAGGCATCCAGCTCTTTGTACTAACAGGAGTGCTAATATGATGTATTAAATGTCACACCAGCATCGCTGGGTATGCATATCTCTCCTGTTGTACTGCCTCTTTATGCTTATTCAGCTCTTTGAATAATTTAACACATTTCATACTCCAAATTACCCACAACAGTTTGACGGGGCTGCTGGCAGTTTACTTGAAACACTCAGTGTTAGGTCAAAGTAGGGCCCAAGCATCTGCTAAATAGAAGGACATTTCATACTTAGCAAAGCATAATTAGATGTATTCCTGCACACTTTTCTTTTGAAAAATAGGTAAATCCATGCTAATCCCAGTGGTACCATAGAAATAAAGAACTGTACTAGACACTGCTATGTATAGCCCTACACCAGGAATGATTTAGGCTGAAGAATGGTGGAGGCCAGTAATTGTTGAGGACAGATAAAACTAAGCAAGATGGCACAGCTGTATCAGCATGTCATTCATGCAGCTGCAGAGCAGAGGTACTGATTGCCTTGGTGCAGTTAGCCTGGAATTAGGGTTTTGGGAAACTTCACTGACAGCAGTGCAATATTCTCCATGCATTTATCTGAGACTTGTCTTAGAACAACTATCCATGGGCTGAATAACAAACTGGAAGCTAAAGGTCCTTAAATTGCCAGCTGGCTTGGAGAAGGAAGTAAATTCTTGCCCTGAGAACATTTCTGCTGGGTGGGTGTAGAAGAGAAGTGGGAATGAAGAAAATGGAGCATCGTCCTTGGCTGGACATCTGGGTCTGGGCGCCCTGCTCAGCATTAATGTGAGTGGTGGTCCATAAAGTTCCACCATTGTTTGGATTAAATTGGGAAGAAGACACTGAGCAAAGTACCTGATTCTTTGTATATGTGCCTATCTGGGATGTGGTGTGTTTAGCCACTAGGACTGCCATCCCTTCGTCTTTTTATTGTAAGCAAGATGCAAAATAAGCGTTGCTTTCACGGCAGTGCCTATTTGCCCCATACCTCTGTAGGACGAGGCTGTGTGATAGCCCGCACAGGACACAGAAAGCCCAGCAATAAATCAGTGGATTTGGCACGGTGCTGTTCAAACTAATCTTAGGGCGTAGCTGGCAGGAGGTTTGAAACTGCTGACTGCTGGATGCACGATGCAGTGGGCTGGGAGGAGAACTGATCTCCCCCGGGGCCACCCAGCTCTCCATCAGCCCCTCTCCACACTCCTCCACCAGAGAAGGAGCAGGGCAGCAGACAGGTGAGTGTTTTCAATTAAGACTTTAAAAATCTCATCCCTGACAGTGCATCAGATGGGAGGAATCTCTCCCCAGCCCAGCATCTCTCCCAGTGCCTTGCAAAGTGATGATGCAGGGCACAGTCAGCGGAGAGATTTGCAAAGTGACAGCAGGGCTCTGATTGAGTGAACCTCCCAGGTCCAAAGCACCAAGCTGCTCTGGAGGATATGCTGAAAATCTTTCTCAGGGATTTGCACATCCTTACAACAAGTGAGGGTCTATAATGAAATGTTTGCTTATCATCCATTTAACCCGCTTCGAAGCAGCCTGGGCCTGCATTGTAACCTCAGGTCAAAACTATTTTGGATAGCTGAAACTCATGATAAACACATGCTTTTGAAGGTTAGGAAGCCATCAGTGGGAGACATCAGATTCACTTCTTTATTATTAGAAGGGGAGAAAATCCAGGAGTGTTCAGAGCAGCAAGTTTTGTATAAAACATGAAAAGCAGATGGGGGGAGGTGGCAGAAGGAAGGAGGAATCTTTTTTGATACCAAACAACATTGCTTCTGCAGCAAATCCTTTTTCCTTGTAATTTAAGATTGTGCTTGAAATAAGGAGCCAGCTGCACCCGGCGGGGAGCAGAGGGCAGCTTGTCCTTTGGGTGCTTGATTGGCTCTTTCGTGTATACCTGATAATTACTAGGGAGCTGGTAGGAATCCAGTTGTGCTACTTGAACATGCACTGAGCAGCATCGTGTTCACGGCAGTCCTATTTGGTCTGAGATTTCTGAAAAAGGGAAGGATTGTCACAGAGCACAAGTCTTCACTAATAGCAGGTTATGGCCCTAACTAAACTTCACTGTAACTCGACCTGCTGAAGGTGTACGCTTACTTAGGGGTTTTCGCTGTATTAAGCAAGCTAGATTAAAATATTTAACTTAGAAAAGACACCTTTATTTGTCAGCTCCACATAGAAATCCCGTTATCCCCTCTGGGATGTGGGAGGACTCCCAAAGCACAGGTTTAAGTGCTGTCCCATGGATGTGGCTTTGAACAGTATCAGAGTCTGTGGCTGATGAACAAGATAAATAGAGAGGGGGGGAGATGGGAGGAATTTCTTTGCACACACCAGCTTTGAGCTACAGCTGACTGTTTGAGTATTGCACAGGGAAACCAGAAACACTTTAATTACTTTTTGATAGATGCGTGCATGTGTGCTTGTATACATACACATGCAAAAGTCAGCCTCATCTCTCAAAATCACAATACTGTGTATCTAAGCCACATGTCTGTGAACAGTTTTCTATATAAAGAGCAGAGCTCTGTGCTGCAGCTTTTCCCTTTGTCTTCAGCACCAGCCATATTATGCCCAACCAACCAAACATCGCACCCTTGCAGAAATTCTGCCTCAGTCCAATAACCTTGTTGCACGAGGTTTTTCTGCCACAGCAGCTGGCTACAGGTGTGATCAGCAAAATGATGGCAAAGGAAGACTCCTCCTCTGGCAGCACTTCACATTTCCTCTCTTCCCAGGACCTCCACACTAAGTGAGCTGAGTTTCCAAGTTAAAAGGTGCTTCCCCCCCCCGCAATGGTCAGAGATGGCAAACTCCCTCTGGGATCTGTGCATTCAGCTTTGTTCTTTCTCCCTCCCCTTCTGTCGCCAGTAAATTAAAACTGAGCGAAAAAAACCGAACATGCTATTTTTTGAATAGATATTTGAAATTTAAAGTGGAAAAAAAAAAGTTGTGAAACTTGTCAGATCAATGATTTGACACATATTATTTAGCTGGCTCTAAATATTCTGGAGTGAGAACTTAGTTAACAACTTGTTAACAAAGCATAATTCGGAATAAAACCCAACTCTCTCTTTGCTAGCTGCATTTGCAATATGGGTCTGGTTCTAATAACTCTGTCTCACAAATATCAATGTGCTCCTTTCTACTGCACTTTCTAAGAGTTTTTGCCACTGTAATGCACAGCCCTAGAATGGAAACAAAATACAGAGCAACGTCCACCAAAGCTTGGTGCTCAAGATACAGCTGAACACTTTGATATAAGTAACTTTTCTGAGTTACATGGTCATTGGTGTTGGGGAACTCAAGCCAGTACTCTTGGTCAATGCTTGAAAAAAAGGTTCATCCTGCTAATGAAGCACTCAAAAATGAATGACATATGAGAAGCAATTTCTCTGAGGATAAAAAAATTTAAGAAGAGGTTGTTTTTCTCATGCTGTCACTGTAGTCTGCTTTCTCTGATCAGATTAACATGTCTCACTCCACCTTTGGGCTTCTTTTACAGATTTTTTTAATGAAAGATCAACAGGCTTGTTTTTTCCCGAAGTGCATCCCTTACACCCTCACACCTGTAAAGAATGGATTTTTCTGCATGAAATGAAAGGGCAAACACATCCTGCTACCAGTTTTGACTCTGTAGAGTGATGTAACATATAATCTCTATTATTTTTCCTGCGATTTGTTAGTGACTGTTGCTAGGTAATGCGTTTTCCACTAAGCATCAGTGAGCTAATGTGAGGGCTTCAAGAATGTTTCATTATATAATTAAGCCCTTGGTGGTGCCGACTTCTGCTTTCCACAAGTCTCGTATCTTTTTCATGTGAGCAAAAAAAAGTTGTTATGGCATTAGACATAGGGCCACAAAAAGCACCACTGAAAAGCCAGCACAATTTATTGGGAACACTACTGCGTTCTGCTTGCTTTTATTATTAGTTACACACCGTTATCCACCACCCAACACGGTGGCATCTAGCTGGGTTCTGTGTTGTTTAGGTGAAAACATGACAAATACATGGAACATACGACCCATGGGACATATCAGTAGACCCCAAATCTCTCTCTGGACTCCATACTCCATTAAACAAATGTGGTCCCTTTGTTCTGACATCTGGACACTTAGTCTAACAGTGACCTTTGCTTCCCAGGGACAGGACTGAGATACAGAAGAGCTACTTCAAGAGGATGTGACTGGCTGGACTGAAAGTGAGAGTGAAGATTTTCCCCAAGATCTTCAGACATGTGATCCTCAAGGTACTGCTAATTTTATTTAAAGGATAGGATGGAGGAAAAGGGTGGAGGACATTAAAGTGAGAAGATGTAAAACCAAAACAGAGTAAAAACAGGACACAAAATATAATGTTAAAAGTTTGCACTTTTTCAAGCTTAATACTAAATTTCAAGATTGATAACTTCCACTGGAGGGGGAATACTTGGACATCACAGTATACAGGACTCTGATGTATAAAGTAACCCTGATGTAAATTTGCCTAGCATCAAGGATGTCTAGCAAATAAGTGAGAAAAAAGGCTTTACAAGGCAGCTTTGATCAGCCCTGGCACTGCGTGTGAAAGTCTAGCTTAGTTCTAAGACTGCCAGGGTAAGTGAAAGAAGAGCCTTTGTAATTTTTGTCTTACAATTATGTCACTCAGTCCCGTAGCCTTCATTCTCCCCATGCAATTTGTAAGAGATGACAAGTCATTCAAAGTACCTCTGTTTACAGAGAGTCTCGGTAATACAACACCACGGTCGGGCAGATTCCGTGAACTGCAGACCCTGTGTTGACAGATGGGGTTTGTGAGTGATTGTTTGATGGGCGCTGTGGGTGAGGCTATGGGGGAATAGCGGGAGAAGAACAGGGCGCTGGGTCTTTTGAGCTCGGAGGTCACGTCGGTTACCAGCGAGAGCAGCTTTCAGTGTTTTTCTGTTGCATTGTTATCTAAGTACCGATGATGAAGCTTTAATTGGGGAAAGGCAGGGAGGATTCTGCTCTCATCCTACACAACCAGACAGATGCTTCTGCTACCAGCAACTTAGGGCAGGATTTTAGGAGCTGCTTGCTTTCTGCGAGGCACTGGACAGCAGAAAGGGAAGACAAATGAAATGGGGGTTACTGCATTTGTGCAGAGTATCTTCTGTAAATAACACTGATCTGGGAGGCAAAGCCAAAATGATATGTCTGAAGACATAAATGCCTTGCACAGAATGGATGTAGCATAGCCAGCAGTACAAGTACCCCTACACAGTGATAACACAGCTTAACCGAATTCAGTCTGTTTCTGTGGCTTGGCAAATTTCAGGAGGCTCTGCTGAAGCCATCTACTCTCAAGTTGGTGATTAAACGCAATGCATTTCCATTCTGTAACTAAAAACCAAAACAAACAAAAAACAACCCACAAGAAAACAAAGCAAACCCTCCACGGTCTATTGCATGAAAGCCACTCAATAGCAATTAGCTAATATCAGTTATCTTCTTGCATAGTTTTGAATAGTGCTCGAATGCTAACAATCATTTATTAGGTGTCTCAAAGCATTCAAGATCCCAGTCACAGGATCCCTTGTGTTGAGGACTGTAAAAACAAAGAACAAAAGAAGAGTCCCCAACTAACACGCTCACAAAGTAACTACAAGGCAATTGGCAACAGATGAATACCGACAGAGGCAGAGTAGTGTGCTGGGAATGATTATAGCAGAACTGTCAGCATGAAAGGCAGTGCTCATGAAATACCTTTAATCTAGCCACCGGTGATTATTCTTTTTCTGAGCAATCAGCTCTTCCCCCCCGCAATATCTTGCAGGATGTAGCAGGCACGCATTCAGAGGTGCTGTGCTCTTGCAGGAGACCAGCCTCTGTTCTTGTCTCCGTCAGGTGAGAGGCAGAGATTTTCGAACCTGTTAAAAAGTCAGGCAGAAGCAAGGGATAGATCCCCAGGATCCTGGCCCTGGGTTTCTCCACCCTGAAGTAGAAGACAACGCTGTCATTCAGAACAGCAAGTTCCTGTTCACAGTTATTTGTCATGTTAATTACTAAAGACAAAATTCTCCTTCATCTCAATAGTGCAGGTCAAAGCAGAGAAGTTTAGCACTTTAGAACATCAAACTTTGCTTTGATCTGTATGCAGGGCATCATTCTGAAATTCTTTTTGATCAATTAGGAAAAAAAAAAAAAAAGGAAGACAATTTGAAAGTTTGCTAGTCACCGGGGTTGTCATTTCTTTGTTAAAATCAAGGGAAAATGAGTCTCTCTAGTCATTAGCCATTGGCTAGCTGTGTCCACAAACACCCATCCTCACCAAAGCAGGTAAAGCCTGAATAAAAGCCAGGAGCAAATATTGACGATCACTTCCCTCCTTAGTCATGCAGGATCCTCATCACATCGTTCTCGCTTCATTAATTTAAATCCAGGTTGTTAGCTCTATTAGATCCTTGTGTACTGTGCTACAGGAAATACCTCTGGCTCAAAACCCGACATTTTTCACAGAAAGTGGATGCATATCATGACTCTAACTTACTGCACAGTGTACCTACGCGCTCCCACATTAGCTGTAATCTCTGTCGTGCTCACGCCAACATTCCAGCAGTATTTGGCATTTCACGAACGCAGTATTTATCACTGAAGTTCATACAAAGTTGCAAACGCTAACAAGGCTTATCAGCTTTTACAAACCATCTCTGTCCACTGGAGTGTGACATGCTGAGTATAATTCCACTCACCGTGCAGTCATCGGATGTGAAGGGGGAACGGGGAGGGGGGGCTTCAAAGCAGCGTTTCGTATCGCTTTAAATGAATCATGAAATCAAATGTCCATATAGCCTTTAAGTTCCTGCAGGTGAGATGTAACCTGCAAGCTGGGCACTTAGAGAAGTCCCTCAGTCAAATAAAATCTTCTCATCGTTACTGATGTGGTAATTACTCCCGGACAAAAGAGCAGAGCAGTGGCTGTGAGAGAGGAGAGGGACTTGGAGCTTGGCCCCAGCAGTCACACTGGGGGCAGATCAGGTCAGCCAGCCTCAGTTTACCTCCTGTCAAGCCAGAAAACATCGCAGTTACTGGGTTTATTTCAGTGACGTATCAGAAAGTATAATTAAATATGGAAGTGTCTAACTCTTTGCCTCTGAAGGTTTAAAAGATTGTGGTATTGGTACAAAGAGGTTGGTAACCTGGTTTTCTGCTGGTCCAGCCCTATATCTAGGGCAAGAGCAGAGACAAGAAATCTTGAAGAGGGGCTGGCAGTACCTGTGTTTTTGTGTGTCTGCATGCCCCTGGGTATGCAACACCCCATCACCACCCGGTTCCTGCTCATCAGGCACAAGTGTGACACACTGATGTGGGTGGAATTTGATTGAGAAATGAGCTACTGTTTGTATTGTCATCACAGAGCTCTCTGAAAGCGTGAAGTTGGTCTGAAAAGAAATCAGGATGTTAAAAATGAATGCTATTTTTTTTTTCCTTTTCTGCTGTGTTTTTTTGGTTCTTCAGTCTGCGTTCATGTTACTTGTATGAGGTGGTGTTAGATTTTTGGTATGAGTAGAAGTCTGAAACACCTCTTTTATAACACCACCTTGTAAGTGCTTTTCTCTCTCTCATTTAATTCCATGATTTCAAGAGTCAGACTGATAAGTTGAATGTCTTGAGGTAATTCCTTAATTATTGTGTAGGCTTTCATAGTTCCATTGACTTCAGCTGAGATATCACGAAATACACTAACTGGAGGTATAATAATTTGCAATATTTGGAATTTAAAAGACCAGCCAAAGTTTGTGTACAGAGCACAGCAACGTATCCCCTTGCCAGGGAAGCATTTTTAATGGTTGAAGAACAGGATGGGAGTTATGTTCATGAAAAGGGAACGCTTATTGCTTTATTTTTTTTTCCCCAGGATCCTTTTTGGTGAGGTTTTTTCTTTTTTTCGCAACTAGTGAAATCCAAGGCACAAACGTTGTGACATGGAGCACAGAAGCAAGTTCCCTGCCTGCCTCCGTGACTGACCCACGATCTAACCTTGGTCAGGTCACTTAGGTGGTGTTCTTGTTCTCTATTTCTTAGTCTTTAAAATGCATATTTTGTTCTCCTCACAGTTCTGACACTGTAACATCTTTCTGGCTCTAGCAACAATCTGTATCATTTTAGATATACATTATCCTGTACAAAAATACCCACCCACACCTCGTGCCCTGAAAAAAAATCAGAGTAGCCAAAACTCCAAATTTAGATTGAAAAATGTAGAGCTGTGTAGACAAGAGGACATTCTTCCAAATACGCGTCGATCACCTTTTTTTTTCTCAAAACAGTTTGGATTATCAGAACTTCTTAGTCTTTAAGTTTACAACTCAGTCTCCTACTGGGAGCTCCAGGACGTGTTGGACCACCCAGCAGCCGGAGCTGGGACACACGCATCCTTCAGCAGGATTTTTGGTTTGCTGAGGGTGAGCATGGTTTCCCTGCAGAGGTCAGAGAGCTGCAGGTTGACGCCCTGTCCGTCTTGATCCTGTCCCATCCCCTCCATCCTCCCTGCCCTCTCCCCACAGCTGGTTTTTGCATTACTTCTGCTGCTGTCTCCCCTCCAGCAACTGAGGAAGAGGAGGAAGCAAGAACAGACAAAACAGTCTTCCTGCTGCATTTTAGCCTGGCTATGTAAACATTTATAGCTGTTGAAACCAGCAGTCGCAAGGAGGTTCTGCTCTAGACCTGTGATCCTGGACTGGAAAGAGTTTTGTTCAGATGCATCATCTGCCATCCTGTTCATAACCCCTCCTTTCCCACCTCGCCCCTGCCAAAGCTGGAAACCCATGGCCAGAGCAGCTTTACACCAAAACTATTCAATTCCTTCTTCTTTTTTTCCTTAAAATTTTTTTGAGGGACCTGCAAGGAGACAAGCAGTTAACGAAAAGAAAAATAAATAAAAGCAAGTATTGCTGCATTTTGGGAGGAAATGAACTGGTGTATTTTGAAATGTTCCCACAAGGCTCAGATTTTAGAGAGTGATGAATCACTTGCTGAAGATGGCTTGTTTTTCTCCTCTGACTGCACAAGGTGCCAAGACACCTTCTGTAGGCACCATGCAAGAGCCCCAGCGTGTCGGCAGCCTGAACCCGGCCCCGGTTTGCGAGTGGATGGTGTTACCATGGCCTCAGCTGTCACCAAGGGCAGGTCCACCCCAGGTCCCTGTGCCAGCATGGACAGCCCTGGGTCTGTGGGATGCTGCTCTTGCGTGGTCCAAGCCAGTTTCTCCCAAGGTTGCATTGGTCCGGAGCTCTCCTGATGTGACTAACAGCTGTTTACACTGCAATGGTTGCCCCAGCCCTGTTTGGCCACAGCTTCAAATTCCCTCAGCCTACCTATGGAAGACCATGTGTGGACACGCTAAAGATTATCAACGGAGTTAGGTGTAGCTATTGCATGGCAAATATATATAATTCTCATTTACCTAAGCACCAAAGTCCTGAGCTACCACCTCCTTGAACTGCTTGTCCTGAGATCCTCTGCTTCTCTGCCAACAGGTTGCTGGTGGCATCAAAGGGCACCTGGTATCTCTTGGGACTTGGACCTTCATGGCTTACTATGAGGAGCAGATTATGGAGTCGAAGGTCCTTCACTGAGAAAGCCGTGACTACGGATCCACAAATAAGTCACCTTTTACCCAGCTTGTCTACATTTGTGCCGTCTCCAGCACAGAAGGATGCTGTCAGCCTGGGCACTCCAGCAGGCCTGCACTGTCACAGAGACGCACAGGAGGAAAAGTCATCTGTAAGATACAGAAGGACACATATCACGCCTTTACTTTGCACAGCAATCTCGATATTTTGTATGTACTTATTGCTCTGAGTTTGTATCCCTTTCCCACCTGTACTTACACTGTCTCTTTTCTGTGGCTTGTTATTATTTCTATTGAGCAATCTTCAGTCGAACTGGGAGATCTTGCAGTGACTCACTTACTTGAACATTATTGCCTAGTTCTTTACACAAGACAGATTGGATATGAATGAGATCTCTTGTCCTCATGAGCATTATATTTATTTCACAAGACATTTTCTTCAGAACTCTCCCTGCAATAAATTATGTGGTATATTTATTTTTTTCTTCTACCATGCTATAGCTCTGTCCTTTTTTTTGTTGTTTCTCATTTTTTAGACACTTCTTCTTCTATGATCTGCTGTTGTTGTTTTCTGTTTTTTCTTCTCACAATCTCTTAGCTATATCCCTGGGATTTTTTCCCTTGTGCATTTTTAGCACAGTGCATGTATTTGATGTAGTAAAAATGAGAGCTTGAGATAAGTATTTAAAGTAACAAAATTATTTCCCTCTTTTATCTTTCAGATGTTGTGTAATGACTGGGAAAAAAATAAAGGAAAAAAATAAAAGCAGGTGAAATGTATTAAATGAAGTACAGAACTGTAAGGAATACATTCAAATGTATTGTTTTCTGATCATCGTAATGTTTGCTGAGTGAAAGACTTTGGAGCGGCTTCTACAGAATCACTTCTCTGGATTTCAGCAGCTGCCTTTGGGAAGAGCCTGCAAAAATGCCAAAAGCCCTGTGTAATCAAAGGGAAGGTGGGTGTATTTAGGGTGAATGACTTATAGACAGTGCATGTCTATGGTATTTATGAGTCCCATCTTAGCACTATACCTCGTTGTCACCTATTTTGAATTGACTATTCAAACAGAAAGCCCTGGTTAGTCACTGCTCAGGGCAGATAGCTTCTTCTGAGGCAGCTCTAACCTATTTTACCCCAGTTCTGCCAGCTGTTTTGAGCTTTAAGTAGCATCTCTAGTTGACAAAATGAACAGGTTAGGAGGGGATTTGTCTCATATGTGTCATTTAAATCAGAGTTGACTTTCAAATGATAATGATGTATTTTTACATGTCTTCAAGCAGAAATTCAATTACCAAAGCACTGGTTGTAAAGGAAGCCTTTGATGAGCTATACATTAAAATGCACTGAAGATTAGTCTGTGGAGAAATGTCTGTCCTGGCTGAGACTTAGTGTCCAACACGTATTATTAGATAGGAAAACTGCAAAATAGAAGACACCCACCAGACCATTTCTCCAAGCCTGTTGCTGTACCATGTTTAGCTACTAAGTATGACTGTTCCACTTCAAGACTACTTTCATGTCTTATGTTTAAAACTATAACTAAATGTTTTTACTTGGAGTGCAGTACAACACTAGGACTTGCCATTGAGGGAAGTGGTGGGATTTCTCTCCTTGGTGACTTTCAGGGATTACCTACACAAAACCATCCCAAATCTGATCTGGTGTTGATATTAATACAGCTTCAAGAAGCAGGAGGTTGGCCTAGAAACCCCCGGAGGTCCTTTTCGAATGTTTTTTTTCTATGATCTTAGAG
This sequence comes from Pampusana beccarii, assembly GCA_013399365.1. Lineage (NCBI taxonomy): Eukaryota > Metazoa > Chordata > Aves > Columbiformes > Columbidae > Pampusana > Pampusana beccarii. The sequence goes on along the minus strand of VWYH01006111.1, from coordinate 729,148 downwards.
TTCTGGTAAGTGTGTTACAGTGAAATAACCAGATGGATTTTTTGGAAGTATAGAACAGATACCCTGAAGGCAGAAAACAGTATGTGGAGAAGACGACATGGGTGGGGGGAAAGACACTCACTTATTTCCATTTATGAGTTACAGAACCAGGCCTCCTACAAGGAGTTGAGAAACTTGTCTTGATTTGGAGATGAGAAAAACAAACACTTCTGAGTAGCTTTTCACAGTAAGACTTGCCTGGCTTGTGGTCCTCATCCTGTCTGGAGAAGGATAGACAGTGTTTCAGATGCTGGGGTCAGACTGGTTCCTGCTCTATCTAATCAGTTTGCTGTACATATCTTTCCAGTAGGGATTAAATATGTCTTGTCTCCTGTGGTTTTATTAAAGGGCAGAGAGGAGGCAAGGAGCCTTTTACTTCTGACAACGTTTCGTCTGATTGCCTGAAGTATCTGCTGCTGGGAGAGAGGGAAGGCAGAACAACTGAATCTCGTTGTCCTGCCTGGGGCTAATGCAGAACTTCGTGTTGGGGCTGGGTCCATACCTAATGCCAAGTGAGCAGGAGAGGGGTGTAGGAATAGTGTTGGAAAGGGGGAGGATTCATAATGTGCCCAGCATCCCCCACCATTGCACTCTTGGAATGGTTTTGCAGCCAGGGCTGCTCAGCTAAGGACACCCCACCCTGGGGTGTGTTGTATAAAAGCTTAATTTTACCCTTGGGACAAGCCATTCTCTTCTGCTCTCTTTTCCATACACGTTCCTCTTGCTAGATCAACCAAAACCTTCTGCTGCCACTGAAACCAATGTTTTTTTGTGCAAAGCCAGACTTCTTGTAACCAGCGAGGGGAAGGGCCAGCTCCGGCTGTTCCATCAGCACAAGTCCCTGCACACACATCTGTGAGGGACATGCTGTGTCTTTCCTGGGAAAATCGGCTTCCAACACACTGAATGTCACGTCATTCCTGATGGGAATTGTTCACATGATTATTATTTTTTTTTTTCCTCCCATTTGGGCTTCTGGTGTAAAGTTTAATCAAGCCCCATAGATCCAAAAGGAATTAAAAAGAAAGTTCATTCTTTCACTGCAAAATACCCTTTCTACTATCTATAAATATTTTTGTGTTTATTTATAAACCACAGGGCAACCGGAGTACTCACACTTGACAAAACCCCTGAACTGCTTTACCCTGTTCTGCCCTTCACTCCTGTTCTGCATCATGCATTCAAATAACTTACACATTTTTTCCCTTCCTTGGATTGCAGCTTTTTCTCGAAGCAGACGTTGCCTTGGTGCACTGAATTGAGCAAAACAAGACCAAATGAAACCAGATAGTGCTGAGCACCGGATCCTGGCTGCTTGGTAGAAGTCACTTGGCAATTTTACAGATGCTGAGAGTCTCAACCTTCAGCCTGCAAGGTGTCCTCTGTAATATAAGAATTTATCAACTGGCTTTCATAGCCACGGAGGTGAGTTTTTAGTGTCACTGCTACTCTTCCTGGGGATAGAGGATTGGTAATTGTTACAGAGCAAAATTACCTCGACATAGTATTTGTTTTTTTGGTCCCCATGGCTGGCCGAGGAGGGACAGGCAGGGGACAGAGATCTGCACCAGCATCACCACCAGCCCCATGGCTTGTGGGGGGACATGAGTGACCCACCCCAGCAGCCTTTGAAGCAAGGGTAGCGAAAGGCCTCAAAAAAGATCAGAGCCACAGCCACGAGTTGGGGAATGGCTCAAAAAAAGATTGGTGGAATATGAGTATTTATTGATTTAAGACCATTCTTTTCTTTTGCCTTGCTTTTGTCTTCTAAGGCAACTTTCTTTTAAATTTATGTCCCACATTGTCACATCAGGAGGAAAATACATGAGAAATGTTTTGTTATTTAAAATTTATTGCATATTACGTCAGCTGGCATTGTGGACTCACAATATGTAATGCTTCATAAATTATGAAAAATAAATGTTTTATGGGCTTACTACACACTCTGTTTGAAAACCGTTGAGCTGAGGAGACTCTCTGACCCCCGTACAAATTAATGCACACATTATTTTCATTATTGCAGCTCAGATGGGAAGTCTGAACATCTTTATATATTTATTTAAAGGAAAATGAGGACAGAAGTTGCTTGAATACAGTTAGTCTTTCTGGCAAGAAGCAGGTATCGTTTCACCCAGCTCATAACCTATTGCTTCCCTCACAGTCATTGTTATTCCAGGCCAAAGCTTAAACTCAAAATCAAAACTGCATGGACTTAGCACGAGCTTCCAAAGGTCAAATCCTGCAGTCTTTAGCCAGGCAAACTAAACCTTCAAGTTGGCAGGGTTTTGTCTACACAAGGACTATGGCTTTTCATAGAATCATAGAATTTCCTGAGTTGGAAAGGACTCAGAAGGTTCGTCGAGTCCAGCTCCTGTCCCCATGTAAGACAACCCCAAAATTCACACCGTGTGTCTACAGACACATTTGCAGAAATGTAGGAAAGCAGAAGTCAGGCTCCTGCAGAAGGGGAGGCAGTGAAAGACATTTCTACTCAACTTTCCAGCCCTGTTTTCCTTGAGTGTGATGGAGAGCAACAATCAAATGCGAGCCCTGCATCCCAACCATCCAGGGCCTCACCAGAAGCGAAAAATCTACATCTCAAGACACCGCAGATCTTAAACCATAATGAACGTGGCAGCTTTCAGCTCCGAGCCACAGAAATCAGAGGGGAAACGTCCTCACACGCCTGCATGGGAAAGTGTGTCGTCCCATTTTCCAAGGAGCACAAGTTCACTCCAACATGTGTTGCATGGGAGGCGGGTGTCTCTGGGGGGCAAGGACACCCTGACGTGAGGTACCAGGAATGCTGAAGCGCTCTTGGCTATTTTTTTCCTTTTCTCCCCTCGCACCCAAATATTTCTGTTACTTGCAGAAGGAGGTCAGGTGTTGCAGCTCTCCCCTGGATGGTTTTTATATCGCACAGCTCCACCACCGTGTTTCTAATAAAGCCATCAAGAACATAACCAGGAGCTCCCTGCATGGGCTGAAGCAATATAAGTCACTGCTCCAGAGGACTCGATTAACTTGGGGCTGGATGGACTGAAAAATCTTCCAAGTTATTCTCTCCTAATTCAAGTCAGCTGAGGCATCAAAATGTCAGGCAAATGGACAAGATCTTTGGCTGGAGCCAGCCTATTTTCTGCTGCCGCGGCTATTACAGTCAGTTCTTAGAGACTTTTTTTATTTTTTAAATCAGTGGCTTTTGAGAAATTAGCCTTTACATAAGCACATTAAAGGAGATTCCTGTGTGCTTTCTAGTGTAAGAGCCCGTGCTCTAAGGATTAGAACTTGTCCTAAACTGGATTAAACCATGCTGCTTCTCCTAAAAACGTAGTTTTCCTTCTCTCCTTTCCCCTTCACAGAATCACTCTCCTCATATTGCTATGGAGAATTATTTGATTTTAAAACTGTGGCTAAAGAATAGTCATCATTATGGTCACTTGGCCAAGATACAGTGAAAATTATTTTCTTGGAATTAGTATTTTCTCAGAACTATTAACTCTGGTCGTGCTAACCTCGGGGGAATCTGTGCTGGGGAGACGCAAGAGAGCTGATAAAATAAGCAAAGTACACCCCAGTTTATACTTTTTATTTTTGCAGTGATTTTTTCCAGTTGAAATGAAACCCTGTCTTTGCCTCTCACATCCAGTGGAGGGCAGTTAAGTACCACGATACAGAGAGAAGCGAAATTGCACCGCGGTTTAACACTCTCAAGGAGGCAACCGATGATTGAAATTAACTGTTCTCTGCCTATGTGAAATATGACTTAAAAATACCTGAAGAATTTAAAAAAAAAAAAAAAAGGAAGAAATTGAAAGCTTTTCAATTTAAACTGCTTTGTTAGTAGAGCAGGAGTGGATCTAAAAGTTTCTTCAGCAGCTGAGGGGAAAAAAAGTGTCTTATATCCGTATACAAAAGTTTCACATGTTTCCTTTTTATATGTTAATTAGAATATCCAGTATATGAGTACTAATGAAAAAGTTCTTGATTTTCCTTCTGCTTCCAGACCTCAACAGTCTTTAGGTTTTAATACTATGCTCATAATTTCAGCATGAAGAATAGTTTTTAAAGGGAAATTTTCCTTTCTTGATGTCTCAGCTGTACCAGAAAGAACAAGACAATTCTCAGGGACTGAGATTACAATGTAAATATAGCCATCACTGAAACTGTGAATAGTTTTGAAATGTTCCCCTGAAAGAAAAGTTTAAAACAAACATTCCAATCAGAAACAGAAACCTGAACATGTTCCTCTTAAAAACGGGTCTCCTCCAATTCCTCCAGTTTATAGCATATAGCCTTAGGCTATTACAGTCTAGAAAAATCTGAAATAAGAACCACACTGTTTTCTGGGTCTGATCATGCATCACTTGGTCAAAAAAAAATTAGAGTCTCCCAAGAAATACAAGGCTCGGGACTTCCTGTTATATGTTGTTTCTTTTTAAAGAAATCAGTCCAGTGCATCTTTATGACAAACACATCATTTTAGTTTCATTCCCTTTAAAAGGAATCACAGGTGGATTAAAACAGAAAGCCTTAAAAATGTTTGCAATTGCACGTAAATATTATTGTGGTCAGCATCCTAGTTATTTTTCACATTAGTAGGATTATTTACTTCTCAAATTTTATTTGCTTCCATTGCTAGTCTCATGCTGCTGTACTATAAGATCAGTCACAAATAACTGCTTACACCGAAAATTAAGTTTCTGTAAGTAACTATTTTTAAATGGTTGTTTTTATGTTTACTGCTGAAGGATCTCGAGCACTCCTGTCAGAAAGGAAAGTATTTATTATCTCTCTTTTACAGATGAGGAAACTGAGACACTGTGAAATTAAAAGCTTGGGGAAATTAGTACACAGTAAATTACGGTGTGAATTTACTGTGTACTAACCAGCCTGCACGAACTCATCATGTGGACTGGCAAAGAAAAAGGATTAAACTCCCTTAAATTATCTCACATTTGCCATGGACAGACAGTTACCATGGATCAGCTGACACGCAGCAACTTCTGAACCCGCAGCCGGTCGTTGGCACAGTGAATCCCCTCGGAGGAGAGCAGCAGATTCGCGCTGAGCAGCTAATCCGCTGCAACTTTATGCGAGAGTTTATTAGCCTCTAATTTCCCCAGCTGGCCAGATCCTAAGTGGTTTACCTAAAGAATCGCAGAAGAAAATCTCTGGCAGAACTCAAAGAAAGACTTGTGTATCCTCGCAGCCTTGAAAGCAGTGAGTTAAAAGCAAAATATCGGGAGGAAATAAACTTTGTCCTTTTTGAAGGATGGAGCATCTGCAGGATGTGTCCAGGCAGCATAGGGGTTAAACTGCTGCATGAGAGTGGTGAGAGCAGAAGGTGAGTCCTTGCATTTGACAGCCACCCTCATATCTCAGTGTTTTCGGTGTTAAAGCTGCTTCAAGCATCGTACAGCACACCCAGCTCCTTATAGCCCCGTAAACCTGCAAGAGTTTGCTCTGCAAAGGCACACAGTGCCCGTCTGTCCTGGGAATGCCATCAGACACCTCCTCCAGTGTCTGTCTGTCCTGGGACACCTTCTCCAGCACCACGGCCGGGTCAGGTTCGTGGGTATGTTGAGGGCACCCTGCCTGCAGCATCATCTACGTTGCAATTTTCCTTCCATCTCAGCAGTGCCACTTTTGGAGAGCAGAGCCAGCAGACACGACCACCACAAGCATGGTTGCTGTTCCCTGGCCCCAGTGGAGACCTCGGGGCTCAGGAGGCCACCAGTGGGGCTCCAGGAGTGACCTCCTCGCCCTGCAGCGGGCTGAATGGCTGATGTTGAAACGACTTTGGCAGGAGCGTTTCCCATTGTGTCCGACTGAAGCTGGAGAGATGAGCAGGGAGCTGGGACAAGGGTTGGCTGGTGGGAAGACAATTACTGACAAGTTCGTTCCACTGATAAACAAAGACATAAATGATGACGCTATAAAGAAGACGCAGGATTCTCTCAAGAAAGCCCTAGAGAGACCTAGTAAGGAGCAGAGATGTTTAGACGACAGTTTTACATTATACCACATTCTAAAATATGTTCTATTTTTGCTCCAAGCTTGAGTCCAGTTAGAGCTGCATCAAGACTTAGGAAACAGCATGTATTTTAATGTCCTGTAAACAGGAATAGCTGATAACTACTACATTTAAATGTGAAAAGAAAAACGTTTCTCTGGGGGATTTTTTTTTTTTTTTTTTAGTATGGATTTAGTCCTCATAGTTTACATTGCAGCTATAGCATTCCACTGACAGTTATTTATCTAATGGCTTACATCTTTCAGGCTGTGGAAAATGCAGGATAACAGAGGGAGAGAGAGAGAGAGAAAGTGATGGTGGTGGGGAAGTTCTTTTTAATTTGCATTTCAGGGCTCAGCCTAGGATCATAAATATCCAGAAGTTAGCACCTTCCTAATATCCCTCCGCTATCTTATTTCCAGTGCATTACAATATGAAAACAATGGGATTAGGGCACTATATACTTCAATCCCTCTCATCCTCGATCCCCAAAGTAAGTCTAAGCAGAGCTGGATCTACCTCTGGTATAGCTGAAATTAAGACAAAGGGGTATATCCTAGATATATTTTTTTTCCCCTGTAAAGCTTAATCTTTAAAAATGCCTGTCTGTGCTAGAGAAATGGTTTGCACATAATATGACAACCGTCTTTTACGGGGGCAAACTAGACTCACTGGGCTCTAATGTTGTAAAAGAAAAAGCTTTACAGGTATAATTAACCTGTGGAATGCCCTTCCACAAGATACTCTTGAAGTATTGGCATTAATACCATCTGTCTTCGTAACTCAGGGCATCAGTGGTCTGCTAGCTGAGACCAAGAAGCAATCTGCTGTGTCCGTTCATGAAGTGACTCCTCTGAATGAATTAAGAGGTCACAGTGACTTTTGTAGTTATGGTCGCTGCTGGAGTTGGAGGTTTCGGCTTCGAAGGGAAAATCTGTTTTTTTCCAGACATGAGCAAGAGGGTGCAGCATGAGACCTATGGCGAGGACATCCCAGGCTGCTGCTGTGTGTGATGAGGAGAGGAAGGTCTGCACACACCAGGGAGGCTGGTGAAGGTAGGTCTTGGCAGGGGTTTGCCCATATTCTTCAGCTCTTCAAAAACCTGAAGTTACTAATCGAGATTGTGGACCAGTAAGAGCATCTGGTGCCACAACAGGTATTGCTGGTTTGCAAAAGAGCAGAAGTGAAGGTCTAGAAGGCCAGTGTGGTCCTGTGGCTGGGACTGAGGGATGGTCTTGGGCTTGGAGCAATCTGGTGTTAGCACAGTCAGGCTTCTGGAGCATGTGGGAAGCAGAAGTTCCTTCGTTCTGCTGAAACGGCTCGGGGGTTCACGCACGAAACCTTTGAGGGAGATTCGCCAGACATCAGAGTATGTCTGGGGTGTTGGCAAATGCATATGAGGTGGGGGAAAGAACAACCAGACCTCGTGTGTTGAATCTATTTCACTAAAGACTCTTCTGCAAGGAGAGAAAAGTAGAAGCAAGGATGTATGAATGAAGGGTCTCCAAAGAGATGGTCCCTGGTCTGAGGATAATAGTGTTTGGATATGAGGTGAACTCCTGTTGTCTGGTGCCAGGAGGACCTTCTACAGTGGTTCATGGGTCCAGAAACACTGGTTCTCAGAAACTTTAACACCAAATTCACAGGAAACGTTTGGACTTTAGATTACTCCAGACTTCAGTAGCAGTTGAGTAGGATTTTAAGGCTGGCGCTTTGTGCATATAAAGCATATATAAATACACACACATACAACAACAACAAAAGAAGTATGTGTGTTTATTTATATATACGCCTTATTTTTTTTCCAATTCTTTCAAATAAATTCAGTAGCTCTCCCTTAAGTTAGAACCAGGGGAGACTTCTGCAGGAAGAGGTTTGATGGAGCCATACTAAGCATTGGGGAATTTGCATCAGAGGTTCTTCAAATGCTTCATTCAAGGCCAGCTTGCTGTTAACCTGAATATTTGATGTGAAGTCATGCTGGTTTCACATGTCATACTACCCTGGCACTGTTTGAAAGTGGTGGGAGGACAGACTGGAGTGGGGGAACAAGCAAGTAGGGAAGGATTTGGTTATCAAAGCAGAGGACTTAGATTCAAAAGTAATCAACAGAAGGAGATTACTTTAGGTCATAGTCCAGACAAGGGCTCTACTCCAATAAATTAGGCCACCCCCTCATACGGACACAAGCACCTGTGTGTGTGTTACCAGCTTCATCCAGGGACAAGGAGATGACGCCATCACTTTGCTGCCAACCTGGACAAGCAGCAGGTTTGCTGAAGCCCAGCTCTCAAAAATATTAATAAAAATAAATTATTTTACCCTTTCTGGTCTTGCTTATAGCAGACTGCTAATAATGCCTTATGAGGCTGCTACACAGTTCAATCAATAGTTTGATTTTTCTGCCCTAGAGCTACCACACACATGAACCTCACGGCAAACCGGCTGAGCAAGGAGCTGCCCACAGAGACACCTGGAGACAGCAACGTGGAAATGTGGGATGTGGCACCTTGTGACTTCAAGGAAACTTGGGCATGGACCACTCCTGCCGAGCCTCAGCTGCCACAGCAACTGCTGCACCCCACTGAACCTACGGATGCTCCTCAGTGCCCGGTACCAGTTATTTATTAATTTCTTCGTCACCTATGGAAACATTCAGGTTTGACAAAGGGGAAAAAGCGATTTGGTGTCCTTTGACAAAGGGAGGTTGATTTTTATTTGAAACAGAATGGCTCATTTTTACCTTTTTAGCTCCTGGAAGAGTAAAAAGTGAGAGGTCAAACCTGCATCACCATGACAACCCCTGCAGCGAGGGTTTTTGAGCAGATGAAGGGGAGTGATAATGGAGCTGAAGTTTCTGCCTGTTCTCGTAGTCACTGGGCTTTTTTGTTTTGTTTTTTTTTTTCCTCGTTTTTTGCTTTTTGTTTGTTTGTTTGTTCATTTTCTTTAGGTCCTGTAAGGTGTGGCCCTGTGCATTTTTCAGGAGCGGGAGGATAACACTGGCTAGTTTTAAAACACTGCCATAACCTGAGATGAGTCCTTGATTTGGGACTGTCTGAACACACGTAGACAGTATATAAACCGTATGAAAAAGTGAATCATAAGAGCTAGTCAGAAGATCAAATATCACTCAGATGCATTTCCTACACTTCTGTAGGTACTACACACCAGCAAGTGCAGTCATATTATCAGGTCTGCATCAAAGGGAACCGTCATCTCTGCCTTTCCTGGCAGAACCTTTGGAGTCCAAAAATAAGCTCAATAAAACAGCCATTCTTGGAGGAGAGGAGGAATTGTACTAATGAAGAAATCAAAATGGGGTGGAGGTCAAAGAAGGTACACTCAGGAGGGGCTGCAGGTGGAACTGGGAGCTTATTTGAGATGCTGAGTTCATGCCCTAGTTTCCTAGACCTGCACAAGAAGGAATGTGTAAGAACAGATTTCAGATAATTGAAGTGACTGCTACTGACCAAAACCAAGTAAAATTGAAGTCACACAAATGATCCCCCAAATTATCTTCTATGTAGAAATTGAGCCCAGCCCAGGGAAAAACAACCAAAGAGCAGATTGTTCACTTTTCCAATATCTCTGTTTATTTGAGTTACCTACTAAATCTTGTATTTCCCTAAGCTGAGGAGCACTCTCAGACTGGAATACGACTCTTTTGTTGTGCAAATGTAGCATGTAAAAAGGTTGTCTTCAAACTCCATCTAGAACCTCTAGATAGTGTCCTTTGAACATTATGCATCTTCACAAGTTTTGCAACATCCTTTTTCCCTTGTGCTTGCAACAATAAATGAAACAGAACAAGAAATACTATGTTAGGTATTAGCATGTCAGAAAAGTTAATTTCGCTGGAAGGTTTTGCCAGAGTCAGACTTTAGTGAGATCTGTACAGCCATCAGATAGTTATGCAAAGAAGAGGAATAGTAAGAGTGAACACTAAAAAAGTTTTGAATGGCTCCAAAATCTTGAGTTGAAGCTGTTTTCTGGGCCCAAAGGATTACACTAAAGCTTTTGCAGTGGGGATGAATCATTCCATTTTTGCCTTGTGAGGAGTTTCTTACATCTTCTTCAAAAGTGGAAGATGTGTCCCTCATGTCAGCATAGAGCTACACAGCCCATCATCCAGAAAGGCAAACTGCAAAGAAAGAGCACAGCTACAATCTGTCTGCTACCAGATTTGAAACAATAGCTGCATCAACACATCCACCCAGCAAGAAAGCAGAGCTGGGTTATTGGAATTGTCCTGCAGAATAAATCAAAGTAAATCTGAGCGATAGTGATATGATATTGCAATAATAATTAATTCCTCATGCTGATTTAGAAGAGGAAGCCAATTCAGAGTTTCACAAGCGCAAGGGCCAGCAGAGAACACAGTGGGACAGTATGAAAGAGAAAAAGCAGTTCATATGGAAAGAAAGTGTAGGTTATCAGTTGCGTAAAATACAGACCTGGCAGAAAACATACAAGATAGTTTCTGGAAAGGCCTTGGATTATAATCTATGCTTCAGCCAACTGATTTATGACCTCTTGGATTCTTGTATTTTAATCAACCAACCTGAAAAATTAGGTTAAATATGAAGCATCTCTATGTGAGAGGATTGCAGCAACATGAATTTAAACAGGATATTAGAGTGTGACAGAAAATGTAATTTCATCCTTACAGCAATGGGCTAAAAACCTCAGCTTTTCTCTTCCTGCGGTATGACTGGGCTATCTTGAGTCAGACAGGGTCAGATCGCCTCTCTGCTGATGCAGATCAGGACAAACACTTTTTGGGAGCTCACTCCTTAAGGACAAAATAATAAGTGCCAATCACATTGGCATCAGACCATTTGGAGGCTTTAATTACATTAATTTGATTCTTATTCCTCACTGCAACTCTACTCAGCCATTTCCAGGCACAGTGGAGTCAATGAAACCTGATGTTGTTTTCAATTTACTAACATCTCTTCGAAAAACAGACTTATCTCACTGTGGAAATGTTCTGAAAACAAATTGCAGCCATTCCTCCCCACTTCACCCAGAATAATAACAGAATCACAGAACCATAGAATAGTTTGGGTTGGAAGGGACGTTCAAAGCTCATCCAGTCCAACCCCTACCATGAGCACGGACATCTTCACCAGCTCAGGTTGCTCAGAGCCCCGTCCAGCCTGGCCTGGGATGTCTTCAGGGATGGGGCATCCACCACCTCTCTGGTCAACCTGGGCCAGGCTCTCACCACTCCCTCATTGTAAAAAAATTTGTAAAAAATTTCTCATGTCTAGCCTGGATCTCCCCTCTTTTAATTGAAAGTCATCATCCCTTGTCCTGTCATAACACACCTTTCTAAAAAGTCTGTCCCCATTCTTCTTATAGGCTCCTTTAAAGTACTGGAAGTACCAGAGCTTTATCTGACACTTTGCTTGGATAACACTTGGACTTAAATGACACCTGGCAATTGCGCTTTCATTGAAATTATATCTTTAACATTGTGGGTGATTCAGCTGGAGCTCATAGACTTTCAATTTTTAATTTTAAGATAAGACTTTCCCACAGCAATACAGTGCTCAGTCTCAAGATAAAATCCAACCTAGGAAAGACCTAGAGACTGGCTCAGAAAACGTGAAATACCACACGAGCTCTGTAAGGACCTAATACAGTATCACCTAACGCTTGGGAGAAGAAAACCACAAGCAATGCATTTTTGTCTCTCCAGAGCTATTCCAATATACCTTTTGTCTGTGAAAGACGCTGGCATGGCAAGCAAATATTGCTGTCCATGGGTTAAAGTTCAAACGCATCACTTGAGTAGATGAGGAGTTCAACCAGGGCAGAATGACTGGCCATTTCCTTCAGGGAGTGGTGACCGTGGGGTGGGGAGAGATGTGGGTGTGTGGAGTAGGATGCAGACAGTCACAGCCCTTGTACAGCAATTACCATGAAGATTAAATAAATACAATAGCCTCATTTCACATGGAAGTACACTTTAATAAATCTTTGCAGAACAATGAGCTGCTTCCATAAGAGCTGTGAAAATCATCACTAGGGACTGTCCAGAGGAAGAGAGAAACAAACAGGAGAAGGTCTCTTTGTATAGAAAACATGCACAGGAAGTATTTTGAAAAGCTGTTCCCAGTTAATTTACCTAGGAAGAATTAATTACAAACTCCAGCCTTTTGCTCTGTTTTCATACAAACTCTCTGTCCCGGAGTCTCACGGTGCTTTACCAGACTGAGACTTACTGCAAGAGCACGGCAGAGTATTGCGTGTGATGTACATCAAGAGGCTTATCTTGAGTTGTTTCTGGGCTGGAAACTCTTGTGCAAGATAAAATCCAGGTGTACAGGGAAAAAACCTGTTCTTCCACCGAAGTTCATGATACTTACGTTAACACGGTCAGGTACAGAGTTCAGGAGGAGATGCTAAGAGAGCATTACTTGTAAAACTTCCTTTCACTCAAAATACAGTTCCCATTATTTTCTTTATCCTCCTGTACGGTGAGAGTTCCTAATGCACTGGCAGTCCTGCATGAAAAGGAACGAATTTGCCATTAACATTTCTACAATCGCCTGGATGCATTGCTTGAGTGCAGATAAGCTTGGCCAAGTTAACCATTATTCTCTTCTAGGGACTCGGATGTCCAAGAAAGGAATTTCAGCTGCTAGGTGCTACATCAGCCACCCTATGACTTGTGACAGCTTTGAGCTCAATAACACCTACAGAACAGGTACTTTCATTGCAAAGACAGAGTTGAGACATTCCCTAAAATGCAGCCAGGTCCAAATCTTCACAGAATGCAGGTAACAGAGAAGTTTGATGATCAGCTTGATGTTTCTGAAACATGATTTTGCCTTGAAATCTGGATGTGTCGTGAGTAAAAAATGCCAGTGGTCTTTTTTTTACCTCATAATATAGACTATTTTAAAAAATATTATTATATTTACTTTTTAAACATTTTATTGCTTTACAGACTGACAACCGACAGCTTTCAGCTATGCAAGGCTAAAGCAGGTTAGACCTAGGGAAGCACAAAATCACTTGATACTCATATCAAGGTTGTTGAGGCTTTTGGTCAGGCACTGCCTTTGTTTGCTTTTTTTGCTTTTATGCAGCTGGGCCCAGCTCCATGGCTGTTGTCTTGGGCATGACTGCACTGCAACCAGAAGAATATTACAACCAGACAATCAGGTCTCAGTGCATCCAAGTTTCTGCTCTCGGTTTGAAAGAGAGTTGAAGCACTTGAGGAGGTTTAATCGAAATCTGAATACATGTGACTGAAACTGGCTCTCTGTGATTATTTATCCAAGTAAATCTCTGCTTCTCACAAGTTCCCAGAAATCAAATGCTGGCCTTGTACGATCGTTTTTTTTAAAGGAGTAAATATTTGTTGAAAATTCTTTGGTGTATTAATTTTACTCTGCCTTCTCTCAGGCAGCCCTGATAGGGATGGAGAAACTCCTGGTGTGCATCAATCAACCTAGGGAAGAGGGCCCAAAATAGCTGATTACTTGGTCCAAAACATGTCATCCTCGGAATGAAACACAAACTTTTCAGGTAGCCTGGCAAAACTCTTAAAATAACTCCTTTTCCCCATACGTCTGCATAGCCAGCTAAAATCTTCCAGGAAATGATCCTTATTTCAACACTAGCTACTTCAGGTACAGGTATTTTAAACAGGAGATAGTTTAAACAGAGTGCTGCATATTTCTATGTTTTCCTAACCCCCACTTGAAAGCACATCTGCCAGTAAGTGGTTTAGAACTTGACAGTCAGCCACTACTATTTTTTAATGCTGCATAATGTTGTCACTCCCTGTTGCTGACCTTTATTTCTTTTACTTTCTCTTTTTTTTTTCTTTTTTTTTTTTTGTGGTAACCCTTTTGCCTTCTTTTTCCCTGCTCAGACCTATTAGCAGGATGTTGTGCAATATGGTGCTTGTCATCTGTTTCAAAGACACAGTGATGAGATACAGGTATGCCAGATGGATAAACCTAGTGTGACTAATTATTGTGTATTTGCCTTTAATTATTATCATTTATTACCAGAGAAAAGACAATAGAGGTTCCCAGACTTGGAAGGGAATGTCGGCAGAAGGGGAATTTTTTTTCTTTTTTTCTTTTTTTTTGTTCCAAGAGACTGGCACATCAGCAAGAAAAGTTTTCTTCCTGGGAAAAATACAAACATCAAGACAAGAGGAGTCAATGTGGCCCATGCAAACCCTCCCTGACATGTATTTGAGGATCAGATATCTCACAGGTAATAAATAGTTTCTTTGTAATTATAGAACAACACTTCTCTTGCCTGAATGTCCATGCAGGGGATAATGAATGTACGGATGCCCATGTGCATGGGTGTCCGCTATGTGTTACTGGGTAGCCTTGTATCCTCTCTGGTCTGGTCCTGGGAGACATGGACACCAACAGAAAGGGGAGTGATCTGGTGTGGCATAAACAGGCGCTTAAGTGAATGGGAGATTAGGTTTTGAACTGATCGGTAAGCCAGATGTATATCACCTCCTCCATGGAGAGGTGAAACCTGAGGTCCCCAAGTGGCAATTTTTGAGCAAATTAGGCTCAGCGTAGCAAACATCAAAGGTTTCTGTACGATCAGGCTGAGCCCTCGAGCCTTTGAATGGAATTTGCCTCTATATCTGATCTTAACATGCAGGATTTCTACAGTGTCTGGCAAAGATGTAGATTTTCCTCTTTTAAGTATTATAACCTTCTTCTCATTTAGACCCCCTCACAAACACACACAGATAAATATGTTGTTATAGAACAAACAAGACAAACAGGATATTTCTTTTGCATCTCCATAGGCATAGAACAGACACTTAGCTCAGCTCAGGACCCACAGCCTGGCATGCTGGATTGTTTTGAAAGCTAGAAGTTTAACAACAGCGGGAAACTTTTGGAAATGTTAATACTGTGGTCCCAAAAGTTACTTTCAGTTTACAGCTGAATCAGCTACAATTTACAAGCGCAAGTGGTATTATGATGGCCCATAAGTCTGATCTTCTTGCTTATGGGGCACAGCACTTTAATTTGGGAGCAGCCGCACTGATTTGGTAAACAGATTTAGGAAGAGCTTCAGACTTAGGCTTTAAAATTCATAAGGATCTGATTTAGTACATTTCACACCAGTATTTTAGCATATTTGCACTATGGCTAAATTGCATCATAACCTAGAAGACCAGTCATATACCACAATCTATCATAGATAATACAAGACATAATCAATGTCACCAGGCTGCTGAAATATTTCTATATATAGTATTTGTCAGACAAACACATGCAAAGGCATTAAAAAAACAAAGCACATACACAGATGATTTGTAAACAGGAGAAAAGGCTAAATTTGCCACTGTTTGCTCTGAATAGCTTACCCAGATTACAGGCCAATTTTGTTTTGGACAGAAATATTTTCCATCACAGAGTCTGCTAAAGTCAAAAGAGTACTATTGCTTTGGCCACAGGATGGATGGGCTGAAGGGCTGGGTTGTATTTTGGGATTGGCAGCTCTGACCATCTCCCTTTAACCCATTTGAACGCAGTTTGAGAGAGACTTGACTGAGCACTTAATGGTCTGTGATTGCCTTAATTGTGGACATCTACTTTTAAACCAAATGCAATGTCATTATTATATATCAAGAACAAACTGATAAGCAAAAAATATTACATTAAGTTAGCAGATTCAGAATTAACTATGCAGAATCGGCCTAATGAAATAACTTGCCTTTGGTTGCAAGAGCCTTCATCGTTCTTAAGAAGATTTAAAGCTAATCTCACTTGGAGCTCTTTCAGTCCAATTATTTTTTGGGGAATTTTGGGGCTTTATTTTTTTTTTCAGCAGCATTATTCAATCTTGACAGTTTTTATTTTGTTAATTTCTTGAATATTGAACAAATGTGAAATCAGTTCAGAACCATTCTTAAGTAGACATGAAATGCCCCGTAATCCAATTTTGATCAAAATTCCTCTTTGCTTTTCAGGGACCAACCAGCCTGTGCAGTTATCTCCACACTGCACAGGGTTGATAATAAAGCAAAGTAAAGCTTGCATTCTTTTCCTGTTGCACGTAGAGGGAACGGGGCATTGTTCAGCTGGAGAACAATGTGCTGTTCCCCCAGCGGGTGGCAAAGCAGCAGAATGGCAAGAAGATGATTTCTCCCTGTGCTGTTGCTTTTTGTTTCTTAAATATTTACAGGTCCAGAGTAAACCTTTCTTCCCACCTCTGGGTGGGTGGTTCTCTTCCCTGGAAAGCATCCTCCCTCCCTCTCTCTCCTGATGCCTTGTGTTTGCACAAGATAACTCACTCCTGCAGCACCTTTCCCAAACGCTGTCTTGAGAGGGAGAGACAGTTTCAGTGGTCTTCGCAGCTCCTCTGCCTTCCACTTCAGTGTCCATTGCCTTTCGGTTATGCACAGGAAAAGGAGCCAAAATACATCACAAAAATACAATTCCCTTCCAAGTAGTGGCTGCACAAACAGGCATTGTATGTTTTATATGGTGCATGGAGGTATTCCATATTCAGTGTTTCTTAATTTATGCTCGCTTCATTGATTCTAGCTGATTTCCTAACTGGCTTTTGTTCCACTCTGCCCAGCAGAAGTAATACCTCAAGAAAGCCTTGTACTTTTACTATGCAACATCAGCGAAACTGGTAGCTTTGAAATGGTTGTTCGCAATCAAGCAAAGCTGCTCTACTTCTATAAATGTCCTTTTTCCTCCCCACTACTCATTTCCTCACCAGCTCCTCCTAAATATGGGATGAGCTTTACTCCTTGTTCATTTTTCCCTGACATCAGTTTACTTCTCCATGTTCTCAGAGTTCCTGAGTATGTTTATGTTCCTTGTGACTTGCAGTGTATTGATGTTTCTTCAGGTAGACAAGCAGTGGAGAGAAAATAAATGGGTTGAGGAACTCTGGGAACAATAGTGGGAGTTGTAAGAGGGCGAACAGGCAGTAGAGGATGAGAATGAGGGAAGGGCAATTGTTTGGTCCTCAAAACCTTTGGTCTTCACTCCCGTATTAATGGAATGTGACCATTACAGAACTTTTTTTTATTCAGATTCACACTGAATACCATAAAGTTCCCATTCCTATACAAAGACCGACAGCTTTTTCTTCTCTATGTTAAGGGCAGTTTTAAAAGTGTCTCATGACTACAAACACATGATCCAGAACTGATAGCATGTATACAAGCTTTGCTATTGGAGAGGATACCTGGATCTCTGAAATTTTAAGAACTATAAGAAGTTCCAACATGCTGTGGTTCAAATAATGAAAAAGCCATTTGTTCCAAGAGCAGCAGGTACAGGTGTCCTTGCAGATTTTATGCATTTAGATTTGGACGGTTGCATTCACATCTCCCAACAAGGTGCTGGTCTTTGTGCCCTGGCCCCCAAAAAGGCCAATAGTAAGAATTATGTTATAATGCAAAGGACATTTTCCTAGGATGAGGCAGAGCATTGAATACCAACAAGTTTTATCAACTGATAGAGCTTATTTTCCAGCCATCTGTCAGTGCACCATCCAGCCACATGAACCTCATGGGCTTCTGAGCCCACAGGATTCTGAAAAAAAAGGTTGTAACAGAGGGGTGCACTCCTGTGGGGCTGCACTCGGAGAGAAGCTTGGCTGTGTACCTGAGCCTCAGTTGTCACACCAAGCAGTTTTAGATGGAGGGATACATTGGTAAATAATTATCTTAAAATTATTTGGAACTGCCAACTGTCCCCAAAGGGCAAAGTTAGGAGTTGTGACACAGCAGTATGGGATGTGATTAAGTGCAACTCTCTAGTACTCTCCCAAGACACATAGCAAATATCTTCTTTTCCTTGGTGGCAGGAAGCACCTGCGCTCATAACTAAAGAATATTAACTTTTCCAAGAGATTGCGTTGCCTTTCCAAGTTACCTTTCTTTTCAGTTACCCCTCATCAGTTTGTGTCTGTTCTTCTTAATACATCTTGCAGTTTCTTGCCGCTTCACCCTTTCTGTTTTCCTCGCCATCTAACCTTAGAGCATTCCTCTCTTTCTCTCTGAAAATCTGCCTGCTGGTATTTTCCATGAATCCATCTGCATTGAATTATTTATAGATACAATAAAGTCCGCTTTTGTCTAATGTTTATTTTCTTTAATAACAAGAAACATGGGGAAAATGTTCCAAAGAACCGAAAAAGGACTTGACTTTTCCTGGACGCTAGGCAACAGTAGCCAAAAAGTACAAAACAAGCCGTAGGATGTTCGTAAGATGCCTTCTAAAAATAATAATCTTAGTATGTTGGTATCTAATGTGCTTTTTGCATTTGTTATATTTCCCAAATCTGAGCCTTGGTTATAATGCTGCCATGTCATTCTAAAGGATCTAATGGACACTGAGTTACTGTGAAGGCAACCAGGAGCAATAAGTAGATGGATTACTGCTGATGGAGCCAGATCTTCGTTGTTTTCCTTGTTCTACATGTTTTAAACAGGTCATGGAGGTCTCTTCTGCTGCTCATTCCTGACCACTGGGTTTATCTTGTATCTGGTAAAAATTAGAGCAAACAATATATCTTACTTAATGAGTCATTGCCAGGCCTTTGTTACCTTTTACTGCTTGTTGGAATTTTCTTTCCATTATGATTTAAAGTCTTGTCCCATCTCCTTTTCTAGTGGGGGGTTTATGTTGCTCATTTGCTTCTTTCTTCCCTTCAATTATGCGAGTCATGCAAGCATTTCCCCTTGAACACTTTCCAGCTCCCCCCACCCCGCATCTCACCCCCTCCACATCCTCCCCCTCGTTTACACAGCTCCATTCTCTGCCGTGTTTCCTGCGCTGCCCACACTGATTGCACTGAGCATGGATGCGGTGGGGGGGAGGATGGAAAGGGAGAAGGCAAAGGACTTCGGAGGAATCTGGGTGAGTTAAAAATGGAGACTCCTCTGCACATGCGAAAGATGGAAGGCATAAAATAGGTGACAGAAGGATGGGGGAGAGCGGAACAGGTTAAAGTCCAGGTCCGGGATGAGCAGAGACAACCTCAGCATAGGGGCATGTTGGTTCTCATCTCTTCGCAGGGAGCAAGGAGGGACCTGGAAGCAGCAGAGATGGTGGCTCAGGAGATCCGGTCCCTACTCTCCACTTCACCCGCCTGATGCAGAAGCCGGAGGGTAAGGTTCATGTAGCCTTCCTCGCAACCTCTCCTGGCAAAACGTTATTCAGAATATGGTGGTGGCGATTTTTTTTCTCACTCATTCTGACTCCTCCTCTATTCCACACCCCTTGACCCACTCGTATTATTGCAATTGCTTGTCTAAAATATGTCTTGGCTGCCTTTACTCCCAGTCCATGTCTTAAACCACAGAAAAAGGCAGGATGCTGACACTACAGACATGGCGTGCTGCGTGTGTTGGGGCCTTTCCTGCAGGCTGGGGATGAAATCTGCCTGGAAGACCTGCGAAGTCCAGTACCTGTTCTCCCCACAGTGTGTTATGGCTGTGAACATCGCTTCTTCCTCAGAGCAGCTTTTAAGCGTGAGTATTTGCCTCAGGAAGAACAAATACACACCATCAAACAACCTAACTAACTAACAAGCCCTCAGAGACCGGCAGCTCCCAAAATCAGCACTCAGTACTCGCCGAAACTTCACTCGTTTGGATTCAAAGGTACCTGGATGCAGAACACTTGAGCTAGAGAAACAGCACATCTGCGGCATGTGCTTCCTTATTTATTTATTTTCCAATCTCACATATGCCTACTTTAGCTGATCTCTAGCTATCAAATTGTGATGGAGCAAAAGTAATAAAATGCCAGTAGGATAGAAAATACAGCCTGAAGTTCTCCCATAGCTCAGCCAGACCTAGAAGATGCACAATTCAATTAAAAGAAATACAAAGTTTTTATCTCTTCACCTTGCCATTTTTCCCTTCTCTTCTGTGTATTTCATATATCCATATATATATATATAAAAATAAATACACATACGCACGCGCACACACGCACAAACCCACCCCTCCCCTTTCCAATCCTTCCTTTAAGGTTTAATTTAACAATAACATTTGCGATCGGGGTCCTGAGCATCTCAAGGGCATTGCGCTTGAAATTGCACACACTCCGCACCATTTATCATAGCCTGACATGTGTCATGTTCCAGACTGCAGCTCCAAGAGGTTACAGCTCACGACTGCTCCTTTGTTGATCAGCTGCCGAGACAACTGAGGCACCTTTCTTTCTTTCTTTTTCCTTTTTCCTTTCTTTTTTCTTTTATTTTATTATTATTAAAGCTGCACCATCCTCTTTTCAGAGGGTTCTTTCTGACACAATAGGAAAAGCAAACGAATTCTTCTGCTCTCTCTGCAGTCTCCCTGACTGATCTTCATCAGCTCCAATTCAGATCACATTTACCTTGGGTGCGATAGGATAGTCTATGCTGGTTAATATTATTGCTTAATATTGACTGTAAGATGGATAAACTATTTCCAAGGTAGTTCTCTGCCTGAGGAGAAGAACAGGGTGGTGTTAACTGCTAAGGATATTGGGGCCAGTCTCAAAGTGCTTTCCTGTTGCAAAATCCAGGCTTGCCAAGCCAGTGACCTTCTTCCATTGCTGAACTTCAGTTCTGCAACTTTGGGGAAATTAATTTTCTCTGCTTCGGAGCTTTTGCTTCATCTACTCCACCCCTTCTCCCTCACTTCCTTGGTGCCTTGCAGAGTTCTTGCTGAATGCCGAGTACCTGAGACCTGCATGTATCTTTTAAGAAATTATACATACAGCAATTCAACAAAGCAGGCTGTTTATAAAGCGTATTGACAAGAGCCACTGAATTGCATTCATAAATCACCTGTAGATCTTCTGCCAGTCTTCATCCTGCCCATCAACATTTGTATAGTGTATGGGTATGAATGTCACTGGAACCTAATGTTTGAAGGATGCAAAGCACTATTGATAGAAAAAATATGGTATTCAAATAACAGTCTAAGATTTGAACAAAAGCAGACTTTCTAGATTTCTAAAAAACTTTGGTATGTCAGGTGAACTAATTATTTCTTTTTTAAACATTTATAGTGAATACGACTTGGAGGCAAGAAATGCAGAGCTAGAGCTGATTTCTCCATTTCCTCTCCCTGTTTTCACGTTCAGCTCTTTCCTACAAGACTTCAAGCCCAAATGTTCAGGTCCCAAAGTCTGGCTGTGTTTTGGAATGATATTTGATCTTTCAGATTCCTGTTCCCCTCTGAGCTCTAAATCATGCGATGTTCATCACCACCTGTTAGCATCAAGCACAGCCTCTGCAGACACAGTTGGAGTTGCCTTACTTTATCTCACTCTCTTGAGCTTTTGTCGATGGATATTTTTGGAGGTTTCCTTGGTTTAGAGGCTTTTGATTCGTCAGAAGTGCCAGATGGGAAAGCTCAACCGCTACCATTGTGAGTGTCACACACGTATTATGTTCACAAATGGAGGGTTTTGTTGTCATTGACCAGCAAGATTCCACACTCTGTTCGTGTTTATAGGTTTGTCAGTGCCACGTGTCTTGAACCTTTTTGCCTTCACGTTCAGCACGTTCCTCTTAAGCAGTCTCACCAGAACATTGCTTTGCTGTCTGAAAGGTGGCTCATTTTCTCCCCCTTTCTCAAAAGGAGGAAAGTCCAGTTTCCTGACCATAGCCGGGTACCCCCACATTCACAGCATCCTCTCTGAGCTGCTCCTGGGCTGAGCACAGAGCTGGCTCCCCGCCGCCTGCGATGCACATTCCCTTTGCATTGCTGCTGGCGTTCCTGACCTTGACTCATGCTTGATCCCTGCCCTCCCCCTCTGCCAGCACCGAGGCACCTGCCCAGCTCTGCGGGGATGATGTAGTGCCACCAGCTGGGATGGCGTAAAGCAACGGCAAGGACTCGGCCAACTTTCCGTCACATAACTCTTCCCTGTCCTGGGGAACGTGACCACCTGCACAGTCTCGCCTTCCCCCATGCTGAAGGATGGAAGAGGTTTAGCAAAAGTAGGACAAAGCACAGAGCACAGCCATGCAGAAAGGCTGAGACCACCAGAAATGCTGCTGCTCCGTCAGTTTGCCACCCTGAGCAACGACCTGCCTTTGTCTGCCTGATGCTGCTGTTGCTTCTAGAATCATAGAGCAGTTTGGGTTAGAAGAGATCCAAAAATCATCTCACTGTGGAAATGTTCTGAAAACAAATTGCAGCCATTCTTCCCCACTTCACCCAGAATAATAGTAGAATCACAGAACCATAGAATAGTTTGGGTTGGAAGGGACCTTCAAAGCTCATCCAGTACAACCCCTGCCATGAGCAGGGACATCTTCACCCAGCTCAGGTTGCTCAGAGCCCTGTCCAGCCTGGCCTGGGATGTCTCCAGGGATGGTGACACCACCACCCCTCTGGGCAACCAGGGACAGTGTTTCACCACCCTCGGTGTAAAAAATTCCTTCATCATGTCTAGCCTGAATCTTCTCTCCTTCAGTTTAATCCTCTGGCCCTAAGCTTTATGCTGCTGGACTGTACAGTCTCGAATGAATACAATATTTCCCCACAACTCCTAGTGAGACTTAGTGAGAATATCTAAGAGGCTGTGCCCAGAGTATGCCTATGCTTCGCTCTCTTTTTAGGACAGCTGTTCCCATGAAAGCTGCTATGGTGTTTTAATTCCTACCTCCAGCTTGCAGAGGGGCCAGTCTAGCCCCCAGCAATTTTAAATGGAAGATGAATAATTTTAAGGGTATTTTGCAGATTTGTAAGAAGGAAGTAGGGAGGCTGCACAAAGTAAAAAAAAGAAGAATGCATGCTATTGTGAAAACTAAAAATAAGAAAAACCCTTGACTTTCCCCCTCCACCAAGAGATATTTGAATCCTAATATTGCTCAGAAACAGAGTCCCTTTGGGCTGGGAGCAAAAAGGATACACAGATATCTGAGCATAATAGAAAAGCGACAAGGAAAGCAGCACACATCAGGCAAGTGGTCAGTGTTTCAGCCGAGACCATCCCCTGAATATTTCAGCCATGAAGTACTGCTACGAGTGGGTTCAGAATTGGCTGAACATCCTGGTCTCCCTGTGGAAGGAAATACGGCTAGAGCAGCCTCTATTTATTGGGATGGCATTGGGAGATGCTGGAAGTTAATTGGGTCCTTGTATATGTGAAGAATAAAAGCAACCTTGGGTCCCTCTGTTAATAAGAAAAGGAGATAACCACCAAGCCAGGCAACATATAAATAAGAGGAGAACCAATAATGACTTAAAAAAAAGTATTTAAATGCAATCAGGCAGAGCTGCCTGAGATATCAGAGGAAAGAATAATGACATGTGTACAGTAGACACAATGTAGATTACAATTTATAACAGGATACAGGATGGAGCCAGCACTTGATTAGGGGACCATGTTACAAATTTTTCAGCATATGTCCTCTGTTTTTCTTTGCCTTGGCATAGAAGGCTGGGCACTGCTGGTAAGTAAATCAGACCGTCAGAAAATGCCCATGTTGATGAGAATTTCAGGATCCAAGGAAATTGACTTGTGTTTTAGACAATTCTGCCACATCCATTCTTTGCCCAGAGCTGTCAGCTGGGAAAGAGTTGTGCCTGCTTACAGCTTTAATCAGAGATAAAAATTATCCCTAGTTCATGAATATGTTTATCATGCAGATATGTCAATGGCAGGGAATAGCTTCTCAGCATACAGTTCCACATGTCTTGCACTAAAACATGTCATATACTGAAGTGTTTTGTTCTCTGGATAGCACCCTCGTACTCAACTCACTGTCTGGACACAGAGCCTGGGCAAGGGGAAGGCCTCCAGAAGGAAACACAAGGAGCTTCTGCTGATGAGCATGTAGGACCTTAGAGCTCCTTGGACGTCTGCTCACTGTGCCTTGGTCGCATATGAACCATTCGCCTGGTTGCCAGGAGGGAAATTCTCACTTGGTCTGATCACGAACGCTGCTGGGGCTCCTTCGATCTCCCTCTGTGGCCGAAGGCTTGGTCTCCCTCCTGGATGTGCTCACAGCTGTGTTCCTGCTGTTGTCCAGACCCAATGCTTCAGCACGGCTCTTGACCATTAACACCAGTAAGGTGAGCTCTGCGGTGGGGCGGGGGAAGGCTGTGATGTGCTGTTTCTTGTGAATAGTCAGGTTATGATAAAAGGAAGCGGTCTTCATGACTAATCTTTTCTGCTTCTAAATGTCTTTTCCATGCCAGCCTGGTAATACCACAAGCCTCAGAGTATCCTAAATTAAAGCAAGCAATACCAGAACAACAACAAAACCGGGAATGTGAATGGCACTGTAGCAAAACAGAGAGCAAGCAGCTGACAAGGGATGCTAATATGTCCTATGGTGTTATTTTGGCTGCTCTGTTTGTCCAAATCCCCCTAGAAAACAAAGAAATCACAAGCAGCTGAATGAAGTCTCCTTGCAGGGCAGGACTTGCCAGATCCCAGTGTGTATGTGTATCTACCGCGTGGGTATATGTGTGTGTATGGCGGGGAGGAGGGGAGCTTGTCACTGTGTTTTCTCTTCTAGACAGGCATAAACACCCCTGTTTATTTCCAGCATGCCATCTAAATTCAAAATTAGCATAAGCTGATGATGTTAATTGATTTATATGCATGCAGGCGGTGCTTTATCAAAGGTAGAGGGACATAAGGTCTTTCCCCTAAGGGCCTCCAGGGAACAAGTATCCATCTGAGAAAATATTGAGATTGGCATAGTTGGGAATACAACTACTTCCAAGTATGAAGAAATTGAGTTCTTTGTCATTAGCAAAAACCCAATAATTTTCCTATTAATATTTTAATTCTCCTTTTAATAAAGGCTGCCCTCATTGAGGTCTAGGAAAGAGCCCTCCAGGTCCATCAAAGGGTGGCGTGGGCTGCAGCTGGCAGGCTGGCTGCCTTCCCAGAGAGGGGAAAAGTCACGTTGAACTGGCCATCTGAGCAAGGCTCTCAGAATTTTGTTCCCTTCAGGTCAATCTACCGCAGCCACTGTGAAAATATCAGAACACTTCCTTAGAGGAGGTCAGTGATGACACCGAGACAGTTGGGACCAACAGGGGCTTCTTTAATTTCTAAGGAAATTTCATGAAAATATTTGCCCAGTTTCCCCCAGATCTGTACCAAGAGCAGAGCCAGAGGAGGACCTTGGTTTGCAAGTGGCAAAGGAGGGAAAATATGTCCCCTCTTGCACTGCCACCACCTTAGGAGTGGAGGAAAGGAGAGGTGACAGTCACTAATACACTGTGCCTAAAATTACTCATTATTGCTACTGTTTTTCCCCATGTATTTAAAAAAAACCAAACCTTAATCTTTGTTAATCATGAAAATGAGTTAATCTGAACTGATTTTATTTCCTTTTATTTTTTCCTTCTTTTTTTTTTTTTTTTTTTTTCTGGCTAAGTTTAGGGGAATCAGAAGTGAAATCCACCTGTAAAAAGTGTTTTCCTTTTGTAAGCAAACCTTCCCTGGTTGACAAACTGGGAATTTTGCCCTCCCTGATGGGAGCTGCAGTATCTGGTTGCTGTCTGACTAAGTAGGATCTCGCTGAGGCCACCTTTACACTGAACAATCTCAAACATCAGAGACCATCGCTTTGAATTCAATGGCTTTACTGGTGCTAGGAGAGGATATTGGAAACCTTGTTTTAAGTCATACCTTTCAGGTAATAAGCAGTAATGAATGGAAGAGGAGAGGAAGCGGGAGGCTTATAGGATTTAAAGAGTTTCTATTGAAAATGGAATCCACCCCGCTGCTGATGGCCAGATGCTGATGTCTGTCTGGAGGTGTGCACATGAAGCACGGTGTAAAGCTGTTAGCAGTGGTTCACGGCAACAGACTATCTCCTGTCAAGAAAAAGCAGGTTAGGTAAACTTTTCAGGTGTTTGGAGGTGAACCTTTTCATTTGTGCACAGCCCTCGTTTGACCCAACTATTTCACATCATTACCAATTGCTTTGTCCGTACGTATCGAACTTCCTTCTTGTGCTTTATTGGTTTCTGCTCTTGCTGACCTCTTCCAGCAGTTTACTTTCAAACATCCTGAAAGCTTCATCACGACTCTTCAGCACACCTCACCCAGGGCTGAGATTAAAAGTTAAAAAAGAGAAAGAGTGAGCACAACAGGAGAGAAAACAGAAGAGCTTTTGGCAGCAGCCTGGTGACACTCTGAGGTAAGTGAAATGGGATGGGTAACCACCTGGAATAATGGCAGAGGGAAAAAAAAAGAGAGAAGAGAATCAAAAAGCAGGGCCTGGGCAAGAAGATTAGTGGAAACGGGAGAAGAGAAAGGCAGAAAGACTGTCTATCCGTCTCAGCTCTCTGTGCCAAAGAGAGACGCTGAGACCTGTTAAAATAGAAAACGGGCTCGTTTAAATCACAGCACTGGGCCCAGAGATTTTGTATCCAGCAGCTGCTTCTCTTCCTGGGCTAAAAATCTGCTCAGCTGTAAGGTGTAAGAGCAGCCTTGGGGACACTTTGCTGCAGCAGAGCCAATATAGCATCAATACCTTCCCTCCATAGGTGCTGCAGAGCTGCCTTTGTGTCCCCTCCCTGCACAGGGGACAGAGGGGAGGTGAGGGGACATCCGTCTGGCCAGGGCTCACTCAGACTGAGCCGGGACCTTCTGCCTCTTCTATTCTGGGAACTGGCAGCAGCGGTTATGTTTAGGCTGCCTAAACTCCGCATTGCTGACATTGGTGGAGGATAAACATTTTATTCATCATAGGGAGGTTGAGATTTGGGAGCCTGGCTCTGTTCTGAACGGGAGTGACAATGGAAACATTCAGTACTCATGCCAGGAAACATCATAAGATTCATTTGGTGTCAATAAAAGAAAAAAAAATGTTTTGACAAAACCAGAATATTTTGCTTGAGGTTGTTTATTTTCTTTTTTTTTTCCTTTTTTTTTTAATCTCTAGTATATGATAGAATATTAAAATGTAAAGCCGAATAGTGTTGTGTCCCCTCAAAAAGTTGGCATGGGTTCTTTAGCACAGTCAGAATCTTTCTTCCAGTTTTTCCTTCAAAGAAAAGTACTGGCAAAATCATCTTGATGTTATGAAGTGTTTGAATGTTGATGGAACCACCTAGCTAATAGTCAGGACATGTATGTCTATCTCTGACTCTTAACTGACCAAAGAATCTGCTCTCCATGTGTTCATCTCAAAGTTTAGCATCTAAATTTGCAAAATTCAGGCTTTGCTTCAGGTTTACGGTACCATGAAGCATCACAAAGTTCACTGGTTTTGACAAATACAAGCAAAACACTGAGAGGTGATGTTAAAGAAGCAGGAATTCCAGGAAAGAGCAACTGGAGGTATATTTTGTGAAAATACAAAATATGTGGCTGCCGCTGCGGCTATATGAAGTCTCCTAGTAAAAGACACTATATAAACTTCAACAAAAAAATCGCTGATTTGAAACAAAAATAGGAGCATTTGACCTGCACTCTCTTTTCATTAAGTGTATACACTTTTTTTTCTGCGTATATTCTGCTTTTTATAATGCTAATGAAGAATTAAATTGCTACGTATTCAAACTAATGACCCTCATCAAGCCTATTTTAACAATTCCTTCTGAGCTTTTCCAAATCACTGCCTCGTGTTTAGGAGACACACAGAAGTTTCCTCATCTGCTTTTGGTATTTCTACCAACTGTAGATTTGAGAAATGCAATGCTGAGTCCCAGGGCACATAAAGCTTCACTTTGGTGTCCTTGACATCTTTGGTCCTTTTTGTGTGGCTATCTCATAATTCATGCGAGTGATGCCATGCAACTGTAAGTTTTTCATGAGGTCATAAAACTGATTTATAGAGGTTTTCCCATAATCTCCAAGCAAATTAAAGAAGGTTGATGGAGCTACGCAACCCACTGTTGCCTCAACAATGGTTTCATTCAGAAATGACACTGAACAAGATTGAAGTATTAAGATATCAAGAATGTCCTTAAGAAGCCTTGTCTGTCTGTAAAAAATGCGATGCCTACAAACCAAGAAGGGTTGTTTCCTCTATAAACTTTGTTCGTTTTACCCATGGCATCTACCTTAAGGTTAGTCAGATAGTTTCTTCCTTCACTTTCTGCTTCCAAATGCAAAAGTGTGATTAATCTGTTTCAGGTCAGCCCTTGGGAAAATAATTTGAAGTTAATCTGCTTTCCCTTCTGATATATTTAAAGTTTAAGGTTGTCTGTTCTTCAAACAGTCTTTTTTTTTACTTTTTGGCTTTAAAAATAATTTTACAATAAATAAAATATCCCAATATTGAAAATTGCAATTCAAATAAAGGAAAAAAACTTCACACACACGTACCTACATATATATAAATCCTATATATAAAACTCGTTTTAAATCTATGTATAAACTATTTAAAATATACATATATAAAAACTAAACACAAACATCAAGTTACTCTATTTCCCAACTGTTAAAAGGTGACTTTTTGGAAGTGTGGTAACTTTATTCTTCCATCTGTACTTCTGAAGCTGTTTGTAAAGTGCTTGCATTTTGACGGAACGATATAGTCCAAGGAAACAAGCTTTTGCTAAAATGCCTCCAACTTCAATATGCGCCCTGTGTCAAACTCGGAGAAAGCTGGAATGTAGTTCCAACCTCTGTGGCTGGGGCTCAGTGCCAATTATGCTGCACCCGATGGCCTGGAACTGTCTTCTTTGCTTCTGTGAATATCGCTTTTCTAGTTAAAATCTTCAGGATGTCTTGTAAACTATTTGCTACTATTGCTCTGGAGTTGAAAGTAGCTTTGAAAACACTTCTCCATGGTAGTTATCGGGGTGATTCTTCCATCGTTTCTCAAAAATGGCAGTATATCAGTCCTATCTTTCCTCCTCAAACTCTCCCCAGCAGGTTTCTGAAGACCTTTTTAAGGTAGGTGTTATCCTTTTTTTTTTTTCTTTATATTTGAATATTTCATCTCAAACTTCACAGGGAGACGACTATCTCCCAGCTACATGAAACCAGTCAGGAGTGTTTTATATGTATGTTCTAAAGTATTTGATGCAATCTGTTCTGTGATTATACACAAATAAAGAAATACATTCTTTCAAAAATCACCTTTTTATTGGAATGAGTGTGCTTTTTAAAGGAAAAAGACCATAATGATCGTAGACAAACCAAAAGAGTTCTAAAGGTGAGAAATTCAAGTGCTTTACAGAGTATTTGAAACATAAAATGGGATATATACAAAATATAAGAATTTGTGTCACTATTAGAATTAAGAATTAATTATTAGAATGATTTCTCGAGTAATTTAAAACTACTAATGAAAGTATTGGGCCAAATTCTGATCTCCCAGTTTTGTGAATTAGAAGTTACTTGGTCATGTGAGTTCATTAAAAGAGAGATGGCATCAACCTTGTTGTGTTCAGGCAGAGTACAAATAGATTTAAGTATGTAAATAATAGCTTCTGTGACACACATATTACAAAACTATATTTCAAGGCAACGCTGGCTCATGGCCACTGTATTGCAACAGGCTGGTAAAAGAAAGCAAAGAAATCACTAGACGCTGTGGCCTTGCCATCTATTTTCTGTTTATATAATACTAAACCCTTACTAATATCATCATCGTTATTGTTCTAGTGTTATGAATTCTTGCAGTTTTCTCGTCACATTCCTTAAAGCCTCAACTGCTGTAATCAGATGATCATTGGGAAAATGTCCTTTTTTTTTTTTTTTAATGTAACTTCCTAGTTTTCCTAGTTGTAGAAAGTCATTCAAAACCATATTTTGAGTGCAACCCAAACCATCTAATTTTATATAACTATATTAGATGAGTCAAAGTACAAAATTTACAAAACCTAGTCAGTGTGTGAAACACAGAAGTTGCCCTAGAGGTCCCAGCATTTAATTCAAACTAACTCCGTCGTCCCCAGTGCCAGTAATTACAATAAGCCTGGTGTTCCTTGTTACCCTGTGAAATTACCTGCAAGGCCTTTTCATATTGTTTCCGTGCTGTTGTTTTCATGCTCAGTAGAGCATTAAGAGTCAACGATGGGCAGCTCTTGTGTTAGTCTGTGAATCATGGGGCATTTTCCTCTGGACACTATTGAAAAATCCTCAAGGTGTTTATTGGCAAATGCTTCCTACAGGCCATCATAATAGAGAATTCTCCTTTCTGCAGGCTCCCCAGGTCCTACAAGGCCCATCTGCTCCACACCTAGGCATGCTGTTTCAAAAAATATAACTAATTTTTTTTCAGTACCCTCTGTACTATGCCTTCAACAGAAGCCATGGATCAAGTACGCTTCTAGACCAGAAGCACTCGGTCCTCCAGCTTTGAACAGTGTGCTGGCATTTCCCCTCCATTTGTTTCTATGGAGCTGACTACGTGTGCGGTCATCCATAAGGGTGCTGAGATACCCTGGAGAGAGAAGGAATAGCTGTAGCTATTTTTCATTATTACATACTTCACTTCGTAATAAATGAGATCCATAGCATGTGAACGCCGGTCTTGTATATCATCATATCAGCAAGCACAAGGAACCTTATGTGCCACAAAGCTAAATAAAATAAAGTAAGTAAGCCTGAGAAAAATAGTCTGGGAAGACAGCAGAGTGTTCAGGACTGTACAGTGTGCCTTCTCAGACTGAGAAGGAGTTTAGGACTTACAGTAAGTAAAAAACTATTAGTTTTAAAGCTAAAGCTGTTTTCTGTGTTTCTACCTCATCGCTATCTCTATATACATAGATAACAGGTATGTATAAACCTGCATTTCCATTGTCTTGCAGATGTCTTGGGGACAACAGAGATCAGCAAACAACTTGTGATCCAGAGAGGAAACAGCAGCACTAGCAACAGGACTCTTGCTCAATGCTTGTGATGATGGTGAGTGTTAAATGTCTATCTAGAGCAGACCAGATCAGATATGGAATTTTAAGAGCAATGTTATAACAGATCTGGATTTTCAAAAAGCCCCTTGGGCTTACAGGTAGGGTATCTCTGTGCATGGCAGTGCAGCAGGGTTGGATGGTCCTGCTGGGAGCCTGAATTGAATTTCTAACGCTGGTAGGCATTTTGACCAATAATCCAAGGATGTGAACTATCGAACTCTTAAGCAGTGCTAAGAAAATTATGGATATCTGAACAGCGGGTATACTCCAGGAGGTGAACTTTGCTGTTATTTCCACAGACTGGCGATGCTTTGGTACCTCCTGTCTTTGCATAGTGATTTATTTTTTGGAAGGGGTAAAGGCCAATCCCAAGGCTGGGCTGATTTTATGCATGCAGACAAGTGTTAGCAAGAGGCTCTAGAATACCAAGACCTAGTTCTCAAAAACCACATTCAGGGTCAGAAAATCATCCCAAAGAACAGCAACTGAGAAAAATCAAATAGCATTTAAAAATAGTGCCTATCTGTCCAGAGCAAAACTATTAACCTCTTAAGACTTAGGTTGCAGGAGACAGACCGAAACACTTAATTTTGCTTGGTGTATTCTTTCCCTGATCCATTTTTACTGATTTTAAGGTTTTACCCTCATTCTGAAGAAGGAACAGGACTGCCCTTTTAACAGTTGAGTCCGGTGGCTCTGTTTAATCTGCAGCCTGGTGGCTGTTCACAGTAGAAAAGATTGGCTTTCTAATTGTGGCAGGGTTTCAAAACTCATGACAGATTATAAACAGCAAACTGACAGCTTCTTTGTAGTTATGGCTACTCTGGTGTATGACTTTTGAATATGGGAAAAGATAGCTGGAAAGTAAGTCTTTCAACTGAAGATGTTGTACAGAGTTTGGGGTTCCACAGGAAAAAAAAAAAAAAGAGCTAGATTAAAATCTTCCATATTCAGGACTTCCAACTCTACCTTACAGTTCATTTGGCATCACAACTTTGAAAAATCACACACAAAAATTTACACAAACACACCATTCTCTCCTTGTTTCAAAATATGGTGGTTTTCTACACTGTTTGCCTTGGACTGAGCTGAGAGAATTCTGGTTTGGTTAAACTTTCTGCCTCTCAGATAAAAAACAGCAGCAATTTTCTGCTTGAATTTCTCTGTGACTAAATCCATTGATCATCCTTTCTCTCTGTGAGTGAGGAGTGTGTTTTCTCTTTAATAACTCCTATCCTTCTCCCTGAATATTTTTTTCTCTCCCCTTCGCTTGTTTGTGTTGTGTTGGTCAGTCTACTGCACTATTCCTCTGAGAGACAGAGAGAGCGCAAAATTGAAGTTATTTTATGCTTGGTCTCCCTCGGTCCCAATTTTCAAATCTTCATGTCAATTTTCACACATCAGTGTCATATGGTGAATGCTATGGAAATTTCAGTGGGGTCCTTGGGAGACAATTTATACATGACCGCCTATTCCCTCCACCAACCAGGCTGCAGCCCCTGCCTTTACAAAGAATAAGTGGATTTATAATTAATGTGTATTTAAAAATATAACTACATTTGGAAATTTTCCTGCTGTTTGCCTATTTTGCAATATGAGTTCAAAAGAATACAAGCTCTCTCTTCCCTCTAATAAATTGGCTCAAGTTAAATTAATAAAAATTACAGCATGTTGAAAGAAAATATCAACTCATTATTCATTTTACTTTTTTTCCCTAAAAGGTATGTTGAAAAAAGTTTATCATGCAACTAATTTGGTAATCACCAGTTAGCAAATGCACTCATTGCCACCTACCTGGGTGAATCAGAAGGTTAGTAGCAAATGAAACATGGTACAGTTTGGATGGGTAATTATATCTTCTTGTAAACTAATGAACATACATTGTCTTAAGAGTCCTTGGTGAGCAAAATCCTAGCAACAGACGCAAAAGCTCAGCTGACACCATCACAGCATTTCAATCATTGACCTTAAAATGGGCCCCTGACATCAGAAAGGGGTACACGGAGCCTCCTGCATTTTACAGTGTTAATTATCCTCTCTGTGGGGGGGAAAAGGATGACAAATTGTCCAGATTACATCTCAGAGCATCTTAAACCTTAGCCATCCATGAGGAGACCTAAACTGCTCCTGATCCCCAGTCTTTTGATTTTACTTAAAAAGGATATCAGTGCATCACATGTACTCGCTTCTCTGCATCACTTACCACTGGCACCTACAGAAGGAATTTTTAACATTGCCAGCCACACAGTTTCATTTGGTTTGGTTGTTTTGTTTTTTCTTCTAAAAATAGAGTAAATAGTAACAGTGAAAATCTGATGCCTGGCTTTGAAAGAACTCCATCTTCCCTCATCACTCCCATCCTTTGTGGACTCTCAGGACCTCTTGCAGTCTCTCTGCTCTAACAAAAAGAACCTCTTTACCTCTCAGTCCCTGTATGTCTTTCGCCTCATCCTTGTCTGATTTTTCACAGTTTTGGAAAACTGTCTTAGGAACCACAGTGGTACTGGGACGGTTGAGATAGTTTTTCTTCTGAAAACTCTGGGCATCAGGTCTGGGCTTTGCTATGCAACATCCCATCCAGGAGATGCAGAAATCAGAATCACATCATCCTCCAGTTTGTTTAACTTGCTTCAAAGCCAAGTGGAATGTGTACAACACATTGCAAACTTCCATCAAGCCTCCTTCCCTGGTGGTGTTGTGAGGAGCCTCTGGATGGGATAGATTTATCAGAATTGTTATCCTACTTCTATCTGGCCAGAGGGGATGGACGAGCACTCTGCTGTGCCACACAGAGACCAGCCAATGCTCTGTTTTGCTAACGTGACCCTTGGAAGGGCTGTAGAAAAGATATTTGTTTGGCATGCTGCCACTTTACTGCTGGCTGTGACCTTATCACATCTCCTAGTCTAAGGCAGGGGTAGCCCAGGTGAATTCCTGAAGGACAATTCAAGAGGAGAAAATGAATATCCTGTAGGTCCTGGGTGCTGCTGTCTCTGGAAGCACTACTCAGCCAGTCTTTAGAGAAGTCCTTTGGGATACTGAAGCCTGGAGGGATGGTCTAATGTAAAGCCAAAAGCTCCAGGAAATTATCACTGTGAACCATATAAAGATGTAATTTTTGTGCCTTGCTAGAGAAATTAGTCTTGGAGCAGTGACCAAGATTGATCCAACTTATCAGCGATCTGCACATAGCACTGTACTAACAAGTCTTCTAGTGGTGGATGAGGTCCAAACTCTGGGACAACTTTGCACCATGCAGCCACAGCAACATCAGTTGAGAGCTGCAAAACCTGCTGTTCTCATGAATTTCACTGAAAATCAGAGCAGCTTGCATCTAGGGTTAAATCATCCCAGGCATGTTCACTGCTGGAGAAGTCTGCATTACACTGATGTAGCTGACAGAAGGATACAGCCCTCAGCTATATTATATGTATTCCTGTATAGACAGGGGCAATCCAACAAAGCAAGGGACTATAGCACATAATTCATGGAATGGGCACGTGCCTCTGCGTGTGTGCACCTGGGTATGTGAGAGACAGACAGAAAGATGAGCTATATTGGGAAACATATGAGAGATGAGACTGGAGAGATAATTTCCAGAAAGTACAGCCACCATCAGAAACTCTGTCTTTCCAGCTGGAGGGTTTTGCACTGCTGGTGCTTCTTTCTTAACTTGACAGCTCAACTCTTAGCCCAGCTTATAGTCACTGCCTATAAATTTAATTAGAATGGGGGTAGGGGAGGAACAAGCCTGTACGGCACTTGGCACAGTGCTGAAAATAACCAGCTTTAATATCTTTGACATTGAAGCACCTGCTAAGGGCACAAACCGCTGTACAGCTGACCGACCCTTCTCTGAAGACAGGATGTGTCACTTCACTTGTCCTCAAAATGTGCAGCTCACCCCGATAAACTGAGGAATTTCATGCACAGCTCCGAGGCTCTGCATTTTGTACAGCAGCACGGGGCAGCATTTCACTCTGGAGTAATCAGAGAAGGATGTTCAGCATCCCTGACCATGTGAAAAGGGAGAGACTCAGCCGCTGCAGTGGCCAGCATGCCTCATGTATTTCATTTTTCTCTTTCTGATGTAGTGGGCTATTTTCCCTGTTTGCAACTACATTCTGCACTGCAGCCAGCCGTGAACATTTCTGTTGGCCCAGATGGCCCCTTGCTTTAAAACTATTCTCAGGACTTTTCCTGGGTAAAGCAGTGAAGTAAACAGATTGGAACTTTGCCCACACATACATATTTAATTGCGTGCTGATTTGATGCTAGTGAAATGTAATAGACCGATAACGTCAGGCAGAAAACTCCCAGCTGAGGCAACAAGTTAGAGATTTCCCCCACTTCTGGTGCTTCATGAGATGCAGCAGCTCTCACGTAGTTACTGACTCCTTGACAGAGATTGAACCTTTTATACCATTTCTGATAACCTCTAGGCAGTGAGGAAGCAATTAAGGGATTGGGGGGGATGGAGGAGGATGGGGGTAGTATTTGGCCTTCTTCCTATGTGTGCTGCAGTGATCTACTTGTGGTGGCTTTGGGTCGTGGTGTTTAGAGATCTCTCAGCCGAGAAAAGCCCTGAGCTCCTTTTGCAGAGTCCAGTGGTGACACAGTGTCAGAATGCAAACAAAAACTGAACCACATTCGAGCTTTTTACCACCAGCGTCAGTTTTTGAAAACTTAGTTTTGTTTTGTTTTTAAATTGTGGTTGAATTTAGACCAAATTTAGTTTCGAACAAGTCAAATTAAAACCAAAATCAGATTTGACCCCTCCATATTTGGAGGAATTTTCCTAGCCTTCAGGGAAGGAGTCAGTGGAGCTGTCTTTAATGTGAGGAGGCCACTAGTGTCTTATATTAATCTTCATCACCCCCTTTCTTTTTTTAGTGTCCCTCTGCCATGCATCACAGTGCCTGGCTCTGAGCAGAGCATCATGCTGGGCATAAACAGTCTTTGCATAAACCATGCAAGACCTCAGTGGGCAAAACAAAATACAGTTTAAATACGCTATTGAATCCTGTAGTGTTACACCTATTCAGACTCAGCAAATGCCTTCAAGAGATCCGACTCCCAAGTACCACAAGTATAGTTGTGACTATGCAACAGTCGTAATGCAACAGCTCTAATGTGAAGTTATTACCCGAGGCACAGCGTTGATACCTGTGTTAAGCCTCCAAGCACTGCCCAGTGTGAACTATGTGTTTCCACAAGACTGAGCAGACCCACACGGAGCTGATTGCTCTTGCAGTTAATAAAAAGCGCTGCACTTTCTCTCTTGACAATCCCGACACCTGAGTGCTTCCTGCGTATGACAGTTAGCACATTCTGGTTGCTCAGTGGCCTGTGAGAAATGAGCCTCTTCTCAATTTAGTTCCTATCATCAGACAAGCAGTACACACAATAAAATACACACCTTGACAGTCGGCCACCAAAGTAGCCCCAGGGACCGAGAGTCCGGACTTCCCTTTCTCTCATACGCAAACCCCATAAATTTATATAATTTACTGGGCTGGATTCTACTCCCTGAGACCTTCAGGTAAATCAGAGTAACACCACCATGGTCAAAGAAGTCAGTCTGGTTCAGTGTCAAAGGACAGAACAGCCTAGAGGAAGGGAACCTTTCCTGACCCCATCACATTTCTTCTCTAGGTAGAGCTCATCAAGCCCTCCTGACTTGCACTGATGGCCATGACAAGGTCCCCTCAGTCAGGGTGAGGTAAAAGCACCGTCTCTGCTTGTTAGCTGAGCATTTGGCCCAGGAACTGGCCTTCCTGTAGCAAAGAGCATCAGCATGTCTGTGATCTCCTTCCTTTGCAGGATAGTGAGAAAGGCTCACGGCAGAGGTGTTGATGGGCTGGGGCAGAAGTGGATGGATGTTGCGACAGGTTTCGCTCCAGCCCAGCCCGTCAGGTCGTGTCAGATGGAGGTAATATAAATGTCAGTGTGCCGCTTTCAGTTGTGAAATCTCCGTTTGTTGTAACGCAGTTCATTTTCAGTCTTCCAGCTCTATGGACGCTATCAGCTGACATGTCTGGCTGGTATCCTCTGCCAAAAATACACGCGCTCTCAACATTTCTCAGGAGTTGGGTTTTTTCCCCCTCCCTGTGACATACGTCAAATTTCTTCCTAGCTCTGTGAGACATAAGACTGTCCACACCTACCAGATAATGAGTTTAACATTTCAAGGACAGAAGCTTTCAATCTGAGCGAGACACAAGGTAGATTTGCAGGCCTGATTTGGGGTAGGTGCCAAAGTGCTTCTCTGGCGTGGTCTCTTTTAAGGTAATCAAAACCAGCAGAAACAGATGATGTCTAGTTCAGAGTACCATCACTATTTTTATTGCAGTTAAGCAGTATGCTGTTATTAATAGTAACTTAAATTCTTCTCTTATTGTTCCTTGGTTTTAGGATAAATCTGATAACCTTTCTGCAGATCAAGCTGGAGTTGAAATCTGTTCTTCTCCCTGGATCCATCCTGACCATCTGTTGGTACAGGTATGAGGTCCACTCCAGCTTCACTTTCTCTTTCACATCTGAGTCATTTGCCTCCTCTTTCCAAGTGATGCCGTCTCTCTTCCTCTCCTCCGGCCCTCGGTCCTCATTTCTCATATCTTCTTCCAACTGCATTTTTTACTTCTTTCTCAATTTTCCCCCTTTTTGTGTTTGTACAGGCTCTTGTGCATTTCTCTAAAGACAAAATTGAATCTGGCTGTTTTTCCCTTCTTCCTCCCTCTCTCATCAGAGTCACAAACATTTTCCTTCTTTTCTTACCCTTATAACCCGGAAGTCTAGTTTCATCTTTTGATCTTTAGTTTCCCGTTTCATTTACTTTATCATAATACTGAACCTTTCACCGTTCTTGGTTCTTCAGCTCTCATAATACACAGCTTTATTCCTTCAATTTGTAAGAATTTCTCTTTGTCTCTGTTTGCCTTTATGGAGACCTTGCACCCTTTCCTATCTAGGTTTGCTTAATGTGCTTTCTCCACCTTCTCTATCCTATGTACCCAACCTTACATCCCACTGAAACAGTTGTCAACAAAACCTTTCTGTGTTTCTTGGGCAAAACTTGACCGCACTATGCCAGGCCCAGCCTCTTGACCCATCAGCAATTTCTGGCATTATTGCTTACTTTTTGAAATATCTTCTTCTGAGCATCTGTGACTCAGTCCTCTATCGATGCTGCTCTTGTTGACTGAAGGGTCCTCATCATCTCCCCACCCTCCCATTTTTTGTTGGCTTTACAGATACCAATCCTTAGTCTCCTCCTCTTCTGCTTCCCTACCTTTCTCTAGGCAACCTTATCTGCATATACAAACTCAAGTATCACTGCTATGACAGTGACTCACAAGCCTACTCCAGACTTGTTTTCTTTTGTCCAGAAGTAAAACTTCATGCAGTGCCTTTGACATTTGCTCACTTGTGGTGAGCCGTCATCTTAAGCTGACCATGAATTTTTAATTTCCACAAAATCCTGCCTCTTTGTCCTTTTTTTCTATCATGACCTGGGGCTCACACTTAGCTTACTAAGATTTCTAATGTAAGCAATTTCTTCAACTTGCTCACCTCCCTCTAATTTATTACATACAAAATGTGTCTATGTCTTTCTGAGTTTTATTTATAACAAACAGAAAAGATGCTTTCTTGGTACTCCACACAACTGAAACTCTTACAGAGGCTCAGAATGACTTGCATTTTATCTGTGGAAACACCCTTTTTTCTGGAAAAGCTGGATCGCATGCCTGTTTTCCAAAATTGCTCTGTAAATGTAATTTCTCTAGCTTATTGCTGTGACCAAGTTGTTGCTGTCTTGGCTTCCTTCCCCTGGAAGGAAGATAATTTTCCACGATAGTTTTGTTTCAACAAGTACAAGGTGCTCTTCACTTCAGAGACACTCTCCTGACTTACTGACACACTCCACTTTGGCTTGGTCACAGTCAGGAGCAGGTCTTAGAGGCCAACAAGGAGCCAGAGCTCTGCCCATCCTCTCAGGCTGCCTGGCTCAAACATACACACTGTCTTCTTATGAGATCAAGAAATATGTTTGCAAAGCTCCCCTTCCCTGGATGCAGATGTATTTTATGCTG
This sequence comes from Pampusana beccarii, assembly GCA_013399365.1. Classification (NCBI taxonomy): domain Eukaryota; kingdom Metazoa; phylum Chordata; class Aves; order Columbiformes; family Columbidae; genus Pampusana; species Pampusana beccarii. The sequence goes on along the minus strand of VWYH01006111.1, from coordinate 690,180 downwards.
GTGCAGGTTACCACGCTATTTTCTTCTGCTCTTTAGCCAGTTCCTCTTCCCTTGGTTTTGCTTCTGCATTTCCTGGGACAAGAACAAGATTTTGCATTTCTGTTTTGGCTGTTACACCAGCGTTTACAGAAATGCAGAATCACCGAGGTCAGAATCAGCTCCTCTGGCCAGTGACTGACAGCAATGCTTTTATTTTGGCAGGCCAGCATCATTACAGCAACCGGCACAGGGGAAAAAACAGGCACACACGCAGCCCTCTCCTGCCCATTGCAGCCAGAGCACCTTTCAGACATCCTGCTTCACCTGCTGACACAACCCATCAGCGCCCACTGCAATCAAATGCAGCTAATTGGAAGGTGATGACAGCCAAGGGACTGCTGGATTTGCATGCTAATTCCTCTGTTTTATTGTCACACAGCCAAACTACAGGTAAAATGAGACTGCGCACTTCATTCCAGACTAGTTCCCGTCTTCTCCTCCACAGCACACGCACACACATATACTTCTGCTTGGGCTTTGCTGTTCTGAAGCCAAAAATCAGCTGGAGATTGTATTACATGTGCTTTCCAAAAAGCCAGCCAAGAATTGCAAGGGGCAACATGTTTTTTGCCCTCTTGTTAGGACAGGGCTGCAAATTGCAACTGTAGATGAGCCTTTAAATGTCACAGCAGCACAGCTCGCAGTGGGGAGAACTGAGCTCTTTCTGCAGGCTGGGTTACAGCCTCCTCGTGCTTTTTACGCCAGAGCTGAGGCTGGATTCCTGGCTCTTGTTTCACATACTATTGTTGGTCTTGTTTTGAGTACCCAACCTCTTCTGTTCTACCACTGGCGCCTTCCCCTGCTCCAAGTCTACCAATTATTTCCTGTAAGTGTCAGCAGCACACCAGACACACTGCAATATAACCTTTCTTCAAATTGATGCTGTTAAAACTATTACTTGAAACTGAAGTTGCAGCTGACAAGTGCTACTTCAGTCACTAATAACTACTTCAGAAGTGCTGGTGGTGTGTTGGCTCTTCATGTTGTGGCTCAGGGCTCAGGGGGTGTCTTTACAGGTCATTTAGAGTCATCCATCTATCTGAAACAAGATCAGTCTCTCCTCTGGCTCTGCGCCTGGCTTGCCACCAGGTTCTCTGTTCATCCCGCCAGGCCTGCAGCAGTAGCTGGTCTGGGTGGCTGCCCAGCTCCTAGAAGACCCCACTTTGGGACACACCTGTGAGACACGACCTGAACATCAATGTTTGCAGCAAGAGGAAGGTGAGGGCTCCAGTCCTTTGAAGCTGAGCATGGCCCTTTCAAGGGAAAAGGCTCTCCTCTCCTTGCCCCACAATTTCTCAACTTTTTACATTTTTTATATATATATATATATTTTTTTTTTTTTTAAATCAGGTTGAACGTGCTCCTGAGAAAAGCAGGATTCCTGTATGGAAGAAGGATGAGCACTCAGGCACACACCCTGGCTTTGCAGCAGCAGGTAGGAAACATCTTTCACGCTCCCTTTTTTCTCAAGCTCAACTCCTTCAGTCTAATTGAAACATCTGAGGTATCTCAGACCCAGAGGCTTCACAGTTTGGCAAAGGTCACAAATATTTCCCTTATATTTTGGCAGGTTTTTGGCACAGTCTTAGGGTAAATTGGGAACAGAGTAATATAAGACAAGGCCAAATCATCTGGGTCACTGAGCCTTACACCCTGCTACTGCAGACAGTCCTGTAGGAGATGTTAAATCCAGAACAACTTCCATTTTCCCTTTGTCTCCTGCACATAACAAGCCACAATGTAGTATAAAAAACTAGTTCTAGCTTTTCGACAGAAACAAGATATGTCAGGTTTTAAGTCTCCTTGACATGACAATGTCTTCATCTAAATCCTGAAGCCATCCTTCGGATGGCCCAGCCTTGGTCTTATGTCTTTTAGAAAATGATGCTCATTTAATTCCCGAAATGTGAAATCTAGGTCTCAGGTCAAAAGCATGGATGTTGTTTAGCTGAAAAATTCAGATCCATCAGAGACTGTGAGAGTCTGTAACTTTTCACACTTTAGATTGCACGTAGTCTTGTATCTATATACAGTATTTCAAGAGTAAGATCTAAACAGAAATATCCTTGAAGAACAGGGCACTTTTTTTTGCTCCCACACCTGGATTTTGTTGGGAGACAAAGGATTTCTTCAGGGCCACAACTTATCCATACAGAACAAATAGCTGGACCTCAGCTTAAACTTTATTCCTCTATCACTTTGTATCTAGCCCTGAATTCCTTCCCCGGGCAAGAGTTTGATGGGGCACAGTGGGAGAATACCCCAAGACAGGCAGGGTCAGATCGCAAAGATGAAGGAACTTGCCACCATTGGGGATATGGAAGCATCTTAGCCAGAGTAGGGCAGCTGCCTCATGGGAAAAGTAAACCCAATTCTTTTCTTAGTAATCATATGGACAAATTAAATCTATTCCCAAGCAATCAGGAATCACCCCTCCATGGCCACAAAGTGACAGGCCTCTGGCCAAACCCTTCAGTAGTAAAACGATCAGCTGAATGTCTTGCCAGGCAAATTTCTAACCCTCAGGAGTTGTGTTGGTTACAGGCGGGATGTATCTACAGCACAGGGAAATTTTCATCCTCGGTGGGAAATACAGCTGGGACAGGAACACTTGTATTGCACCTGTATCTAGCACAGATCGTATATACATATGAGCTTCCAGAAGGCAACAGAAAGCCCATTCATACGCAATTCGGTCTTTATATCCTCTCCGTGTGTATGAACTTATGGTTGTATGAACAACCATATCCAGTTATTGAAGTATTTGATGATCCAAAGTGCTCAAGGCCTTCTTATTCCATCTCGTTCACCGTTAAAGTTTTGTACAACCTTTTTACTGGCTTTCAGCCTGCCATAAATACAAATGACTTGCCAATAAAAGCTGGTGTCTCCCTCCATCAGAAGGACTATTGTTATTTAAGAGGTGGCAGTTTTGACACAATGCTTATTTAAAATTCGTAAAAGAAAAAAAAAAAAGATGATGTAATAAATCTGCACGCTCTTCCTAAGCAGCCATTCTAAGTCTGAATGCTCGTCCCCTTTCCAAAAGCATCAAAGCGTTTAATGTTTCCTAAGTTGTTTTTACATGAATTAGGGCATTTGAGTGAAGCACTGTCAGTTACAAAACCACACTGTTGTCTCCAGCTAATTTTGTGTTAGCAGCTCTTTTAAACTGCTAAATCTAGTTTTTAGTGTATGATGATTTTGTTTTGTGATGGTGTAAAACAGCTGTTACTTTTCTGATGAGTTGCCTGTTTTCCATTTTATGTCTCTGCAAGATGTTGGGTTTCATTGTGGCCCAGTTTGACAGGCAGCTGAGAACAACCTGCAGAAAAATCCAAAACACAGCATACACCAAAGTTCCTCAAAATCAGGGAGGTTCAACCATCCAAATGCCCAAACTTCAGAATGATCGGTCCTTCTCCCTCTTTGCTTGTACCCTGAGGTCATCTCAACACTGGACCTACACTAGGACGATCTAAATGAGGACAAGAAAGCAGGATTAGTAGGAAAGTAGGTTACTTGCTGCTAATGAGAAATTAGAGCCAGATAACATCCTTTGCCTGCTTCCATGTCCCTAACCTTTAGCAAAGGCCAGCTACAGAAGGCCAAGGAGGCTGGCACTGGTGTGCTAGGTCTAGTCCTCCCCCTGCTACAGCAGTGGAAGGTGGCCCAGCCATTCAGACCTCCTCCTGCTGGCCAGTGGTTCATCTCCTGAGGGCCAGGACTGTTGTAACTACTCTCCCATACTCCCAACCCTCTGTCCAGTTATGCCAGAAAGATGAAATCATGGCTCTGAGTGTCTCACCCTGCTTTCCTCGGACTCACCTTTCAGCCACTGCTTTTTCAGTGCAGTTTTGCCACTGAACTTCTCAGGTCCCAAACTCTTCTCATCAGCAGGATCCAGGATGCAGCTGCTCGTGGCAGCGGGGAGATGGAAGCAAGGGCCAGACTGACCATGAATCATCTACCCCTCGCTAACATTTATGGGGGCCTCCCTTAGGCAAAATTCCTATTACCTTTGTGCAAGGTGTCTTGCACTTAATATGTTCACCAGAAGTGCTCATGAGGAACCACATCGTGTCACCCTGTGGATACTTTGCCGCTCACCTTCCCATGCAGGCAAACAACCTTGCTTCCTTCAGTGGCAGAAGGCTGAATGATTCTCTTTGATCTTGTCTTATCCGGTCTATCCCGCGGGCCGGCATTTGTTCCATGTGTGCAAAAGCATGAAAACACTGAAAAGCATAAAAGAAGAGCTCAGAGAACTCCTCAAAGAGGTGAAGACTGAGATCTTTCCAATAATAACCCACACCTCATAAAAAGATCTTAGATTTGGATAGACAAATTGGAAGCAGCTTGCCGCCCTGATTCTTCCTTCCCTTTGCACTTACCCCCCTCCCCAGCACAACAGGCAGGCTCTTCCGAAAGCTGTGCAACCCATTGAACAGCGGTGGTCTCGACTATTACGGAGATCTTAAACTGCTGAATTGTTACAAGCTAAAATTGATTGCAACTGAGCCTGTGAACTGAAGTGCTAGAAAGTGCATAGAGCGAAGTGGGGAAAGGGTGCTAAGGATTTTGCTTAAGTTGCCTTTTTTTTTTTCCCTTTTCTTTTGCATGCAGCACCATCACAAGCTTTCCAAGCAATCTTGTCTTAATGAGTTCTGCATCTCTCTCTCTCTCAATAATCATTGGACAGTTTCTCCTCGTATTTCCAACACAAAAGGTATTCTCAGTTTCTCTTCTAATTTGCTTGTTGTGGTGTCATTTCTGAAGAATCGTACAAGTGCTTCGAAGTCAAATCCAGAGGGAAAATCGATGATGTGGGTACTATGATATTTACTTCCCCTCAAGCTAAAAAAGCCTTTTCAAGCTTTTTAAAACTAAAAATCCTTTCTTAGCCTGTTTCACTCTATTCTGCATGGGTTTTATTTGCACCCTCATCACCAGAACATCTGAACACCTTTAAGTAGTACATAAAGCAACGTGACTAACATCTGTCACGTATAGTTTGCTCGTTCCCTCTCAGCATCTTTAAAATGAATTTAGCGCTTGTGCTGGATCAATAGCGCTGGAGACAGACGGTCTCTGTTTAGCCTCACTGCAGGAACAACACAAGCGAGACCCCCCACATGGGTCCCCCCAACCTGCTGCCCCTCTGCCCTGAGTGCCAGCTCTCAGAGAAGCAGCTCCGGACCAAATTTGCTCACAGCGAGACAGAGAAGTCTGAGCAGTTTGGGGAAATCCAAATGAGGCTGTCGGTGTTTGCCTGCTCTTGGCTGAGGGACACGTGTATGTTCTCAGCTGCCTGCAGCAGCGAAACTACTCAGAAGCCCAGGTCAGTCCAGCAGCCACTGATTTTCCAAGTTCTTACTCAGGTTGCTTTACTAACTTAGAATCGTAAAACCATAGAATAGTTGGAAGGGACCTCCACAGCTCATCCAGCCCAACCCCTGCCATGAGCAGGGACATCTTCACCGGATCAGGTTGCTCAGAGCCCCATCCAGCCTGGCCTGGGATGTTTCCAGAGACGGGGCACCCACCACCTCTCTGGGCAACCTGTTCCAATGTTTTACCACCCACATCGTAAAACATTTCTTCCTCATGTGCATCCTGAATCTCCCCTCTTTTAGTTTAAAACCATCACCCCTTGCCCTGCTATAACAGGCCCTGCTAAAATGTCTGTCCCCTGCTTTTTAGCATCAGTTACAATTTACAGCTATTGAGGGACAAGAATGTAACTTTTTCACCATCAAAAGCTTTCTCTACCAGATTTCTGCCACTGGGAGCTTTCAACAGAGATGCTGGTCTCAGGCACTGGAATTGAGGTCAATACAGGTCCCATGCTGAACAGGCCTGGCAGCCCTTTGCTATGGAGCCAGCACCAGGAGCAAGACCTAGGCATCCTGAGGCACTGTAATTTCAAGCGATATGTTTTCTCAATGGGCCAAGCATGCTTTGCCTAATTTTGCTTTCAGTGTATGCAATTGTTATTGCTCAGTGGCCTCACGCAGGTGTTTAAGCAGATTTGTGGTATGATTTTTTCAGCAGCGGCATACGGTTTTATTGACTGTTACCTAAAGAGTAACTTAAGAGGAAACAAGCATTTGCAGCTGGTTGTGATAGATGTATGTGGAGCTTTGGCAGAAAACTCAGGAGCCAGTGACATCTATGTCGGGGTCTCTTGCATTTTGGGTAAGGGTATGAAGTAATTGAAAAAGGACGTGCAGGAAAAAGAATTAGGAGAAATGGCATTACTAGTTAATTTGTGTTTCCCCATGTTGGCTTCTCAGCTCTGGTAATACAAACATACTGAGGACAGTTCAAAAGGTCTATTAAATTCCAGTGTTTGGGAGGATACTAGGGTGCGGGGTTTATTTTGGTCTACGAATATACATTACATGGCAGACTAGCAGACTCTGGTCTCTGGGTGGTAACCTAAATTATACTGCTTTTGACACATAAGAGACCTCTGGCACACAATTTGGCCTTATTCCAGTTCCATAGTAGGTCAAAACCCAGGTGTGTAATAGTAATTTCTCCCCACTGCCACCAGCCTGTACCTTGCTGTCCATTAAAATCAAACCCAGGTACTGGGCTGTTTGGAAACCCAGCATCCTCCAGCAGGACCCACTCAAGGCATGTTGCAGAGCCTGTTTCTCTGGATAAAATCCGAGACTGCAGCACCGTGTTAGCAGCAATGGAAACATGAGTTATCTGATCAAGAAAGATAAATACATCTATTTCAGAATACATAATCTTACCACATATGTGAAGTAGTTCAACCATTAGCAAGTTGTCAAGCATTATTGAATGGAATTAGCCTCCTTATTTCTGGTCAGGATCAATCTTTTTTTCCCCTTCCCAGTACAGTGAGTGCTTATACATTACACATTGCAATGCCTGGGGCAGACGACACTTGTGAAAGGGCTTGATGATCAATTCTGATACAAATCTGACATTAAGAGACTTGAGAGAATCTGGATCAGATGATCAACGGGTGAGATAAATTCACATTTAATGCTTCTAAATGTCTATGCATGCTGTATCCACCTCAAACACATTTGTATCCAAAAGTGAGTACAATGCACAAGGATGATGTCTGTAGGGGTACATGGACAGAGTACAGGGGTGAGCATGGCATTTCACATGTGCAAGTGTGGGATTGACAGCCCTTTAGGACTGAGTATGATATTAATTATAAAACCATGGGGCAGAGAAATCCTAATGGCCTCTTGTCCACCAACTCTGTGCTGCAGAGGCCATGGGTAGGAAAAAAAACAACAACAAACTTTCTATGTTTTTTATTCACTAAAAATCTCTATTAGATCAACTCCAATTTGGAGATGAGAGACCTATTACCAGTCCCAATCCTCGCAGCCATGCCTTCATTTACCACCAGTCGGCTTTGCTCCTCTCCCTTTTTCTTTCCAAGGCTGGCTGTATATATGAGTATTCATGCACACTCTATTATTTCTCCCCTCACAGTTGCTTTTTCCTTCCCACACCTGCCAACATTAGCTCCTTTCTTTGAATCACGCTGCTGTACAGACTAATGCATGTGATCTCCATGCCAAGATGTTATTTAATTCCCCAACAAAGTTCTTTTGGGGTGGAATGAGCCGAGCAGCAAGAGCACAGGAGGGGAGGCATAGACGGGGGTGGGAAAGGGAACGAGGAGGAAGAGGGACTCAAATTTGTGTTGCCTCTGGCTTCGGATATCGAAGTTGTGCTGCAAGAGGCTGGGGAGCAGCGTGGGTGGGGTGGGAATGGCAGCAGGGGGTTCATCAATGGCAGGCTGCTGAATCAGGAACCCTGACACTTGTGAAGTACTCTGTCAGGAACATTAAGTATCCAAAAGTGATAAAGCTTCAATTTGCTAGTCCATTAGACTAATTACTGCAATAATTAAGTAACTACTTGATTAGAACTAATGGGTACCTAATTATCCAGGAGAAAAGTATCAGGTGGCAATTATCAGGTGGCAATTAATAGACTGGAGTTAATGTCTTAGCACTGTCTTTGTATGAATTCATAAGCAAGGTAAAGAAAACAAACAATAACTTATTAATATTTATTGGTGCCACAGTGTTTTTCAGCTTGTTTCATTTACACAGAACCAATTAGTGAAAAGACAGTTAGTGTTGCAAAGACGTAAAGTGACTGAAGCAGGAGTTTGATTTTAAAGGAACAGGATCACATTAGCACTTATAAGCAAAGACAAATGGATATCAGCCAGGGACTTGGTTCTGGTGCTACTAATTCATCGACAGAAGAAATCAGAGTAATTGAACTCAGTATTAATAATGAAACACACAGGAAGGCAGCTCCCGTCTTAATGGGGTTCACTTTAGTTTTGGTCCCTCCCTGAGTCTTCATCAGCATTTTGTACATTGTACGGGAAGCAGAGGGAAAACCGTAAAGAAAGAATGGGAACTTCCCGCTGATACAGGTGGAGGACACCATCACAAAATCTTCCAGATCGATGCTGCGCACCCTCTGAAGGCAAGAAACTGAATTCCTGCCCATGTGCTATGTTTACCTGTGTAAAGAAACCGCAGTGACATCTCCATTCCTGATAATTAGCTTAGCAGCCATTTGAAACATCACTGCTAGTTCACATCAGCGAAGCCGAAAACTAAATCTAACCTCTCCTTTGGACCTCAGATGCTTTGGGTGGGGTTTGTTGGTTGATTGGTCACTTTTTTGGTGTGTTTTTTTTTTTCATGGCCATGCAAAGGGCCAGCTTGTGAGATGACATAAATTACTGTTGTTCCTTTGATGCCAACACGACTGCAGTGACTTAGGCAGAATCAAAATGTGGGCTAGGATCTACTTTTTCCACTCTGCAAACTCAAGAGGCTTTAAATTTCCCAGCAGAAAAATGAAAAATCCCAGGGAATTCTTTCCTTAAGAATCTTTATGGCCCTAATGATCATTGCTCCTCTTAAATGAGCTTCCCACCAAAAACCATTGTGCATGCAAGTTGTCTCCTTGCCTCTCTATGGGAGAGCTCATATTAGCAATAATTACTCTCATGAGTAAGAGTTTTTACAGTGTGATATACAATGAGCTGGCAACTGCTTTTAAAGCACAGAATGAAGGGTACCCTTATAAACTTTAATCCTTTAAAATTCAGCTCTTAGCAAGTGAAAGACCAAAATCTTGTATGGATTTATATCAGAGTAGTGAGACGCAGCTCTGCACAGTGCATGGTTTTATGGAAGTTGAGGATCTTGCCCCTAAATAGCTATTTCCCCCCCCGCCCCCATCCTTTTCTCTATGGTATAAATAAATGAAAAGTGTCCTAATCATATTTTAGACTGTGTGCAGAGTCACACGCTAAACCATAATGTCTATATATTAGAACATGTGGAATGATAAATGGAAATAAATCTAAAATTTATAGAACACGAACATTTGCATAAACTGCAATATCCAAACATATAGGCTGTTAAGTAACAATTGTCACAAAGGGCATAAAAAATTCAACTTTGTTTCATGAAAAGAACTCAAATTCCTAGCATGATTAAGATAATATATCATTTGTTCCTGTCTTATTAAAGGCATAATTGTTGTTAGACACAGAAGTGGCATTAACTCTAATCTGGCTTTATATATGTACAAATAGGAGAGGAGGTGAATGTGAAAATTGATGCTTTTGGTGATCCATAGGCATTTTATTAATGTTTGAATAATAACTGCCTGGAGGGCCTGTTATAAATTAAAGGGACGAATTGAGATATAAATTTTTATGAGGACTAGTTATACATTTCCATTATGTGTTTAAAAATGAAGGAATTACTGTGAACACAGCAGAACTCACATTTATTTGAGGTGATTTGGATGGCAGGGAAGGTGCAGTGAAGGAAGCTGCATGCTGGCTGTAAGAAAGATGTATCTGTCCCTTTGAAAAGATATATCATATGTCATGCATGAACTCTGTTCTACAGGAGACTTTTCTCTGCAGCTGATTTCACATGATTATTTATTTGACAACAGCAAGTGATGATATAGCAGTGAGTTTTAGGCCACTTAGAGAAGAATTCTTATTCTTAAATCACAGAGGAGTTCCCAAACCCCAACCGCTGTCAAACTAGAGTTAATCTAAGAGAGGGACCCAGTAATCTCTTTGGCATTTATTTCTCATTATTCCTGCTGTCTGGATATGCACATCTTCATTCGCTGTGCATCTATGGGACCTACAGCGTATTTCAGAGCTTCCCCCGCCCTTTGCTGTGGCTGTTTGGGGGAGCTCAGCTCTCCTTGCTGAGCAACCACCAGGTCCCTGTTGTTATTCACCAGCACAGATGTCCTGAGAGAACCTCAGATAGTCCTATCCATGCGCTTTTGCTGTGACATGACGGGTAATGATAACCCAGTATCTTCATTCACACAGGCACGTTGGCCCCCAAACTGCATCCGTTCACAAGGGAGAGGACAAATTACCCCAGTACTGAGCCAGTCACTTAGTATGTAGGGACCTGTTTTTCACCCCTTGCTTTACTGCAACTGACCCCTGAGGGCACAGCCTTTTAAATTCTCCATGCTTTTTAGTGTTTAACCCTTGTTTAGAGGTTTGATTGCTCTTGATTTCCATAGGTGCCAGCAAACCCGTTCCTTGGAGGTCTGGAGCTGTATTGTCTGTGCCTCAGTTCTCTGTCTGTAAAATGGGGAGACTCACAGGAGGGTTTTGAGGAGGGAAGTGTTAATTGCAATCATGTCGAGAGAGCTAACAATGTAGTATCATCCGCAGACATGCTACACCGGTCTGGCAGCTGCGCTAGTTTGTCTCAGTGTTATTTTATTGTAAGACACAGTACAAGGTTCTTCCATTTTGCAGTTTTTCACGTGAGTCAATTAATTAATTTGAAATTTTATATGCTTTTTTTTTTTTTTAATTTTCTCCCAACCTCTAATCAGACTCACAAGGGCTAGGCAAGTACTTTCAGTTTGGACTAGGCCTGATTTGTTGGGAAGTAAGTTTTTCTCATGCTTCTGGCTTGCAGAGAGCCTGAAGCATTAATGAAATTGATAAAACATTGAGACCTAGCTCAACCTCATTTCCCATCTTTAAAGCATTGCCCTTAGCTCCACCATTCAAGGATATAATTGTGTACGCTTGGAGAAAAGCAGTTGGAAGTGTCTTTTGATCTACAAACAGCATTGTTATTTTTTTTTTCTCCTGAGGTGGAAATGAGTTGGTCTACAAGAAATATGACAAAATGTCCTCATGGTTCTCATTAAGGTTCCTACTTTTGGCAGCCCTTCGAATCTGGACTGTGCCCCCAAGCAGCTTCACTCTACGACAGTAAACCTCACCCTGTGATAGCAAGAGGAATGACCAGCTCTACTCAGCTCCTTCTTCATTGACACAGTTGGCTCAATGTTCCACAACCTCAATTCTTTACCTGCAGTTTTTCAGCTCAGGAACTCAGCTTGAGACACTCATCTTACTCAGATCAGCTTCCCAGTGGCCGTTACCTTCAAAGATAGTACTATGGTTGTGTCTATCTCTTCTCTAGTGCTACTTAAATAATGCAGGTCGATTAAGAGAGTGGAACATCTCCCTTATGAGGAAAGGCTGAAGGAGCTGGGTCTCTTTGGCTTGGAGGAGACTGAGGGTGACTTCATTAATGTTTATCAATATGTAAAGGGTGAGTGTCACAGGAACGGAGCCAGGCTCTTCTCGGTGACAACCAGTGATAGGACAAGGGGCAGTGGGTACAAACTGGAACACAGGAGGTTCCACTTTGAGAAGAAACTTCTTCTCAGTGAGGGTGACAGAGCACTGGACCAGGCTGCCCAGGGAGGTTGTGGAGTCTCCTTCACTGGAGACATTCAAAACCCGCCTGGACACCTTCTGTATAACCTCATCTAGGTGTTCCTGCTCCGGTGGAGGATTGGACTGGATGATCTTCCAAGGTCCCTTCCAATCCCCGACATTCTGTGATTTCCCATAAAGTCATACAAACTGATTGCCTGGGAGCTGCTGTGAATATACCATCCAAAAAGCACCAAAGCAGCAAAAAATATTCTCCAGTCAATAAGAGTATTTTCTAAATGCATTACAGTGCTGGACAAGTGACTAATTAGGCAAGAGTCGTACTGTCTGTTTTCCAAACTATGTTTTTTTTCTGTGTGTGTTATTGAAGGGACAACTTCACAAGAGTTTCTTCAGGGAAGGTGCAGGGGAATGTTAGACAGAGTAAGTTCTATGACAGAATTAGCAAATGTATTAAGTACAGTGCCAATCTGGTATAGCAGAAATGACTAAATACCCATCAGGGCCTGTCACTCGTCAAGAAGTGAAATCTTAGAGCCGTTTAAGTCAACGACAAATGTTCACAGATTCTGGCTGCAAGTTAATAAATGTTTGGAGCCTGTATAACTCAAACTATGATATTTGTCAGATTAATTATTTGATTGATCTTATTGTCTGTCAAATAATTTCTTTGTGGAGTTAGAATGCTTTGTGGTTTATTATCTAGAATTTCGATTAAGAAAACATTGTGCAAGTATGGAGATACACCATTGCAAGTTTATGTTGGGTCATAGACAGTTATGCATAATATTAAATCATGTAACTAAATAGGTGATTGAAAATGTTCAAAATGGGCCATAGTTGAGACTGCATCTTCTGCCTCCTTTGGGTCATTTCCTGTTTTAGGAGTGCTTTAATATTCAATGTGAACTTCTTTTTACCATATTCTTCTAATTAGGCTACATATATGTAAAATGAAAGGAAGTAACTCTACACATACAAAATGAAATAACTCTAAATGTACATCAATTCCTTCAGCTTACCCTTGCCTTTAATACAAAACAGAGAATTTCAAGACTATATACATCAGGTGTTTTCAGCAAAGTAGCAGCAGCAGCAGCAAATCATAGACATTTGTCATTCCTTGGAGCTGTCTGACAGTTCTGACAATTCATTAGGCTGGGCTGAAAAGAGGTTTAGAAAGCAAAGGAAGGATCACAGGTAGTGGAGTTGCTTTTGCATGATCCAGTAATAGCTGATTTGTATCATTTTTGGTGATGGATACACTGTTCAGATTAAACTCAGCTGAATTTTCCCCCTTTATTCTTCTCTTCTTTCTTTCTTTCTTTCTTTCTTTCTTTCTTTCCTCCAACAGGAGCTTCTGGGCACGTTAGTCTAGATTTAGAACTCAATTTTTCCCTAGAAGTAGATGCCAAGGAAATTCTTCCTGGTAGCTACTGATATTTGTGGCTTACCAGCGCTAAGGAGAAGGGAAGTGAGTTTTGCTATTCAGTTTCTAACTAGCGAGGCTTTTCTTTTTCATCGTGTCTGACTTATATTCTTTTCTGTGGTTATACCACGACATGTGCCATTCTTCAGAGTCATTCCCACCTGAATGTATGCAAACCAAACCGATGACTTTGTTCAGTGGTAAGTGCCTCCATCATCCTGCTCCTTCCACTTAGTGATTTGCTTCTGGGACTCGTACACAAGCAGTTTTTTAACTTGAAGGCAAAATCTTTGCAACAATGCTGAATCTGCAGGATAGACCACCTGGAAAAGATTTGATCTTGCGTTGGAAAACATTTCCCTTTTCCAGGTTGGTGGACTAACTCAAATCATGCGACAATGTAAAGTGCCTGGGTCAGATTCTGAGTTGATGAGGAAACGTTGTCTGGCCAGAAAGCATCCCGGGGTCAGGCAGATGATGGTCTCGTGGATCAGCAATATCACGGAGCCCGCTTAGCCCAGCAGAGGATGAACAGCTTTCCATCTTCATTTTGTCTATTTTATAGCTGCGACAGAAGAAGCAGTCTGAGATTGATCCTGACCTAGTAGTATTATACATAGGTCCTACACGAGCAATATTTGCTCTTGATGACCATTGGAACATACTCATTTGAAGAACTCATAACATACTGCTAAAAGAAGTCCTCGTACACAGGTTTTTGGTCTTTTTTTTTTCTTTTCTTTTTTTTTTTCTTTTACACGTGAGGTCTCCCAGGCCCTCAAAACCATCAGTAAAGTTCTAAGTACTTCCTAATTTGTATCTTTTTTTCTTCTCTGAGGTTCAAAGTGCTGACAGCACCCACAACTTCTTCAGAGCTGCCTACCTGTCTCAGCCAAAGGTTTCACAGCTTTTAGCTGCTGAATACTCAGAAACGAACCAGACTTTTTACATGGGCAGACCCAGAACTGGAAATTTTGTCAGCATTCTGCTTCTTTCAGCATGTCTTTATCGGCCTGAACTCAGCCCTTTTCTTGTGGAAATAAGGTATGTCTGGCCCTGTGATGCTATATGCAGGACTTGGTGGTTTAAAGCAATTGCTGATGACACTTGTGGATGCTGGCTTACGCGTTGCGTTGTGTGATCTGCCTCCGTATTTGCTTGTAGGTTGTGTGATTTTTGCAGTTGGTCGTGAGCAGCAGGCTGCACTTGCTGGTTTGTTATTCTGGAGTTGTGCATGTGGGTTGAACTGTTGGCATTAATTATTTTTAATAGTGAGTCAGACACTGAATTACAGGATCCTACCCATGGATATAAGAGCAAACAAAGAAACAAACAGTCTTCCTCTCCCTCCCCTGACATAAGTCACATTTTTGTCTCCTACGACCTCAAACGGCTCTTTAAATTTCGTATCAAACATTAGAAAGAAGGAGGTCAAAGTAAGAGCCCTGTTGAAAAAAAAAGAAAAAACAACAACAACACAGCCAACCCAGATATGAACTATGGGAACTTGTCATCTTATCATCCTAATTGAAGTCATTCTGCAATGTATGACAGTCCATCATATATTCTGCCAGTCAGTGTGTCATACATGATGTGTAACGAGAGAGCTCATAAACCCAGAGGGGAAGCCCCTTCTTTTTTATTACTTTATTTGATCATTTTCATAAAAATTCCCCTTGCTCAATACAGAGGGACGTGTTTATTAGCCCCATTAAAGCTTTGTCCATTCATTTGACACTGTGATTTACACGGCGTTACCCACAAAAGAATCCCATTACTTCCAGTCTGGAGAGGTGTCTTTTTTATTGTGTGATGAAAAATAAGTATTTAATTCCACAGGTGAGGGCAAAGAAAGGGGAGGTTGTTGTCAGAGGCTCAGAAGTAAACAAAAGGATGCTTTAGGTATAATTGACTCAGAGGAAGAAAACATTCCCAGTAAATATAGAAAAATAAATATATAAAGATGCTCTTCCCAAGGAGTGGGAATTGAACCAGGCTTAGCTGAACTTTTTTTTCCACCCCCTTCGTGTGCCTTCAATAAAAACAGCAGAATTTGGCAAAATTTCCCTCTGTGTTCTACTCATGAATGTTTCTAGAAAATATCAGCTTTCATACGCAAATATTCTTGAAGTGAAATTGGTGGCTTCCTTTGAACACAGCTAGTGCCTCAAATCCCATCTGCTTTTCCTACAACACGCCCACTCATTATCTAGCTTATTTGGCTTTATTTTATTTTTTTTTAAATGAACACAAATTAAGCTATTTAATCAAATATGTACATGATTACATGGCATTTTTGCATAAGAGTTATACACCCACGGAAATCATTAATCACAGATAACAACACTATGTTAAAATTAGACATTTTGCTTTCTTTGTGTGTATGTGTGTGCTTTTTAACATAATATCCTGCGTAGCTCTAATTTCACCTCCACTCTCATTTGAATGAAGCAGGATTGTTTTACATCAAATTATTCATTTGTCTGTAGCTCTGATAATTAGTATTTATGTTTAGGCTTGATCTCAGAGGACTAATACAAGACTTGAAAGTAAAATAGGAATGGATCGGATCTCTTTTTTAATTTTTTTCTTTATTTTTCCCCCTTTTGCTTGCACAGAATGTCACCATGAACGTCCACTGGCAAACTGGATAAGAAAGAGTGTCACAGTGCAGGACAACCTAGAAGATGACAGGTATTTCCAGGCATAGCAATGATGAGATCAAATTCCCCTCAACCTGCCTTGTTTGCTGATCTTTTAATCAGATTCAACTTCACTGCAGCTACAGCACAAGGTTCCCTGACAATGTATGACAGCATGTGACAGAAAAATATTTTGATTTTTTTTTGGCCATTTGATGCTGTTGCGGATAAATCTGAAGCCCTAGCATCTGATAAATCTACTAAACTATTTTAGAGAAGGTTTTAAAATGTGCATAATTGCTTGGGGTTTGGGGTTTGTGTTTGTATGTTTGTAGCGGAATCCAAACAGGAAAGCTGGGAAATTATCTAAACCCTTTGAGGTTAACATGTCATGAAAGAGCATCAACTGTTGAAGAGGACATTATTAAAAAGCAGCCAACCTAGCTCAAAAAGAACAACTGTGTGAAGCGAGAGCCCACAGAACAACACCCAGGGCTGTTTGTGGTCCTGCAGGGATACGTATTTCATCCCATCTTCATCTCTCCGAATTTCCTCTGAACCGCTTCTGAGCTGCATTCCTGGAAAAGAAAAACACCAGCAACTACTGAACACGTCTTGTCAACCTTTTCCCTGCAATCTGGTTCGTATTCCTCTCACACCCGTGTTCTCGCAGTGACTTGGGGAAATGCTTGGATCAAAGGTAAGAGAGAACAAGGAAAGGAATGAAGTAAGAGACAAACAACAAAATCAAACCACCACCCCCAAACTTTTTGACTAAACTCCTCTGTGAATCATGTGCATGATTATAGCAAAGCTAAAACTGCCTTCTTCCTCGCCAGTACTTAATTCCTGCTTTTAAAATGAGGCTCCCTTTGATCTTGGGGATTGAAATGATCTGGAAATGAAACAGCCATTACTTTGCAGAAAATCTGGACATGGTCCCAGACATGGCTTTTACCTGGAAGGCTTCCAAAACAGGATGAAATCTCTCCAGTTTCAGAACAAATTGCAAGATTTTTTCTCTATGTCTAGTCCAACTGTGGAACTCGAGCCCCGATGTCTGCCGGTTCCCAAATCACAGATGTAATAACCTCCAAGGTGAACTGAGAGCGTTATTCCTCCTCTGCCTCTCCTCTGAGGGTCATGGGCTGGGAGAATTTTATTAAAGTGAAGGTTTAAAGTTCTGGGCAAACTTAAGTTAAGGAGACAGTTGGTTATAACCCAGGCTAGATCCAGCCACATGAGGGTTGGAGAGGACAGAGAACCAGGACCATCTGTAACATCTGGATCCTGTTGCAGGCACAGAAATATCTGCCTGGCTTCGCATGACCTGGTCCCAGAGCCAAAAGGGCTGAGAAATGTGGTTAAGAGACACTCAAGCAGGCTTTGCCCTAGCAAATAAGTCCCACAGAGAAAGCAAGCACATCAATATTTCTTTCACTGTGTTTCCTTTAGTTAATATATTTCCATATGTTGCATGAATATTTCTCTTATTGCAGCTTGTAAGTCCATCTGGTACTTGAATTGGGAGGGCTTGAGCTGGAAGATCCTACACTGTGCTGTTACACAGAGACCCGGACTGCCCGTACAAGGACAGGTAGGTGGTTGGATGGAGCCAACTTCTCCTCAGCTGTCTTTTTAATTAGATGATGAACCTCTCAAAGCAATCAAGATAATCACGTCACTTACTATCAATAAGCTCACACAGTGCCATTTTTTTGTGTTACAAAATGGACATGGGCTCTGTCTCTGAAGTACAGCAGTCCACAATAAAGAAATAATAAAGAAATCTCTCCTTTTTTCATGTGCTGGATGGCCAGAAGCTGCACAGTGCAACAACCCTGGTCTAAGAAGTGTAAATGAGAAAGGATGCCTAAGCACCAATACTAAGCAGAAAATGTGCTGTAATATCATAGTTTACCAAGACAATAAGAATCACTTTCCCTTGCATGTGTTATTAAGGAACTGGGGAATAATTATCTGCTTTAATACAAGATTTTTTTCCTTCTGCATGATTAACTTCACTGTTATCAACAGAAAGCGTGATGACTCTGAAATGACAGCTCCTGGTTGCACGTTCTGGGATTAGCAAAAACAGGTTGTCACTTTACCCCAGTCGGGAAAAGTCAGTCGCTGTGTGCCGAGTTCTGGAGCGGAGAGCTGGGTTCTGCACCAGTTATCCAACAGCCCAAGCAGCAGGTCCAGGCCCTGCCAGGTGGTTCTCGGGTTGGGTGTGCAGGACCAGCTGCTTCGACAGGAGACTCGGGGTTTTCTGAGGCAGCACCATGTGATTTTTGGCTATTCAGCTTCCGTAGTGAAAGCACTCGGTTGTCTTTGTGATAAACTCTGACCCGTGTTAGCCTGGAGATGTCTGACCAGCCCCACCATGAGGCACAGGGCTCTGTCTCTCCCTATTCCGCTGTTCTTTATAGCAATGAGCAACTCATTAAGCTGAGTCTAAAACATTATGTACTTTAAAATGTCTGGCTCTAATGGCATCCCTGTCTCTGACTACTCAACGTCCAAAGTGACAGCATATACACCAGCCCATGGAAAGGATGGAGAGAAAAGTAGGACAAACACGGGAAAGTCAGAGCAATGGCATGAAACAGCCAAACGACCCTTTAATTCTTGCTGAAGTCTGTCATGGTGTCTGTGGCAATTAATCAACATATAGAAAACTGCATAGCAACTGTGGGGACAACAGGAACCTACCTATAATTTAAAGGAAGCTACTGTGAGTGTGCAGAGCTAACTGGGGAAAGCACTGGGGCAGACTGGGCTCCGTGGAGCCAGGACAGGGTCCAGAGAATGGGATTCAACAGTAAAGTCCACATTTTGTCATGTCAACATCCACAGGAGCTGTAAACCAGAGCAAACTGTGTGCATGGAAGCAGAACAGAAATTTAGTCAGCATCACATTTCTTTTAAAATGTCATAATAATTTTTAAAAGGTGATGAAATATCTGTATATTTTTTAAGTAAAATAGGAGGTGAAAAGACTAATTCTCAAAATCTGTGAAATATACAATGATGAGTTACTGAGGATTGGCGGGGTTGATTTTGTAATTCTGTAGGCATCTCAGTCCTCTGGTGAAATGATGTATGGGGCAATCGTCTGGTAGGGGCTGATGGGATGTAAATGAAACTAATTAAGGAAATGTCAAACATAATTAATAAAACAGGTTTAAGTTGCAAAAGCACTGTCAGCTGAATGAATGGGGAAGAATGCCGCATTCCCATTGTTTTGGGGCTGGCTTGCTTGCTTATTTATATATTTATTTATTTATTCCTTTCTCACCCCCTTGCCCTCCCAACAGTTTTTCAGTTGCACTGTTCAATTAGATCTCAGAAAGCTCCTGGTAGCTGCTCACATTTCCACCTTGCCCCCTTCTGAGCTGGGGTCCCATAGAATAGGAGGAATATAAATTTGCCCTGTCGGCTTCCAGCCTGGGAAGAAGAAGAAAAAAAAATTAATTGCCAACTCCTCGTCTTCCCCAAGTACTACAGGACATTAACATAAGCAATTTGCTTGAACTCCTCACTGGCTGCTTAATAGAGCATCCGACCAGCTGATAAGACCTGGGTGCTGCTGCCTATGATACCTTGTTATTAGCATTTTCATAACATTCAAATATTACAGCCCCATGATTCACTAGCTTCCATTCATTATTGATAAGTACAAAAAAAATAAATAAAAAGGGTTTATAAATAGCAAAGGGGGGTGAGCGACCTATAATTATAGCAAGCAAATTAGGGTGCATGGTAGAGTCAGTTACATTTGCCTAGGAGTAATGATGCTCAAGAACTTTTTTTTCCCTATGGACTAGAAAAATAATGGATTCCCTGGCAGCTGCAGATGGGCTGGGAAAGGCTGTCACCCAGGACACTGTTTATACGTTAGACCAAGCACATGGCTCTGCGTCCTACCTGGCGCCACCTCCAGATAGTGCAGTTCCAATTAAAAGAAAAAACAGATAAATAAAAATAGCCCCTCGCTGGAGGGTGGTGGTGAAGGGATATGAACGGGAGAAGGGTGGAGGGGAGAAAAAAAGCAAATAACCAAAGCAAGTCTGCTCAGAAGTTTCTGTTGAGAGCAAACCCAGCAGCTCAGGGATCAAGTGGGGGTGATGCCCTTAAACCAGAGGCTGTTTAGCTGCATCACTGAAGAGAGAAAGATGAAATTTTATTTCTGCTAAAGCAAAAGCTTTTCCATGCGGCAGTCCAAGACAGTTGTACTTATACACCAAAGCTTTGTGCTTGAGATGATAAAAACAAAGGTCCCGGTTGAAAATAGGAGCTACTAGAAATAACCACTGGATACTTTATAATTTGGTCCCTATGGTTTTATTTCCATTAATCCAATCAAAGGCCTTTTTTTCTGTGCTAATGAAACTGGAATGAAACACAAAAGGAAGGCTGACCTGTTAGCAGGTAACTGTTTCTTATAAGTTATTCATTAAAAACACCCTAACGCCCTGCTGCTGAAGGAGGCTGTACCTACTTCTGTATAAATTAAACTGGAGTTGGTTGCAGCGAAAAAAAAAGTTATTTCTCTGAACTCCAAATCATTGTACAACATGCATGTAGAGGAAACCAAACCCTTGCAGATATTTGCAGAGGATTGGGGACTAACCCCTGCATACCACTTGCCCTCAACATTTTCAGTTCCAAGTAGCTCTGAATGTCCAGTGCTACTGTAGGCACAAATATTCCCAATGTTTTGCAGTTAGTGCACTTTAGATGAAAGAGGAATGGCCCTTGGTCTGGCCTTTCTTGCTAATGTTAGATTGGGAACAGAAATAGAAGGAGAAAAACTTTGACAGAAAAACTGTCATTCAAACATTTATTGGCTCCCCTTATTATTTTTCTTTACTAATTTTAATTAAATTATTAGTGAAACTGCTTTTTTGGCATTATATTGTTGATTTGCATCATTCAATCCTTCTATTGGGAACTTTGAAGAATGCGCCACTGGCATTTCTTGAAAAAACACTTTGAAAACACCAACCTCCCTGCAAACTTCACAGTTTGTTTTTCAGATTTTCCAATTTTTTTTTTTTTTTTTTCCAAGTTCTCCCAGCATCTCTATGGTCCAGCTTCATTAGCAAGTATCCACTCTGGACTGCATTCTTACTTGAATATAAAATTCTTGAGAATCTTCCTGCGTCTTAGCATAAAATGAAGAGGTGATATTTATCAGAGCAATCTTCTAATTAGGCACACTCAACAGCCTGTGCCTGGAGCTCTGTCCATTTTGATATATTCAACAAAACTGAACCTTATTCATCTTTAGAGTCTGAACTCCAGCAGTGTTTATGAAGTAGACACAAGCTCATCCACGAACCCTACTCTGCAGTGAGTTTTCTCCCCAGAACATCCCCGGTGCTGCAGAAGTTCAAACCTGGCTCTGAGGTGTCCATCTTCAACACCTGAATCCATCTCCTAGAAGGATCCTTAGGTAACCTGTAAGCTCTGGCCTGCCTTAAAACTCACTTTAACATCATCGAGAAGAAATACAAATTTAAACTGCCGCAGACTTGCTTGTCCCTTCCTTTGTGTTTAAACAGATGGTTGCTTTTGTTGTGCTGTCACATTTCAGCCAATGCAAGCAGCAAAGTACTTAACTGGAACATATATCTCTTCTCTAAACACTCACAGTTTTTTTGTAGGTGAAGTATCATTCTTAAGAATATATACAGTGTTTTCATGCATCTTGATCTAATCCATTAGTCCTGATAATTTATTGTTAACCACTCGGATGTAGGAGCCATGACAGCTTTGAGTAAAGTGTTTAAGCAGGCATCTGCCCTGTATAAATTATAGGGACCTTGGTCACACAAGTTTTCAGGGAGAAACAAAGGTCTCTTACCAGCATCTGTAGCTTTTGGGATAGTGACTTTCTTTCTAACTGTAGGAGACTTTGGATCTCGGAAACAGTAACAGAGCGAATCTATGGACTATCTACAGATTCGTTATTTACATTTGCATTTGGTATTGTGCTAATGGCTCCAAGGCAGGAGGAACATGATTGACATGGGGGTTGGGAGCTGGAAAACACTTTGTTAGTCTCAAATCAGCTCCTTTGAGGCTAAAGCCCTGATTAACTATAACTGGAGTGGATTGTCTTAATCTGACTGCTGTAGTATTTTATGTCTAGTCATTCAGGCTTATTTCTGTAAATACTTAGATAAGCTTGAATCAATTACTCCAATCCCTTTGTCTCCTACCTTCAGAAGAGGCATGGTGTCATGATGTAAGTAGGCAGAACAGCAGGATCAGAGAAACGATACATTGTGCACACAGAGCAAGGAAGATGTGTGTTAGCACGAGAGAAAGACATCATCCTGGAAGGTGGCTTCTCATATGCACAGAAGGATGTTTCGCATTCTTGCTGGGTGCCTCTCAAAAAGAAAACCTTATAAGCAGAAAGTGTTACAAAAGCAACATTATTGTGAATCTTAGGCCATCCCAAAAGCCTTTCTCTCCTCTTTTGATCACCTCTTCTGGCTTTTGACTGGCTATGAGCCATCTAAAAGGGCAGCAGGACTTTTGCTGGTGATCTGCAGCTGACCGAAGGTCCTATGTGTACCTGCTCTTGTTGCCTTCTCACTTGTGCTGCTCAGATTAATTTGGCTCACTCATGAATCTTTATGCTTTTTACATTTTCTGACTGAGTAAACTAATTGAAATACAGTCCTCTGCACTTCAGCACCATCGTTCTGTGCCGGAGCCACACGGTTCAAAGTTAATAGAGTGTCATGTCAGGGATGCCACTCACCGGGGTGAAATGCAACGCAATGGTGGACAAGCCTGGTGAGTGGATTTCCTCTTCGAAAGTAGCTTGGAGACACAACTTCACTCTCTTTAGTACCTTTGGATGCACAAAGGCAAAGCTGTGAAGGTGATGGGATCATCTCAAATCTACTCAAGTGCAGAGCATTGGTTTAATTTTTTTTTTCTTTCTATATCAATGGCTGGTCTCAGCTCTAATTAACCTACTCCCCTATCAGTCCATTCCCTCCCCACATGCCGTCTTTTCCCCTTCCTCTCTGTGATCTCCATTTCACTGCAGAGCTGGCCTGGCAAAGAGACATTATTCTATTTAGAAGCTGAGCACCTCACTAGGGGTGACAGGCCTGTTTTTAGGTCATTTATCTAATTGCTCTTTGCAGATAAGAATTAATTAGCCCGATTATTTTTCTTAGTTTTTGGATGGGTTCCCCACCTGGAGAGAAGAAATTCCTCTATGTCAGTGATTAATTGCTGAGCCAGAAGCTTTCTGCCTTGCATTTGTAATAAATGCCGACTGGTTCTTTAGGTCACATTAGGAACCAGGCAGATTGTGTTTAAAATGCACAGGATAATAAAGCATTTGTACAAACAAGATCACTGCCATTAGATTTTGATTAAATATTTTAATTTATCTGGAGGTTGAGGGACTGCGGGAATGAAAAGGCTTAAGGTCTCCTATTCCCAGCACTTTCTGATCAGAGCCGCCCTACAGCCCTTTGATCTAAACCAGATGAACTCATGGCAATGCTTCAGTTTAGGATTTGGCACGGCTGGTTTGTCTCATATGGGTCTGAGTGCTCGGAGGGTCGGGAGTGTGCAGCCAGCTCAACTGGGCTGCGATAACATTCTGTGAACTACAACAGAGCAGGAGTTTGGTCCAGCTGAAGGGGGAAAGGTTAAGATTTGTGTGTTAAATTATGGCAGGTTTGCATGCAGCTGAATTTAATTCAGTAGAAGTCCTTTCCCTTTCCTTTCCTTTCC